>QRFJ01000286.1:618769-1022024 GCA_006176705.1 Cocos nucifera
ATATGATTTAATGTAAATTATTTATAATTTAAAAATATTTTAAATGATCAAATCAAAAATTAGTTCTGAGGTTCCATAAATTCAAACCCATAAGCTTTGAACTTAATTAAGAATTAAGTAATTATTTAAGATCTAGATTTATGATTTAAAGATCCTAAGATAATTTCATAAAACATGGGTTAAAAGATAATGGGTTAGCTTTGATCAGGTCTTTAATTGGGTTAGACCTAAGGTTAGATTAATATAGATAAAGTTAAGAAATTGATCAAACCTAATTAATAGTTGATTAGGATTAGATCATTTCTATAGATCATTTCAATAGTTGTAGTTGATCAAAATCTATACATCTAACAAATGGATACTAATCGTGGCTTAGTGGTTGAGCCTGAGTCTTTAGGCAGACCAAATCAAAATTGATAAACTGATTAATGTCTAAGATAAGTCTAACATTCTCAGATCGATGGTTTTTAATTGATAGCCCACTTACTTGACCATTTTTGATGGTGTCTAAGGCAAGTCTTCGCAGACTCTCCACCGATCTTACTTACCTGGCCAATATGGTTAATCAGATCTTGATTAGGTTGTTCATTGATTCATGCTAATCCATGTCACATAGAAAATCAGTGAGACTGATCTAGGTGCCTATGGATCGATGTTGCTCCTAGTTCTTATCAAAGACTTGAGAAGTCAGTGGGAGGACCTGACTTGGTGAGGTCAGTGAGAGCAAATTGGTCCATATCCTTTCTATCATTAAATATAAATAATTTAAATTCTCTAAAATTATTAGATTCTTAAAAAAATAAAGTTATGGAGATAATTGAGTCATAGCCTTCCATTAAGTTAGATGATAATGGATCCATTAACTCAATAATCATTGGAGGTCCAAAGGCCTGGTGCTTATTGACTAATGAAATTATCATTCATAATATGATAACTTGAAAGTGTCTCTCTAATGGTGGTTAGGTTGGCCAATCAAAGTTGGGCTTAATCATTCGTTGGTTAGATGCACCAAGTATAGTCATGTTAATGGTTGGACCTAATCGGATCCTTGTGGTGGAGGCCAAAGCCTACTGATTAGGTTTTTAGGATAAAATTAAATTACTAGAAGTTGTTTGAAGAAATAATTGATTAATGAACCTATCCATAGATGCACATGGATTGGCCGACCAAAGTCAGACTTATGTGTAGTCTATATAGATTCTAGTACCTACTAAAAAATTAAAGTAATTCTCCAAATTGAAGGTCGATGCTATCAATTCAAACAAAATAGTAGGAGAACCTTAAGACTAAAGTCTAAGTCTTTAGACTTAAAATAATTCATATACTTAGATCATTATTCTTTTTCTCAAATTAAGGCTAAATCCTAATTGCTCCAATCATTATCAGACAGTGATGACTTCTGGGATCCAACTTCGATAATTAGTATCGAAAGTTAAATTTGGTTCAATAGTATGAATGGATTCATACTGAGACTTATAATCCTAGTCAAAATAATAAGTCCAATATTGATCTAAATCAGGCATAATGCTTCTACGATTAGAAGCAGAATCATAAGAAGAAGAATTATCTTGTTTTGCTTGACCATACAGGCTGAACAAGAGAAACGAGCAAGAGTTGCTTATCAAGGATGTTATATGATAATATCTTAAAATTTTTTTATTTAAACTTCTACTAGCTGAGTATTGAATATCGGTAGTCCTATGCAATTTGTTATAAGGATTTTAGGTAAGGAGAATGTCTGAAAATGGTGAGAAATACTTGAAAGTTAGGGATAGAAGTCTTGTTCCAATTCTAGCTTTAGGAATTGTCAAGCTTATTTTCAAAAAATATTATTTTGAGTGATTGTTACTATTGTCCATTATTTATGATAAATGTGATCTCTATTAGCCTTTTGGTTAGAGATGATTATCATTTATCTAAAAAAGAGATTATTATGATATTATTATGAATAATATTATAATAATACATAGATAATAAAAAAATAATATTTAATATTTATATAGCCTATTAAGTGTAATGTATATATTTAATAAACACCCAAGTTAGATTATGTCATGGATGTCTACATATGGCATTACAGGCTTAGTCATCTTGACAAGAAAATGATAAACATGTTAGCTTGAGTGAAAAACTTGATATTAATGGTTGTGAATCATTGATAACCTATGAGTCTTATCTTCTTGAGAAGATAACAAAGTCATCTTTTACTAGAAAAGATGAAAGAGCCAATAAAGTTTTAAGTCTCATACATAGTGATGTATGTGGACCTATAAACTTAAGTGTCAAAGGAAGATATCAATATTTCATTACAGATGATCTATACTGGCATGGGTGCATTTGGCCCGAATCATTTAAAATATTCAAATGATTCAATAATAAAATAAAAAAATAAACTAAAAAGATATTAGAACTCTTCGTTTAGATCGAAGAGATGAATACTTATCCAGTAAGTTTATGATATATCTAGGAGAGAATAAGATTCTCTCTTAGTAGATTCCCTTTTGGACCACAGTGTATCTAAAAGAAGAAATTGAACTTTAATTCAATCCACAATAGGATTCACTTGTCTGCCTGTTTTAGGATCGTGCTCTATGACTACTAGTTTTACTCTGAAAATATACTGAGTAAATCTATTGTAAAGATTTCATATGAGATATGGATCAGGCATAGATCTAGACTCTCTCACCTTTGGCTTTAGGGTTGATCAGCCTATGTCATAGATTTGCACATTGATAAAGTTGGATCCTGGTCCAATAGAGATTTAAGGATGATTAATTCTACCATGTTGAAGAACATAAGATGTTCATCAGCAATAGGGCATTTTTTTTGGAAAGAAATTTCTTAGAGAAAAAACTGATGTCTATCAAGTTAAACTTGGAGAAGTTTGACTGATAGAAAAGAATCAACATAATCTAGTAAACCTACAGAATCAGATTTGATTAGATTAAATTTGGAGCCCATTAAAGTAGCACCTTTAAGAAGATCTGGTAGAGTACCATATTAGCTAGACAGATACTGCGGTATCTAGGTCCGAGATGGCAATCCTATTGAGCTCGATGAGAACAACAAGGATCTGATCACCTAGAGGGATGCAGTGGTCTCACTCTAAGAAGTGGCTTGGAGCCATATAATCCAAATTGAAGTCTATGAAAATCAATAGTGTATAGACACTAGTTGATTCACCTGAAGGAATAAAATCTATTGGGTGTGAATAAATTTTCAAAAAGATTAGAGTAGCGTAGATGGGAAGGTAAAAACCTGTAAAGCCCATTTAGCTATTATCTCAATTTTGGAATATATGTTTTGAACGTATATCTTTGTTATGAACAAAGACAAACCCTACATTTGTAAGTGGGCAAAATATTCTTAGTATTATTCTTTGTGTTGTCTATGGATAAAATTCTCTTAATCGAAAATGACATTCCAATATTGCAAGGAATAAAGATTTGGCTATCATCTAATTTCTACATGTTTAAAATCAGATATGGTATACTCACTAAGGATAGTGAGTAGATACTAGTCTAATCCAACTGAGAACCACTAGAAGATTGTACAGACAATTCTTAAGTATTTGAAAAATACTATGATCCAGTGACTCAAATATGAAAATACTGACTTAAAATATGTGGATGTTTTAATTTCAGTCAGATCAAGATGATAGCAAGAGAGTGTCAGATTATACCCTAATTATAGGAGCAATCTGCTGGAAAGGTCTTAAGCAGGATACTGTAGCCTATTTAGATCGTGATGTAGAGTATATCGTGGCATATGATGCTACCATATAAGCTGTATAGTTGCTAAGATTCATTAGCAGGTTGGGAGTAGCATCCTTCATTGATGGTCCAGTCCTATCGTAGCACTGGAGTAATAGCTTAGGATAAAAAATTGATGGACCAGCATATTCTATATCGCTATCACCTTTGATTTTAGATCAGGGTGATGTCGATTTTTGGAAGATCGATGAAAAAAAGAACTTGACCAACTCATTTGTAAAGGCCTTGAAACTAAGGAGTTCTATAAACTCAAGTAAAAGATAGGATATTTGATATCATTCTAATTGGCTTTAGTCCAAGTAAAAGTTGTTGAAAAATGTATCCCAAAGCCAATCATCTAAGTTGTAGATAATTGAAACTTATATATGAGTTATCTAATAATTATTATTATTTGGCTAATTCATCATAAAAGTTCTATATTTCTTAAATAAACTTCTAAATTATAATGAAGTCCTTAGAACCATAATCAATTGATAAAGAAGGATTTATGGAATGATTCTTAAACTATTCATGATCAAATGATAAGTTATTAACAAGAACAATAACTTATCAAGTGTAGGTCGTTGTATACCATATGTGTTAGTTGTCCTCGTAATCAAGTGGTGGGAAGATACTGGTATGGCATTCAGATGAGATGTAGAAGTACATCTATGCTGAACATGACTAATGTAGCACTATACTGTCAAGTGTAGCTAGTTAAGACCAATAGATATAAATATCCCTCTAACCTGAGAATACCACGGTGACTTGCAAGCAACTTACTGTACTTTGGTGCTGGTCTGCTTGTATTTTTAATATAGAATTGAAAGATTTTTGGATACAGTCAAGTACTTATAGAGTTAATGTGTGAGTCAAGATGGGATTGACCACTTCTGATTAACTTTAGGAAGAGAATGACTAGTTGTGTTTCAATTTAGCAAAATCTAGGCCTGAGTAATCCTCATGAGGAGTCATAAGATTTGCAAAATTTTGAAACATAATAGAGATGACTTGTATGAGTGTTGACAGCATACTCGAAGTCATCTTGAGAATTATTGGTCATAGGGATAAATTATACGATAACCATAGGCTAGGATTATAGGAATGTTGCTTTGCATATATTTGACCTATCCGGACATCGAAAATCATTGCTATATGGTTACTTCGATTGGTACAAGAATTGATTTCTATACTACTGGCTTAGGTTCAAACCTATGGAGTTATACATATAAGAGGTTGTAACCTAATTAGATGGTTAATCAATGATTGAGAATCATTCTAAGGTCAAACTATCAATACGATTGATGTTTGACCTAATGCAAGTATTGTAGGAGGATCGATTAGCAATTAGATTGCCAATTGGCTCAATTTGATTGAGCAATCAAGATGAGATCAAGTCTAATTGAATTAAATTTAATTAGAATTAGTTTGAACTTAATTAAATTAAGTCTAATTGGTTTATTGAATAAGCCAATTATAAGAGAGAACAAGTTCCTATTCGACTAGGACTTGAGTGCACCTAATTTTTAATTTGATTAAAAATTAAATTAGATTTAAATATAATTTAAATTTAATTTAATTATACTTATATTAAATTAAAATTATCTATTAAATAGGTTGACTCAAATCTAATTTAAATAAGATTTAAATTAGGTTTGACTTAGTCTACATTGGAGAGTCCTAGTTAGACTAAGATTCTTTCCTTCACTCTTGCACCACCTAAGAAAGATCCCACACCCATTATATTTTTAATTCCAGATTTTTTTAATGTTTCTCCATGCTTAAGAGAGGTTCTCCATGCCTCCTATCAGGTGATTTTGGAATTTTATTTGACTTGGTCAAATAAAGAAAGTTGCTAAGACTTGGACTCTATTTGGTAGAGTCTCAATTCTCCAAAATACCTTCTTTCTTTATGGAATTTTTTTTCCATGCCTCTCTTTCTTTTTTGCAATTATTTTCTTTAGTTTTGCATGTGGTTTCCTGATCTTCACACCAAAAAAATAGGAGGGGAGGCATCCTCTTGGATGCCTCCTAAAACTCCTCCCTAGAGTCCATATAAGACTAGGTTTAACCTAGTCTTCCTTCTCTAATTGGGATACCTCTTATAAGTTGCTTTTAGATGTGAAAAATCCTAGAAAATTTATAAAAAAAACTAGAAGAAAAGAATGAGGAGGCGTGAAGGTTTGGGATACCAAGTTTCTTGGAGAAGAGGTCTTTATCTAGACATCAAAAGTTGATATCTTGAAGGGACAAAGGTAAGAGAAGATTATCTTCTCTTGGTTTTTTCTTTTAAGTTTTTTCTTCCTATTCTTTTATATTTTTTTATATGATAAAAATGTGAGAGAGAGGAAGAGGGCCTGGGGATGTGTGCTCCAAGGTGTTGGGGCATAGTGATCATTTTTGGATATGATCTGATCATGTCTTGATGAGAGAAGAAAAATAGAAGAAGGTCTTCTCTTAGGATTTCTTTGAGAATCTTTCTTCTCCATATTTTTATAAGATTTTTCTATGAAAAAAATCAAAGAGTATTAGATCTAGAAACATGAAAAAAATCTAGAGGAGAAGGTCTCCTCTTATCCTAACATAGAGATATTTTCAGGACATCAATTGTTGATATCCTGAAAGAGAAGATCTGTCTTCTCTTAAGGTATTTTTTCTTATCTTTAATTTCTAATTTTTGAGAGATCTAAGGGTTAGATTTCTCTCTTATTCCTCCTCTTATTCTTTATCTCTTGAAGTATTCTAGAGATTAGAAGAATAAATTTTTAATTAACCATCAGGAGGGATCCATAAGAAGCTAGCACTTTGAGTGGATCTTCATTCGACGAACCTTCAATTTTATTGCAATCTCGTCTGGACTTTCTATAGAGATTGGATACGTGTGCAGCTCCGAAGGTAACAACAAAAATCAACTATGGAGTTCTCGACCCACACGAAGGTAAGAGATCTAATCTCTTCTTGATCTAGATGTGATCTAGGATTTAGATCTAAAACTATTCTAGATCTAGGATATTGATTTGATCAATATCAAAATATTTATTTTCAATTTTAAGAATGTATTATGACATATTATAGGTCCTAGATGTAGGGTTTAGTAATTAGATTATATGCTTCCATAGATTAAATAGTTTAATCTATATTTTCTACTGCATTATATTTCAAAAAAGTTTTGAAATTCAAATATGAAACCCTACATATTAACCAACACGGACCATCAAGGGAGGATGCTACTCCGAGCTCGATGATGAATTTTCTCAGCCACACAGCTTTCTTCGTAGTATCTGATATTGTGACATACTCCACCTCACAAATAGAGTCTGCCATAGTTTGTTGCTTGGAACTCTTCCAGCAGATGGCTCTATCATTTAGGATAAAGACATAACCCGACATACTTCTGTTGTCATCATGGTCAAATGAAAAAATTAGAGTTTTCAAGCCTCTTAAGTTTTAGATCTGACTTGCCATAAACCAACTATTGGTCTTTAGCATTTCCTAAATACTTAAGGATGGCTTTAACCACTTTTCAGTGGTTCTTTCATGGATTAAATTGGTATCTACTCACTACTCCTAGTAAGTATGCCATATCTGGTCTCGTACATGTCATGACATATATGATAGATCCAACAATTGAAGTATATGAGACTCTACTCATACACTCTCTCTTTCTTCAGGAGTTATTGGACAATCCTCTTAGAGAGAGAAATTTTATGGCCTATCAAAAGATAGCCCTTCTTGATATTCTCCAAACTGAACATCTTCAGTACAGTTTTTTATGTACGTGGACTGGGATAACCCAAGCATCCTCTTAAATCTATCTCTATAGATCTTCATCCCTAAAATGTAGGATGCTTCACCCAAGTCTTTCATGGAGAACTGAGATGACAACCAAATCTTTATTTCTTGTAGTGCGGGATGTCATTTTCGATTAAAAAAATATCATCTACGTACAAGACAAGGAATACTACTATTGGACCATTTGTCCACTTATAAATGTAGGGCTCTTCTCTATTCTTAACAAAGCTATACATTTTAATCACCTTATCAAAATGCATGTTCCAACTCTGAGATGTTTACTTCAATCCATAGATGAATCTCTAAAGCTTGCACACCTTGAACTCATCTATAGATGTGAACCCCTTAGGTTGTATCATATACACTTCTTCGGTCAGTACTCTATTCAAAAAAGCTATTTTCACATCTATCTAGCAGATCTCATAGTCCAGATGGACAGCTATTGCAAGCATTATCCAAATAAATTTTAGCATTACCATAGGAAAGAATGTCTCATCATAGTCAATACATAACGTTGATGATATTTCTTAGCAACCAGACGAGTTTTATAGGTCTCCATCTTTTCATCTGCATCCCTCTTTCTTTCAAAGATCCACTTACACCCAATGGGTTTAACCTATTCGGATGGGTCAACCAATGTCCATACATCATTAACCTTCATGGACTCCATTTCAGATTTTATGGCCTCAAGCCATTTCTCAAAATCAGGCCTTTGCATTACATCCATATAAATAATTGGATCCTCAGCATTCTCATCGAGTTCAATGGGATCACCATTCCGAACTAAGAAATCATAGCATCTATCCGACTAACGCAGTACTCTATCGGATCGCCTTAATGGTGTAGGAACACTAAGCTCCGAATTTGATCTAATCAAATTCGATTCAGGTTCAGCTATAAATGTTGGTCTTTCTACCTATTGAACTTCATCAAGTTCAACCTTAGAAGCAACAGTTCTTTCACCAAGGAACTTCTTTTCCAAAAAGATTGCCTTAAGATTGACGAACACTTTTTATTCATCAGCATGGTAGAAAATATATCCTTTTGATTCTTTGGGGTATCCTATGAATGTGCACTTGTCAGACCTAGGTCCAAGTTTATCAGTGATTAATCATTTCACATAAGTCGGGCACCCCCAGACCCTGAGGTATGAAAGTACTGGCTTACGCTCTGTTTATATCTCATATGGAGTTTTAATTATAGACTTATTTGAAATTCTATTTAAAAGATAGCATGGCGATTTGAGCGCATATCCCTAGAAAAATATCGACAAGCTGATAAAATCCATCATGGATCGAACCATGTCTAACAGAGTTCGATTTTTTATTTTTGACACACCATTATACTGTGTTCTTGGAGGAGTTCATTGAAAGAGAATCCTATTTTCTTTTAGATATATGAGAAACTTATCAGAAAGGTATTCTCCTCCTTGGTTAGATCGATGAGTTTTAATACTCTTTCAAATTTATTTTTCTACTTTACATTGAAATCATTTGAATATTTTAAATGAATCTATTCATTAGATAGATATATCCATATCTGGATAGATTATCTGTGAAAATAATGAAGTAGAGATATCCACCTATAGCACTAGTGCTCATAGATCCACATACATCAGTATGTACTAGATCTAAGAGCTCAGTGGCTCTCTCATCATTTTCAGTAAAAGATGACTTGATCATTTTTCTAAGTAGATAAGACTCATAGGTTGAAAGTGATTCACAATCACTGACTATGAGGATTCCCTCTTGAGTCTATCTATTTATCTTGTTCTTGTTTATGTAATCTAGCCTACAGTGTCATAAGTATATATTAGACACACTATATAATCTAGAATGCTTGCTAGTAGAATAGACTACATTAATAGGTTGTGATAACATATATACACTATTGTTCAAGTGTCTAAAGAATATAGTAACACCATTCATAATGACATTATAAAAAAAAAATTTATTAAAATTTCATAATTATTTTTGGCCAAAAGGCCTACAAAAATGATATTCGAAAAGCAACTAGGACAAAAGTGACAATCGATCACTAAGAACAATGATATGGAACTAAAATACAAGTTTCAAGATTTCTAATGCTAGAACTAGAATTGGACTTTAATTTCCAACATTCAAGAACCTCTTGCCTTTTTCGAATCTCCTACTGACCTACAACCCCTGCAATGAATTACAAATATGGTAAGGACTACTGATATCTAATACCCAGTCAGTAATATTATAAATAGAGAAATTATAAGGAGTTATCATATAAATACTTTATCCAGCAATAACTTACTTCTTTCTCAGCCTATTTGGATCCAGGAAGATAATGTATTGAAGATAGTTTCTCTTCGAGTGCCCCCGCTTCTTACAAAAGAAGCATCCAACTTGACTCTTATCGACCTTTACTTTCTTAGTCTGGCCCTGTAGACATGTCCTAGTCTGAACTTGCACCTTCTTACTCTTCTTCTTCTTGTTCTTTTTTTCTTTCTTAAAGGATCGAGAACTAGAAGAAGACCCTCCCACTAAGTTCATCGACTCCTTATGGAACTGGTGATCCTTCTCAAAGTTCTGAAGTAACCCTAATAATCCATGGTAGTTTATTTTAGGCTTTGTCATTCTGTAATGAGTAAGAAATGGGAGAAAAGATTTGGGCAATAAGTTTAAAATTGCATCTTTTTCTAGCTGCTCATGCAAGAAAAAGTCAAGTTTGCTCAAACATTTCATCTGCTCGATCATGTACAGTACATGATCGGTAACTGAAGCTCCATTCCTTATCTTGGTATTGAAGATGGAACAATCAGTCTTGTGCCTTTCAACATCATCGGGTGTGTAGCAGACTCGAATCTACGATTGAACTCATCGCTCATGGCTGTCAGCATGATACAATGGACCGTGGTTCGATCATTAAGCTACTTCTAATAAGTATCTCTGACTATTTCATGTGCATTAGGTGCTGGATCTATCAATATGTATAAGATCCATTCATATTTTAGGATAATCTTCAACTTACGGTACTAGTTATCAAAGTTGGATCCCACTAGCTTATCATTATTTAATAATAATCAGAGTGAAAGAAAAGTGGCCATGTCTACACAAAGAAAAACCAAAATCTAATTAGTAATTGATTCATCTCTAAAGATTTGAACTTTAATCTAAAGATTCTCTCACTACTTTATTCGAATTAGTAGCCTCTACCTCTAATTAGAGGAATTACCTTAATTCCTTAGTGGATACTAGAATCTACATAGACTGCACACAAGCCTAACTTTGGTTAATCAACTCATGTATATCTAAGGGTAGGTTCATAACCAATTATTTCTCTAAATAATTTTTAGTAATTTAATTTTATTTCAATTCCTAATTAATAGACTTTGGCCTCCACTAAAAAGATCTGGTTAGGTCCAACCATTAATATGACCATACTTGGTCCATCTAACTAATGAGTGATTAAGCCTAATTTTGGTTGGTCAACCTAACCATTATTTAGAGAGATGTGGCCAAGAAATTATATTATGAATGATAATTCCATTAGACGATAAGCACTAGGACTTTGGGCCTCCAATGATTATCCAACTAATGGATCCATTATCATCCACTTAATGAGAGGCTATGATCTAGTTATTACCATAACTATTTTATTTTTAAGGATCTAATAATTTTAGAGAATTTAATTAATTAATTTTAAGGAAGAGAGAAGAGAACCAGCTAATTTCGATCGTCCTACTGACTTCACCAAGTTAGATAACAAAGGACCTAATTAAAGCTAGTATTAGGAGCATCTAAATCAGTCACACTAATTTATCTAATTGATATGGGTGAGCCCAAATCACCAAGTGATCTAATCAAAATCTAATTGATCAAGATCGTTAAGTAAGTGAGATCAGTGGAAGGGATATGCCATTAACTCATCAAAGATAGAAATCAGTGTGAGTAGTTCTCAATTAAAATCCACTAGTCTGGACTACCAAACTTATCTTAGACACCATCCAGTTCATTAGTTTTAATTGGATCAACCTAGCAATTTTGGGTTCGACTATGTAGCCATGAATTAAGCCCATTTGGTCCTTGTTAAAGGTATGGACTTGACCAACTACAACTATTGTAATAGAGTCTAAAGAGTTCTTGACCTAATCTAATTTAATATTTGATTAGATTTGATCAATTACTTTAATTTAGTCCATTCTTTAACTAACCTTAGGTCTAACCCAATTAATGAACCTAATTCATCTAATTCAATAATCTAATATTATGATCAATGACTTGAGATCTTTAATTCATAATTCTAGAGCCTAATTCATCATACTTAATTCTTAATTAAGTTTTGGACTGAGGGTTGGAGTTTGATATTTTAAAAATAATTTTTATATTTATAAATTATTTTTACAACATGGTTCTATCAACTAGTTTTATGTTTGATTCATAATCAATATGCAATTAAATAAACCATGGACTACTTTTAGATCTAATCTAAACATGCTTATGTAATTGAAATAGTTTCAATTCAATCAATCATAAATCAATTTAGATCGAATTTAACATATTTATGATGATAAAAAATTAGATTAAAATATTTTTAATTAGATCATAAAATATCTTAGATCTAATCTATAATTTTATGATCATGATTTTAGATTTGCACATACTAGGATAATATTTCCACTGTAAGGGACAAACCTTACAACAGGATAATCTTATAACAGTCCATGCAATCTAAAATAATTTTTAATTTTAGATTTAAACATTAGAATATAATTTAGATCTGATCTAATTTATCAATGTAGACAAGCATAAAATCATGTAAAAATAATATGGCTCTGATACCAATTGAAGAAAACTGATCTAGAGTTCTAGGGTTAGCTTTTGATATTTTTTCAAAATCATAATAGAAAAGTAAATTAATCACATCAATTTATAAATAAAATAACATAAAACTCTAGATCTAGGATCCTATTACATGATCAAAGCATGATATTAAATTAAAAATTAAAATATTAGAAAACTATATATTGATCATATCAACAGTAGACTATTCTAAATTTAATTTGGATATATAATGGAAAGATCAAATTATCCATACTTTTGAAATTCAAGTTTATTAACTCACTGATCTAGGTCTAAGATTGTTACTCCAAGCCACACAAACATCTGACCTCTATAGATTGTCTACATGAGCCCTCGATCGTAGATCAGAAGTCTGATGCTAGAAATCAGCATAGTTTGCTAGAACTGTATTGATCCTTCTTTGATGGTTGATCTAGATATTCTTTCTTCAAGACTTTAGCCCTCCAAATTCTAGAAGATGAGGAAGAAGGTTTTGGACCTGATACTCCTCTCAAAATCATAAAAAATATAGAGGAAAAGATTTGGAGAAAATCCTAGAAGAAGACCCTCTTCTTCTTCTTTATTTCTCTCACGAAGGCACCTTGATTGGTGCCTCTGAAAATTCCAAGCCTAACCCTTTCTATGCCCAACCTCTCCACACCCAAGGTGCTCTCTCTAATATCTGGTATCACTAAAAAAATTAGATCAAAAAACCATTTATATTGAGAGATATGGAGGAATCCTTGTCTAGGTCAAATACCTAGTCAAGTGATCTCCAAATTGGGCTAGACTTGGGGCACCCAACTCTTGGGTGCCCCCTCCTTCTTATCTACCATGGACTATTAGGTTTTGTCACACAAAATCTCTCTCAAAATCCATAAAAAAATCACTAAAAAATCAGAGGTGTGTGCATCATAAAGAGGGAGGAGTTTTAGTTGCTTAAAATTCTATCTCATAGAATTTAAATCAACTCAAATTCCTTCTTTGACTTGGTCCACCTTAAATTTTCTATGTAAGAAAGAAGAGAGGGACTTGGGGCATGCATGGACTCTCCTTGGATGTGCAGAATTCATGCAAATAATAATGAAGGGGCATGGGGTGGCGTGAGAATCCAAGTGGCGCAAGGAGAGAAGTCCTAATCTCACTAGGACTTCTAATTTGACTTAGTTAAACATGATTTTTGAATCAAATTAAATCAAAATTTAATTAATCTAATTAGATTAGATCTTAGTCAAATTAACAATCTAATTAAATTAGATTTAATTTTAATTTAATTTTTTAATCAATTTAGAAATTAGGTTAATATAAGTCCTAATTGAACTAGGACTCATTCCTTCTTGCAATTGGCTCATCCAATAAACCAACTGGACTTAACCTAATCAAGCTCAAATCAAATCTAATTAAATTATATTTAATTAAACTTAATCTTAGCTCTTTAACTTAATCAAATTAAATTAATTAATAATCTAATTGCTAATCGATTCTCTTGCAACACTTGCATTAGGTCAAACATCAATCATATAGATTGTTTGACCTAACAATGATTTTTAATCATCCATCAACCATCCAATCAGATCAAGAACTCTTATGTGTATGATCTTATAGGTTTGAACCTAAACTGATAGTATAGAAATAAATTTTTATACCAATCAGAGTGACCATCTAACAATGATATCCAATGATCGGAAGGTCGAATGTGTAGAGCAATATCCTTAGAACCCATGTAGATATAGTTTTCATATAATTCATCTTCTTAATCAAAATGCTTGTAGGGCACCTCAGAGTTTAACTATCAACTTCGATTAGATCATCCACATTGTATTTCAAAATATCAAATCCATCTTATGACTTACCCTGGCTAAGATTATTGCTATATTGAAATACAGTGCTGCATTTTTCTCCAACTTTTGAAGTGGTCAATCCCATCTTGATTACTTACTGACTTTGCAAGTACTTGACTGTGCCTAAAAATCTTTCGTTATTGAATTAAAAATTTAGTTAGTCCAGTATCAAGATACAATGAGTGACTTACAAGCCACTATGATGATCTCAGATTTAAGAAATATTTATACTTATATCCCATTAGAGCAATTTTCGATAATAGAATGTTCTAGAGTTGATCACGTTCAATGATAATGTATCCATACATCTCACTTGTATACCATACCATTATCTCCATACTTCTTGGTTAAGAGGATAACCAATCTATATGGTATACAACGATCTATGCTCGATAAATGCTGTCGTACTAATTAACAGTGTATCATTTAATCGTTAACTATTTAAGGACTAATCGATAAATTCTCTTTTGATCGAAACTAAATAGTCCTAAGATCTCCATCATAATAATGAAGTTCATTAGAAGATATAAACTTTATGATGAAAATACTAAAAATATATTTTATTTAATAATGAATCAATTATAATTATAAGATAGCACAATCATCAATAGGTTGATGATTGGCTTTAGAACATATTTTCTAATAGCATAGCTGGGCAATAATGTACCTTCACAGCCTTTGGGGTCTCGACCTTTTGAATATTGATCGCTTTGATGTTGGCAATTAGTTGGTGGCCCACCTATGAATGACAAAGTCAGTTGTGCCATTAAAAAGATGCATGAATAAGTTTAGAAAAAAAGGAGGGGTAAGGCAATTACCTTAAGGAAAGCCCCAAGAAAGTCTTTCATCCGCTGCTCGAGGTCGATAAGTGTCCATGATGTTTGGTAGAATGCATCCATTAACCAGGGACTTGATGACTTTCCAGTCATCAAAAGAAGCATTCTCCTAGTTGATGCTGTTGCTGCTAGATTCCCTAGAGTTGTACTGAGGTCGAGCTTTTTTGGTGAGTGTCTTCTTCCTCTTCTTTCCCACCTTCTTTTCTTTCTTGATGGGTGGTGCTGGGACTGGAACCTCGGCAAGCGGACTCAAGGTCGTTGAAGGCACTATAGCCTCAGGAGCAGAAGCAGTTTGAGATGGAGCGGCCAAGCTCAGATCATCGATCTTTGATTTTTTGGATGTTTCACCAGATGCGTTGCTCTTTCTTTTGTGGGCTCAAAGTTCTTTGGATAATTGCTTCAATTCTTTCGAAGTCATTTCTATAGCAATAGGTAAGCCAAGGTTAGAAGCAGGATAAAAAGAATAGAGGAAGATGTAAACATATACCTTTTGGGTTGAACGAGCTTAGGCTGAGGTTATATAAGGTTTGGCTATCAACTAATTCAGACAAGGAAAGAGCTTTATAATTTCTTAATTTGATGGCAGAATCGAGATCCTCCCTTTCTAATCCAGGAGCTCTATGGACCGAGTCTCTCAACCTACCTCAGGAAGGAAGCTCTAATTTTAGAGATGGATAAGAAACAAAGAAAAACCTTTTCTTTCAGTTGTGAATTGAGGAAGGAGCATCCTTAAGAAACCTCTTCTTGCTGAACTGGAAGGATAAATACCACCAGTCCTTAGCAAAAGAATGACGCTTAAGAGTAAAAAAGGTCCGAATAGAGAAACTATAGGACAAACCTCAACTGAAATGTAGTAAGCGAGAAATTTTATGATGAATCTAAAGAAGTTTGGAACAAATGATGCCAAAGATATATCTAAGAAGTGGAAAATAGTTACACTGAAAGGAGAGAGGGGAAGCCTCAATCCAACATGATAAGCTTTAGAGTATAAATAGAAGTGATCAGAGGAAGGGGCACAAGCTTGGCTACTCGATCTGAGAAGCTTTAGTTCATATTCCGAAGGGATCCCATATTGGATCCTAATAATGAAAAGATCATTAGGGGAAAGGGAATAATAAATGGTTTCAAGAGCAAAGGCTGGACGAGATACTTTTATGAGCTTGGCTTCCTTCCTAGGACTGAAATTTAGGAAGTTCAGATTGGACGGGATCCTAGAATCAGTAGACCAAGAGACTTCAGAAGACATTTCGGATCAAACAAAATCTAGAAAAATCATTAAAAATCAAAGAAAATTGGCAGGCTAACCCGATGAGTAGGAGAGAACAGCAACCCCACCCCCAAGAAACTCCTATGTATCGAAGAATAAAAGAGCAAGCAAGGAAATCTAAAGGGAGGATTAAGACACTAACCTAAAACAACTAGAGGAGTCAGAGATGTAGTCGAGAAAATGAAATATGAACGGAGAAGGGTGCCATAGGGAGAACGAAGCAAAGCTCGCAGACTCGAAAAAGGCCAAAGGCGAAAAGAACAAATGGAGAAGAAGAGCCAAAATGGAGAAAGGAATGGGAGAAGAAGAAGTTTAAATAGTCAGGAAAGATCAGAGATGATTATGATTGCAGATCACCTCCACCCAAATCTTGTCTGCTGCGTGTCCCACTCATCATGGCTGCAACTAATGTCTGATAGGGCTTTTATGGCATCATACATTGAGCTCTGTGCTGGTGGGAGAGGGAATTTCAAACATCGAGGTTGTTTCAGGTCATTCAGCATTAAAAGAAACTTTGGCACTAGTTCGAAAATGCCAAAAATTTTCATCTTCCAAAGACGAAAAGTCAGAAAAAACTTTGATAGTTGTAGATTTTAGGTACTCCCTTCGTCCGAACTTTAAACTTGAAAATAGGAGGATAAGTGTTGGGGGTAAAGTGGCTCCTATCGAAGTCCAACGGAATGTCCAATCATGATATAGTGTTGACTGAAGTTGTGATGATCGAACTCGAGCCTCAACCAAGTTGACCCTCTAGTCTTGGCAAATCCTTGGATACCAAACTCCAAGGATCATTGGGTTCAAAATTTTTTTAAGAATAACTCATGAGTGCCCGACTCCGTGTATAGACTGATCTCCTCAATGGAAGTCCTTCCAACTCCTTCTTGATAGCGGTCGATCTTGAAAGTGGTCAAATTTCTCTATTTTCTCTTGATAGTTATAGATCTTGCCAAACTATACCATGAACTTCGGCGAAATGAACTCGAGCAGTGAAAGAAATTGCCATTCGATTGATTTTGATCCCTAGTTCAAGATAGATAGCAGGCCTCTATCAAATATCGAATCCTAACATAGCTGGACCTTGTCTAGTGGCTGACCTTAAAGATGACCTAATTTCGCTACTGCACTATAGATAATAAAATCTCACCAATTTCATATCAAGGACCTCGGCCAGATGAACTTGAGTCAGCTAAAGGACTTCGTCATCAACACAACTCCAATCTTCAACCTGGAATAAGTAGTGGTCACTTGAGAAGCAACAAATCTCAGTACTCATCCATCCCAGCTTCAAGTCAATCTTGAATCTTTGCTGCCCTGGTTGAACTTTTTTAAGAAAGCCTAGCCATGGTCCTCCTTGAAAAGCCTACCATCTTCTCTCTAGCCTTAAGTCTGAATGTCCACACCTGCTCTCAATCGACTTTGAAGATGACCGAGCTCCTAAAAGCTATCAAAGGCAGCACCAGTGGGATCCAACCTTAAAACCCAATAGAAGTCGACCTTCAAATTCTGCCAATCCAACTTTGAGTTTTCCATCCTAACATGAACAGTTTGCTACCAGGCACAGAAGCGTCCGACTATCTATCCAAACTTTGGCAAATAAAATCTAACTGCCAGCAAGTCGCAACAAATGATAGCCCATACTCTGCAACAAACTTGAAGTGGCTCAAATGACCTTCTGAAATTTGATTATGGCTGTCACTATCATTTGGTTATAGGCTCCATCTGTATAAGAGATCCTCCAGATACGTCTTGCTCTTTGAAGCTCTCCTCTCTGCTCTAATTCTCCTATGTACTCCATTTTTATTGGCTAAAAAACTAACTTGATCGTTAGAGGGTCCTGTCAGAACCAACTTCGATCAGGACTTTACCTTACAGATCTTATCAGCGATCTCATCTTCTTCAACTCTAGTAAACTCTAGCGTCTAACTATTTTTTGCACTAATAGTATGTATATATAGAGAGGTAGACTGGGCTTCATTCGATCAGATCCCAATCCATAATTGATCAGATCTTCGATCGTTGGATCAGCACACATCTGCACGTATGCACCTGAAAAGATGCACTTGAAAAAAAAACAGACGCGCACCTACGTCTGAAATTTTTTTTTTTTAAATTTTTTTAGATGACTTCAGACACCCTGAAGGCATCTTTAGGGCCTTCAAGACACTTGAAGGCGCCTTCAAGCCCAAAAAAAATTCAAAAAAAAAACCCTACAAAAAGAAAAGAAAAGAAAAAAAAAGGAAGAAAGGTGCCTATGGGTGCCAGAAGGTGCCCTTTTCTTCTTCTTTTTTTTGTAGCTTTGAGGGTTTTTTTCTAAATTTTTTTCAGGTGTAGGATCTTTCTTTCTATTTTTTTTATATTTTTGGGCCTGAAGGTGCTTAAAAAAGCTAAATTTTTTTTTTCAGGTGCAGATGCATGCCAGTTTTTTTTTAGACGTGTGTGCAGAGATGCACGCTGATCTAACAATTAGAAATCTGATCAAATATGGATTGAAATTTGATCGAACGGAGTTCAGTTTACTTATATATATATATATATGTGTGTGTGTGTTTGTGTGTGTGCGCGCGCGCGCGCGTGTGTGTAGAGATAAATTGGACTTTGATTGATCGGAGCCCAACCTATATCCAATTGGATCTTCGACTGTTCAATCAATGCACATTTTCGAGCGTGCGTCTGAAAAGGCACACTGGTTGAAAAAAAACAGACGTGCAGAAAAAACGCAGATCGATTTAAAAAAATTCAAAAAAAAGCTGAACCTAAAAAAAATTAAAAAATAAAATTGAATCTGAAAAAAATTCAAAAAAAAATCTGAACCTAAAAAAAGTCTAAAAAATATTAGAAAAAAATAAAATAAAGCCCTGAAAAAAGCTACAAAAAAAAAGTTGCCTGAAAAAGGAGCCCCTGAAAAAAAAACTATAGAAAAAATAAAAAAAAGGCATCTTCTTTTGAGAAGAAGGCATCTTCTTCTTTCTTTCTTTCTTTTTTTACGTTTATATTTTTTTTAAAATTTTTTTAGATTTTTTTAAATTTTTTTAGATTTAGATTTTTTTTAAATTTTTTTTTAAGATATTTTTTTTTAAGCATAGTTTTTTTTTTTTTCAATCTGAAGGCATCTGTACTTGATTTTTTTCTTATGAAGATACATTTTGATCCAATAATTGAAGATTCGGTCGAATAGATGCTAATTCAATTATTAAAAATTTAATCGAATAAAAATTAAATTTTGATGGACTAAAATTAAGTCTATCTCTCTCTCTCCCTCTCTCTCTCTCTCTCTAAATATATATATATAGTCAGTTAACGCTGGCGGGCGGACCAACTAATTATTCAGGGGAAGAAGCTTTTAGCCTTCCAGACGGCATGTTAAGAGTGTTAGTCAATATCAGTGGACGTTCGATAATTAATGACAGTTGCAATTTGTCCAACCCCTTGTAGCTGACGTAGCAAAGAAGCTATGATAGCCGATCATATATCCCGTGGCAACACGGCACTAAAACGGTAAAAGCCTGACTTCCCGATGGAGTGGGCGCGCGCGCCGTCAGTCAATGTTTGGGGGCGGGGGTGGCGCGGGGGGTGTGGTGCGCTTTTAGCCTTCGGGACGTCATATCAAAAGTGTAGAGCGTTAGTCAATGAGAGTGGACGTTCGATAATTAATGACAGCTTAGAAGATTAAAGTTTTAGCCATCAAGAACGTTAGGTAATGTCAATAGACGTTCAATAACTAATGATAGTTGCAATTTGTCCGACTACGTGCTAGCTGATGAAGAAAGAAAGCAAATTTTTTTTATTTTTTTAATATTTAATTTTAAAAATATTTTTATCTTAAATTTATTTTTAAAATTATTGTAACATGTTTAATTCGCATCCTCGATGAATGATGTCAAGTCAGATAATCCACCATATATGCAACAATGTGTGCCACATGTATAATCTGAAACCGCTCGTTGAACGACGACTTCAGTAAAATCGCCCACTCAACCGATGATTTTAATTGGATCATCCCCTTTCAACCTCCTTATTTTCTGCCATCCGACCCGTTCGACATCCTGTTCTCCATTCGGCCATTCGTTCGCTATCGTTTGACACCCACCCCAACCCTCTGTCATACTCGATCCCCCCTCGCCCCTCCTCCATCCATCCCATTTGGTCCCCCCCACCCCTTGTCCGCCCCATTTGGCACTTTTTTTTTTTTATTTTGTCGTTCCCTACCCCCATTCGGCCCCACCTCGGCCAGCCTACCATCTACCCCACCCCCGATCCCCCCAGTCCCCATCCGACCCCATTTTAGTTTAATATTTTTTTTGGTTCTTGCCCCACCCTGGTCCCTCCTATCCCCTGCCATCCGATCGATGGTTCCCACTCGGCTTGATCTTCGGCCCCACCCTCAGTCCCCACACAGCCCCCCATCTGGATCCTGCAGTCATTGTCCCCAGGTCCCCAGTAAGTAAGCCAATTTTTTATATGGTAATTTTAAAATTAGTTTAATTAATTTATTTATATTTAAATATTTTTATATTATTATAATTAATATTGGGGATAAATTTTGCTTCCGTCGAAATTCAGTCTGATGCTTAGCCTAATGCAATTGGTAATCATGAAAGAGTTTCGATCAGAAATTCTTCCTCCAGCGGTCGAATCCCAGTCGAACCCCTCCAGTGGCTGAACTCCTTCAGTAGCCGAACTCCTCCAACGGTCGAACATCTTTCGGACTTCAGCCGAACTACTTTCAGGCTATTCCATCAGTCGGACCCCTCCAGCGATCGAACTCCTTCCGGATTTCTTCTTCAGTCCCATTCCTCTAGGAGCCGAACTTCTTCTGGACATCTCCTTCAGTCGGATTTCTCTAGGAGCCGAACTCCTTCCGAATTTCTCCTTCAGTTGAATTTCTCTAGGAGCCGAACTCCTTCCGGACATCTTCTTCAATCAAATTCCTTCAGGAGCCGAACTTCTTCCAGACGTCTCATTCAGTCGAATTTCTACATGAGCCAAACTCCTTCCAAACCTCTCATTCAGTCAGATTCCTACAAGAGCCAAACTCCTTCCAGATATTTTGTTCAGACGGATTCCTTCAGGAGCTGAACTCCTTCTGAACCTCTCCTTCAGTCAGATTCTTCAAGGGGCCAAACTCTTTTCGAACTTCTCCTTCAGTCGGATTTCTTCAGGAGCCAAATTTCTTCCATACATCTCCTTCAGTTGGATTCCTACAAGAGTCAAACTCCTTTCGAATCTCTCCTTTAGTCAGATTTCTCTAGGAGCCAAACTCCTTCTAGACATCTCATTCAATCAAATTTCTTCAGGAGCCGAACTCCTTCCGAATCTCTCCTTCAGTCAAATTATTATTGGAACCGAGCTCCTTTCGAACCTCTCCTTCAGTCGAATTTCTTTAAGAGTCGAACTCCTTCCAGACTTCTCCTTCAATTGAATTCCTACAAGAGCCAAACTCCTTTCGAATTTCTTCTTCAGTCAGATTTCGAATGCCTACTTCCTTCGGACGGTTATGATTATCATTATCAGTCTATTACGAGTGATACCTCTCTCCATAATAAATTTCACATGGCCTAGAGTGGTCCACTATCGGACGATTACGACAAGCTCCGTCTATAAAAAGACATCCTCCAGATACATTTTCTCTAAGCTCTCTTCTTCTTCCCCAAAACTCTATCGAATTTATATCCGAGCACTCCATTTCTATTGATCAGAAAAGCTGACTTGATCATCAGAGGGTCCTACCGGAGCCACCACTATCTACTCTGGATGGAACTTTATTTTGCAGGTCATTGATGGCGACCTCATCTTCTCCAACTCCAGCTCGATCCGGCATTAACCAGATTCTGCACCAATAGGATTGACATTAGAGGAAGGATCCTTTGCTCTCGAGGTTTCCTCGATCTTAAAGGAGTGCTCAATAGTGATATCTCTTTTTCTTCTCTAGAGTTCTTCTCAAAAAAAAAAACCTTCCAAGAAAGCTTCGACTCAACGATCAACGATCTCTACAGCCAAATTTCATCTAGATCAATCCGTTTCTACTCCAGCTTTGGTAACTCAAGCTCCACCTACAGCCATATTGGATGTGGAGCAGTTCAACCTACTGGTCCAGTAGGTTTGCGATTTCATGAAGGTGGTGCAGGCCATACATCGGTAGGCTCCGACGCTAATTCAACTGAAGCACGCTCTTTCGGAGCCCCATGATCCGATTAAGGAATGGTTCACTCAGGCTAGCCGATCAGTGACCTCCAAAAAGAAAAAACAGAAGGTGGAGAGCCATTGCTCGGACCATGATACAATCCTGGGGGAAGCTTTACTCCCGACCCATTAGAAAACTCTGAAGATCAATGATCATGAAGATCTCCTGAATCAAAGGCTCTAAGAAATGAGCTGATGGATTGAAGAACTCCACCATATCACTCCGGCTCTCCATGACGACATCTGCACCAATCTCCCTTTCTCTCTTCGAATTATGCTAGAGTCCATTCTACCGAACTTCAAGCTTCCCCAACTTGAAAGCTATAATGGAACTTTTGATCTGGTCGATCATCTGGAGGCTTTTTGGACCATGATGCTACTCCATGGTGCACTAGATGCCATCTTGTGCCGAGCTTTCTCATCTATCTTAAAGGGAGCAGCAAAATACTAGTACTTGATCTTGAAGCTAAGTACGATTTCTTTATTTGATCAGATGAGCCATCAGTTTGCGGCTCACTTCGTCAGCAACCGACATCCCCATCGAGATTCAAATTTTCTTATGAATATTAAGCAGAAGGAAAAATCTATCCGAACTTATGTCATCCAGTTTAATGCTGCTGCATTGAAGGTCTGAAACCTAGATCAGTCTGTTGCGATGGCCGTACTCAAGGGCAACCTTTAGAAGAACGATTTGCTATTCTTTTTGAAGAAGTACCCCAAAAATTTTACCGATCTGCTAGCTCGGGCTGAGGGATATGCCCGTGTAAAAGAAGCTTTTAAGTTGAAGGATGAAGAAGCCGTAGAAAAATGACAGACGGGCGAGTCTAATAGACCCACCGCTGAAGAAGGACCGAATGAAGTTCGACCGCACTCAAGGACTCCTTTCGAGCGCAAACGAGCCCGAACTCCTTGAGCTCGTCATCAAAGAAGCCCCGACAGAAGAGCGCGAAGAAGTTCTCTCATCAAAAGATTTCATAACTACACCCCCCTTAGTACTCCTAAAACTCAAGTTCTGATGGAAATTAAGAATCAGCTACAAAGATCAGAAGAATTACAATCTCTCCCAAATAAGCATAATTGAAGTAAGTACTATCTCCACCATCGTGACCACGGTTATGATACTGAAGAATGCATTTGGCTCTAAGATGAAATTGAGGAGCTCATCAGAAGGGACTGACTAGGTAGATTCCTTAGACGTCGGCCTGAAGCAAGAGGAGAGCAACCAAGGGCTCTTTCGCAATCGAGGGAGGGATCTTAAAGAAGCCAATCCCTGCGTAGAAGTATCAATATCATAATTGAAGGACATCGGCAAAAAAAGATATTAAGGAGCTACATAGTGTCAACATTAAAATTTTGAAAATTTGCAATATCGTTAACCACTTTTCAATAGAGAATTCTTATTTCAACATTCCTATTTTTTATGAATTATAATAGAAAAAGATTAAGCTAGACTTCTTTTTTAGGCCAGATAGAAGACTTCTGGTACAGAAGATAAGATCTTCTTCAATCTTGATTGGAGATAAGATCTCCTCCGAGCTCCAACTTCAACCTCTGCTGGAGATAAGATCTTCCTCAAGCTTTAACATCAACAAGAGATAAGATCTCCTTCAACCTCTATTGAAGATAAGATCTTTCTCGAGCTCCAACTTCAACCTCGGTTGGAGATAAGATCTCCCCCAAACTTCAACGTCAATAGGAGATAAGATCTCCTTCAATCTCGGCTAGAGATAAGATCTTTTTTAAGCTCCAACTTCAACCTCGACTGGAGATAAGATCTCCTTCGAGCTTCAACATCAATAGGAGATAAGATCTTCTTCAACCTCGACTGAAGATAAGATCTCTCTCGAGCTCCAACTTCAACCTTGGCTGGAGATAAGATCTCCTCCGAGCTTCAACTTTAACTTTGGCTAGAGATAAGATCACCTCCGAGCTTGAACGTCAACGTCAACAGGAGATAAGATCTTCTTTAATCTCAACTGAAGATAAGATCTCTCCCGAGCTTTCAGGAGTTTCGACCTCAATAGGAGATAAGATCTTCTTCAACCTCGGTAGGAGAAAAGATCTTCTTCGAGCTTCAACCTTAATGGGTGCAGAGCTCAAAAAAGAACTTTGACAGTTGCCCTTTTTATACTCCCTTTCTTCGAATTTCAAACTCGAAAGTGAGGAGACTATTGTTGGGGATAAACTCCACTCCCATCGAAGTCTAGTCTGATGCTTAGCCTAATACAATTGATAATCATGAAAGAGCTTCGATCAAAAATTCTTCCTTCAGTGTTCGAACCCCAACTGAACCCCTCCAACGATCGAACTCCTTCAGTGGTCAAACTCCTCCAGTGGTCGAACCCCAGTCGAACTCCTCCAACGGTTGAACTTTTTTTGGACTTCAGCCGAACTACTTTCAGGCTTCTCCATTAGTCGGGCTCCTCTAGTGGCCGAACTTCTTTCAGATTTTTTCTTCAGTTGGATTCCTCTAGGTGTCGAACTCCTTCTGGACATCTCCTTCAGTCGGATTCCTTCAGAAGTCAAACTCCTTTCGAACATCTTCTTCAGTCGAATTCCTCTAGGAGCCAAATTTTTTTCGAACGTCTCCTTTAGATGGATTCCTTCTGGAGCCAAACTCCTTCCAGACCTCTTCTTTAGTTGAATTTCTCAAAGGGTCGAACTCCTCCTTCAGTCGGATTTCTCTAGGAGCCAAACTCTTTTCGGACATCTTCTTCAGTCGAATTCCTATAAGAGTCGAACTCCTTCCGAACCTCTCCTTCAGTTGGATTTCTTCAAAAGTCGAACTCCTTTTGAACATCTCCTTCAGTCGAATTTCTTCAGGAGCTGAACTCCTTTCGAACCTCTCCTTCAGTCGAATTTCTACAGGAGGCGAGCTCCTTCCGAATCTCTCCTTCAGTAAGATTTTTTTAGGAGCCAAACTCCTTTCAAACTTATTCTTTAGTCAGATTCTTTCAGGAGTCAAACTTCTTTCAGATATATCCTTTAGTTAGATTTTTGCAGGAGTTGAACTTCTTCCAGACTTCTTCTTCAGTCGAATTTCGAACGACTGCTCCCTTCGGACGGTTACGACTGTCATTATCAATCTATTACGAGTGATATTTTTCTTCATAATAAATTTTATGTGATCCAGAGCGGTCCACTATCGGACGATTACGATAAGCTCCATCTATAAAAAAGGATCTTTCAGATATATTTTCTCTAAGCTCTCTTCTTCTTTCCTAAAACTCTGCTGAATTCATATCCGAGCACTTCATTTCTATTGGCTAAAAGAGCTGACTTGATCGTCGGAGGGTCCTATCAGAGCCATCACCATTGACTCCGGATGAAACTTTATTTTGTAGGTCACTGACAGTGACCTCATCTTTCTCAACTTCAGCTCAATCCGACATCAACCAGATTCTACACTAATAATTAATTTATGTTATATTATTTTTTTATTTATAATAATTAGATTAAATGCATTAGTTATAATGTAAAAATTATAACTACTTCAAATTCTATAATATTATATTAATTATATTTTAATTTATTATAATTTAAATAATTATAATTAAATTTGAATTGAACTTGATATAATTTATAGTAAATTAGATTATGCTAAGTATTTTACTTTGAATTAACTTACATGAATTAGATTAATTTGATTAAGTTGTATCAATTTAGTGCTAGGTTAAATTAATGCCATGTATTTGATCAATTTGAATAATTTAAGCTTTATTTTAAATTTATCTCATGTATCTGTTATGTTATATTAATCTTATTTTAATTTTTTTACTTCTTATTAATTTAATAAATATAATTAAATTCAAGTTAAATTTGAATTAATTTGAAGTAAATTAGGTTATACTAATTAGTTTATTTTGAATTGACTTACATGAATTAGATTAATTTGATTAAGTTATGTCAATTTAATGTTAGGTTAAATTATTTTTTAGCATGTATTTGATTAATTTGAATAATTTAAGCTATCTTAATATGATTAATTTATTTTATAGATAGTAGAAATGATAAAAATAGTAATAGCCTTGTGCTATATCAATGGTTCTATGGTTAAAGAATCGTATGAAATAGAGTATACTAGCCGACCACAAAAGACTATTACATTGAAATATGGAATGAAATTCGAGGAGTTGGATAAGTTATATCAAATTTTTTATATAAATAGAAGTATAAATAAAATAATGGTAATATATAGATATCCCACTATTATGCAACCAATAATTCTAAAATATGAACTTATTTCGATTGCTGATGATGAAGATATGGAGATTATATTTTTAACTATAAGTTCACATTCTTATTTATTTGGTGTAGAGTTATATATTGATGTGCAATCTATTGAGGGCACCAGAACTTTTTTCAATTTGGAGTACGATGAAGTAGTCAATTGGGATATTAGGTTGACAATACAGATGAGTGGACAGATTGGAGCTTTTAGTCCTTGGATGGCCAGCATTCCATTGAATACTTGTTCAAGATATACGAAGGTTCATTTGGCAATGGATATTGATGTGCTAGAACCTATTGTCAGACAAGCGTCACTATACATGGTGGCCGAAGATGCTATCCATATTGACAATTGGCATTTTAAGAAAGATGATATACATAGTGAAGAAGGTATGGATGATGATGCTCAACAAGTAGGTACATTCCATGATGTACATTTCTCATCTAATGTGGAGCATCCAAATTATCTAGTATTTGAAGCTCCCTCAGTTACATTTAGGAGCATTGATTGGACGGCTGCCAATGCATCAACATCTTTTGGATTGCTAGCTCCTTGTAGTATCTAGAAAAGAGGTGATGAGTTTCATAAAGGACTCCATTTTGCAGATAAGATAGAACTACAAATTGCTATAAGATAGTATTCAATGGACACACATCCTGAATTCAAAGTTGTTGAGTTAGAGCCGAATCTTCGGATTGTTAAATGTAAGAATACGGAGTTAGAATGTAATTGAAAACTTTGAGCCAATAACCATGCTGGTTATTTTGAAATTATAAGATACGCTGGTCCACATACATGCATTTCAGCCGTGCTTCCATAAGATCACTCTAGACTTAGTTCGAATTTCATCGCTAATGAAATATGTGATCTTATAAAAGAAGTACCAATAATTTTTATCAATGGTATTAGTGCAGTCATAAAGAATAGATTCAATTACATAATTAGTTATAGAAAGCTATGGGAGGCGAAGCAGAAAGCAGTGGCAATGGTATATGGAGATTGGGATAAGTCATATGACTTATTGCACAAGTGGTTGCGTGCTGTAGAATAATTTAATCCTGAATCTTGGGTGAAGTTCATTAGTGATCCTAGTGAAACCTTGAATGATCGATCCATCTATAAATTAAACCCATGATCGATCGACCAAAATCCTAATTGACTGATCTAGATGACCGACCTGTCTGTAAAGTGCTTGGAATAAAGTTTAGGATAACATAGACTAACGATACATAATTTCATTAGAAACAAACAATATAAAGCATTACAAAATAAAAAAAATACATTATTCATTATCATCTAAGGCCTCAAATAGTATAATAAGAAGCTAGAGCTTAATCATCTGCTGCAGGATCATGTAGAGGTGAAGGAAATTGACGATAAAAATGCTGTACGAACTGATCAAATTGTGCGAACCCCTCGTCCATACATGCAAATCTTTCTTTGACATTAGTCTCTAGTGCATCAAATCGAGTAGACAATATATGCACATCATAAGATTGCTAATCGGACTGCATATGATGACTAGGCTTTGCTATGTCACTAGTAGATGTACCCTTCCAACCATCACTAGAAAAAATATAGCCCATACACCTTAAAGATGACTTGTCATAAGTGTCTATGGAACTGACCTCAATAACTTCATCATTATCGATGATAGGAACATCAAAGGCCTCAAAGATAGTAGTCAAAATAGCTCTATAGGGCAAATAGATTTTTGATTTTTCAAGGCATTCAATCGTATAACTTATCATTATATATGATAAATTAACTCTATCACCCGAAAGAATGTTTGTGAGGAGATAAATATCCATGTGTGATACATTATCTCCATGACCTCTTCTAGGTAGAAAATTAAACATTAATATATGATGAATTAATCTATCTTTTAGTAGTAATAGATGTGCACTAGATTTACTTGTTTGTCCTAAACTATTGTCTTAAAAAATAGTTCTAATACAATTACGATAACCTAATCTATTATGATTCCAATAAGTCATATTAAAATATCTATCATCATCTAACAGAATACCTAAAATTTGATCAAGGACATCACTGTCAAACTCTATCATCTTATCTTTCACAAAAGATAAAATAGAATAAGCTGATCTATCAAAGCTAAAATTACTATAAAAATATTTAACTAACATAGGATATATTGGTTTGCTCAATGTAATCATAGAAAGCCAACCCATTCTTTCAAATAGAAATTCAATTCAAAAATCACTAAAAAAACTTAACTATTCTTCCCCTTATAGCTTTTCGTTGAGAAAAATTCAATTAAAAATTTTCACTTGACTCAGAGTTTAGAAATAAATCTCTTTCATACCTATCTAGAGATTTTGATTTTTCTTTTTTTGCTCGAGCTCTTTTTTCTTTCAAAATATTTTCATCTTTTCTTGAAGCCATGAGATTGATTCAGACTGAACTACATAGACAAGCGAGAGAGAGGGTTCTCTGGATGCTTAAAACATCGAAGGGATGGAGAGAGATTATCAAGATTTTAGAGATGATTTTAAAGACAAAAGGAAGGTCGGGCGATAATTATCAGGATTTTTTGAATATTTGGTAGAGAAAAAAGAAGGTTTAGGAGGTTTCTAGATAAGACTGAGAATTTAGGCAGGGATTTTAAAGGAAGCTAGAGGTGGGTTTAGGGGTGGATTAGGGTTTTAGAGTAGAGTAAGGGGGTGGATTATGATTTTTTAGAGTAGAAGAAGGGTTTTCTCAGATGTTGGATGGAGGGATCGGGTTAGGGGTTTTAAAGCCCATGAAGTTGCCATTGGGGTTGGCGAGTTCATCTAAAATCGTCAGTCCAACTGGCGACTTTGAACTCACCAATCCAACTAATGATTTCGCCTGAACTCACATGTTGGACTGGCAAGTTTGAAGTCACCACTTCAATCGGCAATTTCCTTTGGGCCACATCATCAGGCTATGCTGGCGAGCTGGTGGTTAAGGTGGCAGTGAAATCGCTTATTGAGGAGGCGATTTCAACGTGTCATGGTAGTATTTGAAATAAGTTTGAGATGGGGGTATTTTTGGAATTAAATATTAAAAATATAATAAAAAAATCCCAAGGAAGCTATGATAGCCAATTATATATCCCTTGGCAATAGCTAATTAAGACTAGTAAAAGCCTGACTTCCTGATGGAGTGGGCTCATTTATGCCTATCTCCATTGGCCAGAATGACAGAAATAAAAAAATTGAATACATTAGACAAACATTATAGAAGGAAATTTAGAATTTTTGTTTTATTTTTTATCATAAAATAAAAATCCTAAAAATTAAAAATTTTTCTAAGTAACCCCATTGTTAGTTCTATAATTAAAAATTTAAAAAAATAAAATCAACAACTTCTTTTATCCTCATTTTCAATATATATATATATATAATGTTGGAATATGGGACGCCCATGATGGGCTGACTCATATTATGATCTGACCCAATTTAAACATTTGAGTTTTTTGAAAGAGTTTAAATTTAAAAGGGTCATTCAAATTTTAAAGAGTTGTTTGATATTAGATAATGATTATCTAATTATCTTTATGGTTAAATTGCTCGATACTTTTTAAGGAGGTGAGAAGTTATTCATGATTTATTCACAAGAGATTTTTCATGATCTTCACTCCTCTTTCCCTCCCTCTTCCTGAGAGAGAAAAATATAGAGTTCTAAGAGTGATTTGATTGAATTTGGGTGTGCTTGCTGTGGAAAATACACAAGATTCGACTTGTAATCTTGTGTAACACCGTTCGGATTTCTTGTTTATAGTGGAAAAGAGAGAAGCTGATCAATTAAAAGTAAAAGCGATCTTGAAAGTTAGATTGCACTATGATCTATAATTTTTAAGTTTGTGTCGAGGTAAATATCTTTTTCACAACATCCTATATTAGTATTAGAGCATAATATGCTTTCGTATTAGTTTAATCCTGCTTCTAAGACCTCTAGATTTTGCATGAGGTCCCAAAGTTTCTCAGAACTCTATATTTTTTGGCTCAATTCACTTGAAATGCTGCATATACCTGAGATAGGCCAATTTTTTTGACTCTGGTCCACCATGGACCACGAGAGGATTGATCCCCGATCTGAAGGAAAAATCCTATTTTTCACCATAGGATCATGCAAATCTGATTAGATCTGAGATGGATTTTTCTAAAAAGTTTCTAAATAATTTAATCAGGTCTAAGAATTTTTAGATCTAATTATGGTGATCTAATATTAAAAATTAAAATAAAAATTAAGTTAAATTTAATTTCATACCTTATTTGGGTAATCTGATTATCCTATGATGATCTTGATATTTTCTGAGATTCTGGAAGGAGCCACGCATGCACCTGGCCTCTACCGATATCCACTCAGGAAGGATCTAGATGTCTTCTCCTCATAAATCTTTTTTCCAAAGATCAGATCTGAATCTGATCTAAAAATCCTTCAAAATATTTTTGAAGGCAGCATGTCCATCTCACGAACACCGTCGCGTAAATATTGAACTCTTCACAAATTCGATTGGATCTTCTTCTCAGATTTATGCCTAACTTTGTAAGCTTGTAGAAGAGAGGGAGAGAGAGAATAGAGGGGGTGTGGGATATCTTGAATGGCAAACTTTGTGTATGACAAATATTTCTACGTGAAGAGCCTTGGTGCAAGGGTTCTTATACAAAAGCATAGCACCAAGTTAGAGTCCCTCTTTGACCAAAATCCTTATTTTTTTTTATCATTGGGACTCCTAGACTTGATATTCACAAAAATCTCTATATTTTATCTAATTTTGATGCCAAAAATCAATCTAGAAGGTGGCGGCATGAGTAGATAAGGAAGAGTCCACTGCGCCTAGGACTCTTTCCTCAAGAGTTTGATCCAAATCAAACTCTAGCATAACTCAATCTAGATACCTCTAAAAATTATGAAATTTGGTACACCCAATATATAACTCGTGCTCTATCACATATCCAAAAGTTAGATTAAAATAGTTTCTAAAGAGTTTTCTAGAAATATCTGATTAGGTGACCCTCAATTCTCTCAAATAGCTCAACTTTTGACCCTAGCCCAATTTGACTATGAATGGATTTAATTTCTACAATTAATCTGACCTAGACTTATTTCAATCAGATAAAAATAAATTTATTCAAAATATAAGAATGAGTCAAATCAAATTTAACTTGGTTGTGATAAATTAGAATAATTTTAGAAGAAAAAAGTTAGGCTCAATCGTATGCTAGCACGATTACCTTGAACCTAATTGGATCTAATCCAAATCAATCAAACTGGATTAGCTTAATTGATGACATCCAGATCCAAACTCTTATTTGTATGACTCAGTTAGGTTCAATTCTGTATGATAATAGGATATGTCATGATCTCCATCATTAACATCATCGAAATACCTTTCGATGGATCAGAACTTTTCTGATTCATACAATTAGAATAATTGATCATCAAAATTATTCTAATTGCTCCAAAAATCCACCAATAACATCTAGCAGTATATGGTGGCAATCCATCAAAACTAAAAGTGAATCTCTTGGTGCAGTTATCTATGTAATTGGATTCTTCTATCTTGAGCTCTGATTGGATTAGGGTTAAGGTGAACTCATCAAATCCAATGTCTGTCATATGAATTAATCATTCAATTTGAGTCCAATATGAAATCCTAATAGAAACTCTTTCTATCATCTTTATTCTATCATGGTCATGGGCTTAAGGACTCAATCTCATGATTGTCATAGGGCTACTCCTCATCTACCGAGATAGATAGATCTTCTTATTGGTGCAATCTAATTCGTATAATGAACATGATATATCCAACATACACCTCAGGATTTCGAATGGCTAGGAGATTGAATTATGATGTAGTCAAACTATAACACCCTCAAGATGAACTATCAATGCACCTCAGATCAAAAAATCATACACGCCACTGCAGCATCAAGTCAGTCATCGATGAGAAGGTAGACTTTCTTATGACTACTCAAGGTGGTCACGCTCAGTGCCCTTGTTCTCTAACAAGTATCTAGACTCTCGCTCTAGTATCTCCACACCATAGACTCAAGACACATCTATCCTAAGAAAGCGATCGTACATCAATCTTTTGGATCGATTACCATCTTCATGATGATCCTACGATCGAGAGCAGTTTATGAGTTAATTATGAAAATTCATGTTTTAAATTTTTAACTCTTGAAAATATGAATTATCATTATCATTAACTCAAAGGATGTATTATAGATACTTTTAAATACATACTATAATAAAAAAATAATTTATTTATTAATTTATAGTCAAAATTATAAAATTGTCCTTAGAAGTATTTTATAAATGATAGCCAATCTAGCTTCTAGGGCACACATCTAACAAACTCCTACTTGACCTAAAGCTAATTGGCTATAAATTTAATCCCATCTTCTTAAGGTGGGCTTCGATCTTCTGTTGGCTCAACAACTTTATCAGTGGGTCAGCCGCATTATCTGCAATATCGACTCTCTTGATCTCGACGTATTTCTTCTCAAGATAATCGTGGATGAGGTGGTATCATCGCTCGATGTGCTTGGATTTTTGGTGAGACCTTGGCTCCTTAGCTAGGGCTATGGTGCCATTATTATCGCAGTATAGAGGGACAACATTTGATGGCATCACTCCAAGCTTTGCGGCAAACTTCTTGTACTAGAACACCTTCTTTGTAGCTTTCAATGCAGTGATATACTCTGCTTTCATGGTGGAATCTGCTATCACCATCTACTTAGAACTTTTTTAGCTGGCAGCACCACCATTACAAACAAATAGACTTTCAGATGTCGACTTTCGATCATCTATATCAAACATAAAATCCGAGTCTGTATATCCTTGGATCTAAAATTCTCCATTACCAAAGACTAGAAACATATTCTTAGTCCTTTTCAAGTACTTAAGGATATATTTCATAGAAGTCTAGTGCTCTTCGTCTGGATTTGACTGATACCTGCTCGTGACACTCATAGCATGGGCAATATCAGGTCGTGTACATAGCATGGCATACATGAGTCTTCCTATTGCTGAAGCATAAGGGATCTTGCTTATGCATTCAATCTCTTCAGATATGTTGGGACACATCTTCTTAGAGAGATGAATGTCATGTCTGAAGGGCACCAATCCCCTCTTGGAGTTTTTCATGCTAAATCTCTTTAGCACCTCCTCCATGCAAATTTTTTATGAGAGATCCAGCATCCTATTTAGTCTATCTCTATAGACCTTAAATTTCAAAATAAAGGATGCCTCTCTTAGATCTTTCATGGAAAATTTTTTAGACAACCACATTTTGATTGTTGTCAACATGGGAATATCATTCCTAATAAGGAGGATGTCATTCACGTATAGTATGAGAAAGACAACAGTGTTCCCACTAATTTTTTTGAAAACATAGAGCTCCTCCTCATTCTTAATGAATCCAAATAATTGGATCACATCATTGAAATGAGCATTCCAGCTCCGAGATGCTTGTTTAAGTTCATATATGGATCTTTGCAGCTTACAGACCTTGTGATCAGTATCACTGGATGTGAAACCCAGCGGCTGTTCCATATAGATATCTTTCTTAAGATATCCATTTAAGAATGCCATTTTCACATCCATCTACCATATTTCATAATCAAAATAGACTGCAACAGCAAGCAATGTGTGGATGAATTTGAGCATGGCTACTGGTGAAAAAGTATCTTGATAGTCAATGCCTTCGTGCTGGCTATACCCTTTCGCTACGAGCCTTACTTTGAATATCTCTATATTCCCATCGATGCCTATCTTTCTCTTGAAGATCCATTTACGTCCAATAGGTACTATACCTTCAGGTAGATCTACCAAGGTCCAAACTTGGTTCAAGCGCATTGAGTCAATCTCTGACTTCATTGCCTCCAACCATTTCTCAGAGTTGATATCTGATATCATCTCATTATAGATTTTGAGATCATCACTATGAACCCCTTTTCTTATGAGGAACATTTTCTCTACGTTCTCTAAAATAGTACTTAAGTACCTTTTAGGAGGATGAAAATTTTTTTTTGATCTATGAGGTGGATGAGGTAGTGATTGGACTGGCTCAATCTAATTTAGTTCCACAGGTTTCTTGGCTTGTGGCTCTTGGAAGACTTTCTCCTCGAGCCTAATCTATCTTTCGATGCCACCATCTTGAATAAACTATTTTTCAAGAAAGATGGCATGTCGACTCACAATCATATTGTGACCTTTCGAAAGAGAGAACTAATATCCTAATGACTTTTTAGGATATCCTATAAATCGAGCTCTAAAGGACCTAGACTCTAATTTATCTGCCTGTTGTCTCTTGACATGGGTCGGACAACTGTAAATTCTAAGATGACTCAGACTTAGTTTCTTACCATGCCATATCTCATACGGTATGGTAGGAATGCTTTTAGATGAAACCCTATTCAGTAGATATATAGCGGTCAACAGACTATGTCCCCAAAGAAACTCAGGAAGATCTGTGCAGTCCATCATGGATCGAACCATATCTAATAGCACTCAACAAATTATGTCCTGTTGAGTTGAGGCATTTTAGGTGGAGTCCATTGAGAGACTATGCCATTATCCTTAAGATAGTCTAAAAATTTTTGACTAAATTATTCACCTCCTTGATCTGATTGAAGAACCATAATGGATTTTTCTATTTATTTTTCTACTTCGACTCTAAATTTCTTAAAATTTTCAAAAGCTTCAGAATTGTATCGTATCAAATATACATACTCGTACCATGATAAATCATCAATAAAGATGATGAAGTAGATATAATTATCCCTGGTTGGTACATCAAATGGGCCACATACATCAATATGTACTAGGGCAAGCAGGTCTGTGGCCTTTTTTTCATATTCCATAAAAGGAAGCTTGGTCGTTTTATTATGAAGGCATGATTCACAAATTAGATATGACTCGAAAGTCAATGAACTCAATAGCCTGAATTTCTCTAATTTGTTAATCCTATCTTTAGCTATATGACCTAGCCTAAGGTGCCAAAGATACCTATCATTTAGACTATTTTTGGGTCATTTTGATCTTATGGCATTCACATTTTGCTCGATATTAAAAATAGAAACATCAATATGTAATTGATAGAGACCATTTATAAGAAAACTACTTGCAATTTTATTTTTTTCATGAAGAATATTATAATGATCCTTAAGAAAACTAATTACATAGCCTTCCTATGCTAAACATGAAATAAAAATCAAATTCTTGCTTACTGCAGGCACATAAAAATAGTTCCTAAGTACTAAGTCTAATTCTGACGGTAATCACAGAAGATAGGTTTCCACGACCACAGTAGCAACTCTTGCTTCATTCTCGATACTTAAAATCATCTCACCATCCCTCAGCCTCCTACTATCCTCAAGACCCTGCATAGAAGTGCACAAGTGAGCACTAAAATCAGAGTCAAGCATCCAACTGGATGCAAAAAAAATCATAAGAATAGATTCTATAACGAGCATACCTCTAGAAGGACCTACCTCCATCTTGTTCTTCAGGCTGGCCAGGTAGAGAGGGCAGTTCTGCTTTTAATGGCCATCAGTGTTACAATAAAATTTTTTTTTTTTATCAGCGGCCTTCTTCTTCGACTTTGCCTTCTTCTTCTTCCCACCATCCACCTTTTACTTCTTCACGGACTTCTTCTTCTTTCCAAAATATTTTCTCTTAGAAGAAGTCCACTCCACAGCAAGTACTGAGCCTTTGGAACCTTTCATAGAAAGCTCAGCAATAACCAGCATATTCATGAGCTCAGCCAAGGTATTTTGAAGTTTATGTATATGGTAGTTCATTATGAAATACCCATATGCATCAGTCAAGAACTGCAGAATTATGTCAATCTGCAGATCCTGATCTAACTTGACATCGAGCTTCTCAAGCTCTTCTACGTTCTTGATCATCATCAGACAATGATCTTGGATCGACCGCCCATCATGCATTTGAGCCTTAAATAGTCTTTTAGTGACTTGATATTTGGCTGGACGACTCTATTCACCAAATAACTCTTATAGGTGAGCCAACATTTGATGGCTAGTTTTAATATCTTCATGTTGATGCTGGAGCTCATCAGATATCGAGTCCAACATGTAATACCTGGCTTTGTTATCTTCATCCATCGACTTCTTGAGAGATGCTCTCTAATCAGCGGATGGATGGGCTGGTAAGGTGGAAAGATCCTATTCCAACACATGAGTCAACTTCTCAAAATTTAAAATAATTTTGATATTTTGAAGCCAATCCTTGTAGTTGGATTCGATCAGTCTATGGGTGTCTAGGATATGAGTTAGTGGATTGGACGTAGACATTTTTCTATAAAGAGTCAAAGTTTTTAGTTAGATTTTATAATTAGACTTAACCAATTTATTTAAAATTTTATTTTTAAATAAATTAGGCTTCCACTATTTACTCGAATTCTTACACTCTCTTAGCATAGATGCAAAAATCTCTATGATTATTGATTTCTAGTGGGTGGTGCAGTTCCACCAATTGACTACCACCTCATCTAATAGTTATTGGTGATGAGTCAACTAATGAGTGGATAACTCTTGTCCAATAATTCTTTAATCATGGTGCACCCTAAGTTGATCTCTAATTCATGAATCTCACCATGTCTAAAATATTGATCCACTCCTTAGTTAAATCAGACCCACCATTTGCATAGATTGGATTTTTGATTAGGTCCCTCACCGTGTCCAAAATATTAAGCCCAACCCATCCTCCAACCCATAGCATCTAATGCCTAATTGACATGGTTGCATCTTTTTGATGCAACTGAACCATTATATCCAGTCGAGAATAACCAACCCTCGGAAGGGCCCGCACATCTACAATGGTGGAAGATCTTAAACTTAATATTTTTTTAGAAAGATTTAATTTAGATCTCTTTAAACTTGACTTGACTTAATCATAATAATTATGACTAACTTAGTGGCATAGGTTAGCTCAAATTGTTAGCCACCTTAAATCAGAATTGGATCAAAATAAATGGCCAAATAAGTGAAACCGATGGAAGGGATATGCCATTAACTCGATAGGAATGAATTTAGGTCGAGTAGCACCAAATTAAAAATCAGTCGGTCGTATCTGACAAACTTATCTTAAATACCAAATTATCGAATCAGAATCAATTGGGTTAGCCTACAATCCAGGCTTGAACTATAGAGCCAAATTAGATCTTGACTTGATCGAGTCACATCTCAGTGTGATTCGATCTTGACCTAGATTTAATCCTATTAGGCTGGTCAAATCTAAGCTTTCTTTGATCCTACCTAACCAACTCTTGATTCTGTTTGATCAACTGCTAGACCTAATTGCGCTATCCAAGCTCGATCCTAATTTTATGAATATATCTTAGATCTAAAAATTTATAATTTTTAGATTTAATTAATTTTATAATTTTAATTCTTAATTGAGTTTTAGATTCATGAACAAAATATGTAATAAAAATTCTAGAATTTCAGGATCTAAAATTTTACAGAAAAATAAATTTTAATTTTTGATTAAGGATGAACGCGAAGCACCCCTACATGCCATAAGAACATCTCATCGAATGGAAGGAGAGGGCCTTTGAACACTACTTTGCTTTTATGACTGGACGGCCATGGAAAACTCCTTAATCAGAAATATAATTTTTACTATAAAATTAGTTAGATCATATATCATATATAAAAAGATCTAACTAATGCATGTCTTACATACTTCTCATATATCATCAATATGCATACTTTCAGATCTAAATTATCATATATTAAATTTTTAAAAAAAAAATTTTAAATTTGATCATATCAAAAATAAAATTATTCTAGACATCTTATAGAACTATTCTATGACTAGTCTAAGCATGCATCTTTCATATCTCATATGAATAAATCAAAAATTAAAAACTTTATTTTTTATTTTTAGATCTAATTATAATAATTATAACATCAAAAAATAAAAATTAAATAGATTTAAAAATATATTTAATTAAAATAAATACATAATTATACTAGACTATACATAGAACTATTCTATACCTAGTCTAGTCATGCATCTCATACATATTAGATCTTAATTATTTAATTTTTAATATTTTAATTTTAGATCTAATCTTATCTGATGTGATATCTAAAATTTTTTAATATTAAATCATAAATAAAAATAAAATCAGATCTAAGATAGATCTGAAGAACTGCTAACGTAGCACCGATACTAGTTGAAGAAAAAATCCTATTTTTTGCCATAGGATCATACAGATCTGATCAGATCTAAGATGTATATTTTTAAAAAATTCTTAAATAATTTAGTTAAATCTAAGAGTTCTTAGATTTAATCATAGTGATCTAATATTAAAAATTAAAATAAAAATTAAATTTAATTTAATTTCATACCTTGTCTGGATAATCTGATTATCTTATGATGATCCTGATATTTTCTGAGGTTCTAGAAGGAGCCACATATGCCTGATCTCTGCTGGTATCCATTTAGGAAGAATCTAGATATCTTCTTCTCATAAATTTTTCTTTCAAAGATCAAATCTGAATCTGATCTGAAAATTCTTCAAAAAATTTCTGAAGGCAGTATGTCTGTCTCACGAACACCATCGCGTAGATGCTAAACTCTTCATAAATTTGATTAGATCTTCTTCTCATATTTATACCTAACCTTTTAGGCATATAGAAGAGAGAGAGAGATAGGATAGAGAGAGTGTGGGATATCTGAAATGGCATCCTTTGGGTATGAAAAGTATTTCTACATGAAGAGCCTTGGTGCAAGGGTTCTTATACAAAAGCATAGTGCCAAGTTAAAGTTCCTCTTTGACCAAAATTCTTATATTTTTCACTATTTGGATCTTAGACTTGATCTCCATGAAAATCCTCAGATTCCATCTAATTTTGATGCCAAAAATCAATCTAGAAGTTGGTAGCATGAGTAGATAAGAAAGAGTCCACTACGCCTAGGACTCTTCCCTCAAGAGTTTGATCCAAATCAAACTCTATCATAACTCAGTCTAGACACCTCTAAAAATTATAAAATTTGGTACACCCAAAGTATAATTCATGCTCTATCATAGAACCAAAAATTAGATCAAAATAATTTTTAAAATATTTTCTTGAAGTATCTGATCAGGGGACCCTCAATTCTCTCAAACAGGTCAACTTTTGACCCTAGTCCAATTTGACTATGAATAGATTTAATTTTTATAATTAATCTGATCTAAACTTATTCCACTCAGATAAAAATAAATTCATTCAAAATATAAGAATGAGTCAAATCAAATTTGACTTGATTGCATGAATCAGAAAGATTTTAGAAGGAGAAAGTCAGGCTCAATTGTGTGCTAGCATGATTACCTCGAACCTGATTGAATCTAATCCAAATTAATCAAACTAGGTTAGTTCAATTGATGACATCTAGACCCAAATTCTTATTTGTATGATCTAGTTAGGTCCAATTCTATATGATAATGAGATATGTCGTGATCTTCATTATTGACATCATCGAAATACCTTTCGATGAACTAGAATTTTTTTGATTCATACAATTAGAATGATTGATTATCAAAATCATTCTAATTGCTCCCAAAATCTATCAGTAACATCTAGTAGTATATGGTGGCAATCCATCAGAATTAAAAATAAATCTTTCGGTACAGCTACCTATGTGACTGGGTTCTTCTATCTTGAGCCCCAACTAGATTAGGGTTAAGATGAACTCATCAAACCCAATGTCTGTCGTATGAATTAATCATTCGATTCGAGTCCAATATAAAATCTTAATAGAAACTTTTTCTATCATCTTCATTCTACTATGGCCATGGGCTTAAAGACTCAATCTCATGATTATCATAGGGCTACTCCTCATCTACTGAGGTAGATAGATCTTCTTATTGGTGCAATCCAATTCCCTCAATAAACATGCTATAGCTAACATATACCTCAAAATTCTGAATGGCTAAAAGATCGAGTTATGATATAGTAAAACTATAACACTCTCAAGATGAACTATCGATACACCTTAGATCAAAGAATCATATACACCACTGAAGCATCGAGTCAGTCATCGACGAGAAGGTAGACCTTTTTATAACTACTCGAGGTGGTCACGCTCAGTATCCTCATTCTCCAACAAGTATTTGTACTCTCGCTCTAGTGTCTCCACACCGTAGACTCAAGACATGTCTATCCTAAAAAAATGATCATACACCAACCTTTCAAATCGATCACCATCCTCGTGATGATCCTACGGTCGAGAGCAGTTTATGAGTTAATTATAAAAATTCATGTCTTAAATTTTCAACTCTTAAAAATATGAATTATCATTACCATTAACTCAAAGGATATATCATAGATACTTTTAAATACACATTGTTATAGAAAAATAATCTATTTATTAATTTATAATAAAAATTATAAAATTATCCTTAGAAGTGTATTATAAGTGACAGTCAATCTGGCTTCTAGGGCACACATCTAACATGATCCATGGCCATGCATGGACCACATGGTTGCCATATGGAATGCGTGTTGGTGCGAGCGGCGCCTGGGCATGTGCTATGCTTGGGCTTGGGCCATCCAGGCGCATGCAGTGCTTGGGCTTGGGCCGAGCAAGTGTGCACGATGCCTGGGCTCGATGCTCTGGTCTCGTGATGTGCTTGCGCCCATGGTTTCTTTTTGGCCTCACAGGTGCGTGGCAGCGCCTAGGCGCACACCTAGGCTAGTGCATGGGACTAGACCAATTTTTTTATTATTAAAAAAAGAAAATGATATTTTTCTATTATTTCATTTGTTCTATATTATGCTTATTAGGATAAACATGAATATGTATTATGACATATTTTAATGCTAGGTTCAATATGAGATACATGCAATTTTGTATGTTAATTTTATCTGATAGCTTGTTATTGCATATTATATTCTTTTTAATATGATGCATGTTTATCCAAGTGGGAGTCCTTGAATTGGTAGACGAAGGGCTCGTTTAAGGATCATATCGATTTCTTTCTTTTTTGTTCAAGTAGGAGTTCTTAAATTGGTAGATGAATGGCTCATTTGAGAACTGTGGTATAATTGATATTTTGCACATAATTGAATTAGGGGAATAGTGGTGTAGTTAAGTTTTATGTGATGAGGGTAGACAAATGTCAACTTTTGAGCATGTACTTAATTATATACCATATTTAATCTAATTATAATCTATAGCAAATATGATATTATGTATATGTTGATCTGTGCTATTCTTATATATGCAGATATGGCTTCAAAGAACATCATTATAGAGCTCAATAAGGGTGATAAGCTAGATGGTGATAATTATGATATTTGGCACCATAAGGTTCAATACATCCTTGAGGAGTAGGACGTTTTGGAAATGCTGAACCATGTGATGGTTGAGCCGGAGCATGGGAGCACACAACAGTACAAAAGAGATCATGAGGCTTTTCTAGCCTGAAAAAAGAAAAACATCATTGCTCGTGTCATGTTATTGAGTAGTATGGCTGATGATCTCATGTGTGAGTATGAGACTTATAAGATGGCTCAGGCCATATGGATTACACTGAAGGATAAGCTTGGGGGTACTTCTAGTACCAAACTTAGAAGGTTGACCATCAAGATCAACATATACAGGTTGTGCCCTAATGTTCTAATAAAGCAGCATTTGAGAGAGATGTCAGATATGATTCAGGAGCTAAAGTCAGCTGGTCACAACCTCTCAGATGAACAATAAGTGCAAGCTGTTATTAGATCCCTACCTACCAACTAGGAGTATATGAAGGTCAATATGACTCACAATGAGTCTGCTAAGATCTTTGCTGATATAGAGCATCATCTTGTTCTTAAGGATGAGCGCTGGGAGGCTGCTAAGATATCTGATCAGGATTTAATGGCTGAGACTGCTGGAACTTTGAATACCAAGCAGAAGGGCAAAGGTAAGAAGCCTTGGAAGAAGAAGAACCGACAAAAGAAGAGATCTAGAAAGCCTTTTGAGAAGGCTAAATCTGATTTTAAGAAGAGAGGGAAGCATGGTGGAAAGAAAGATATGACCAAAATGGAGTGTTATAGCTACCACAAGATGGGTCATTTTGCTTGGGATTGCCCAGAGCAGAACAAGATAACACCATGCAATGAGCATCCTCATTTTCTTGTTTCTAGCACTGCATTAATGGCTAATACTAATTTTTTGTGGACTATGGATTTAGTGAAGAAAAATTCTGATTTTTTGAACCAGGTTCGTTCAGATATGATCGGATCAAGAGATATATTTTAGAAACTTTTCTCTTTGATCCTAATCAAATCTGCAATATTTTAGATCTGATTCTTATTATTTTAATAATAAAAATAAAATCTAAATAAGTTAAATTAAATTAAATTTATCTTGATGTTGGGTAATCCTATTATCCGTTGATGATCCTGTAAGTAGTGAAAGATTCTAGATCTAGCCACATAAGTACCTGGCCTCTACCGGTATCCACTCGAACTGGATCTGAAGATACTCTTCTTCTCTATCATGTCTCTAAAAATCAGATCCGGAGGATCTTCAAAACATCTTTCGAAGATCAGCAGTTATCTTTTGCAACAGCGCAGCCTTCTGGCTTTCAGTAGCCTTTCTCTCGTCTGGATTGCACCAACCAAGAACCCAAACTATTTTGGGTGTGGAGAGGAGAAGGAGAAGATGTTTTTGGTGTGGAGAAGGAGGAGGGAGGCAGCCTTGGGGCATGGGATTCTCTAATTCTCTTTGAGTTGGGTGCAGGGTCTTATTTATAGACTATCTATGATCCAACTCCTCTTCTTCCCAACTAATCATAACCCTTTATGAAATCAGATCTAAATCTGATTGGTGGGAATAGAGTCCCTTGGATTCCATATTAGATCGTGCCTAAGACTAGTCAAACTTGATTCTTAGGAGAAGTCTAATCGAAATCCAAAAAGAAGATGGAGTCCCTGTCCAACAAGGACTCCTGAGCGCCTCCAGCTTCGGCACACGCCAGGGGTGGCATGCGCCCTCCTCCTTGCCAGGTTCTGGCAGGAGGACAGGCCCCACCAGCTCTCCAATAGGTGCGTGACACATGGATAGAAGTCAAAGTATCAATGGTCAACATTTGACCAATCAAAGGTCAACTTTTGACCAAAGTCAAAGGATGAGAAATGGCAGGTGACCAAAAATGATAGGTATTGTCTTACAAAATAAGACAACCCTTTTTTGACCTGGACAGGCTTCAGTCAGACTAAGTCAAGGCCTCTGATTGAGCACAAACTCCTTTGGCTCAGTCAGGACAACTATTTATGATAGTAAAAGAAGAACGTTAGGTTCAATCGAGTGCTAGCATGATTTTCTTGAACCTAATTGAATCTCATTCAGATCAATTGAACTGGATCAGTTCAATTGATGATCACCAGATTCAAACCCTTGTTTGTGTGACCCAGTTAGGTTCAGTTCTGTATGGTAATGGGATATGTCATGATCTCTATCATCGACATCATCGAAACTCCTTTCGATGGATCAGAACTCTTCTGATTCGAACAGCTAGAATGATCGATCATCTAAATCATTCTAATTGCTCCCAAAATCCACCAGTGACACCTAGCAGTATATGGTGGCAACCCATCAGAGCTGAATGCGAACCTCTTGGTGCAGCTACCTGTGTGATTAAGTTCTTCTATCTTGAGCCTCCGATCAGATTAGGGTTAAGGTGAACTCGTCAAACCCTAGTTTCTGTCATATGATGTAATCATTCGATTCAAGTCCAATGTGAAAACCTAAATAGAAACTCTTTCTATTATTTCACTCTGCCATGGCCATGGGCTTCTGGACTTGATTCTCATGATCATCATAGGGCTGCTCCTCTACCACCGAGGTAGATAGATTCCATCTTGATGCCATCCAGTTCCTACAATGAACATGCTATAGCCAACATACACCTCAGGGTTCCATATGGCTAGGAGACCGAGTAATGGTGTAGTCAAACTATAACACCCTCAAGGTGAACTATCGATGCATCTCAGGTCAAAGAACCAGACACACCACTGCAGCATCGAGTCAGTCATTGACGAGAAGGTAGACTTCCTAATGACTACTCGAGGTGGTCACGCTCAGTGCCCTCATTCTCTAACGAGTACCTGTACTCTCGCTTCGGTGTCTCCACACCGTAGACTCAAGACTCATCTACTAAAGAGAAGCGATTGTACACCAACCTTCTGGATCAATCACCATCCTCGTGATGATCCTATGGTCGGAAGCATTTTATGAGTTAATAATGATTATTCATGTCTTAAATTTTTCAACTCTTGAAAATATGAATTATCATTACCATTAACTCAAAGGATGTATCACAGACACTAAATACACATATGTGATAGAAAATAACCCATTTTATTGATTATAGTCAAAATTATAATTTTGCCCCTAGAAGTGTATTACAAGTGTCAGCCAATTCTGGCTTCTAGGGCACATATATCTAACAATCTTCCACTTATCCTAAAGCCAATTGGCTATAAGTCTAAGTCCCATCTTCTTAAGGTGGGCTTCAAATTTTTGTTGTCCCAACGGCTTTGTAAGTGGGTCTGCCACATTATCTGCATGGAGTTGACTCTCTTGACCTCGACGTAACCCTTCTCGAGGTAATCACGGATGAGGTGGTATCGCCGCTCAATGTGCTTGGACTTTTGGTGAGACCTTGGCTCCTTAGCAAGGGCTATGGCGCCATTGTTGTCGCAGTATAGAGGAATGGCATCTGATGGCATTACTCCGATTTCTTCAGCAAACTTCTTATACCAGAATGCTTCCTTCGCAGCCTCTGATGCAGCGATATATTCTGCTTCCATGGTGGAATCTGCTATCATGGTTTGCTTGGAACTCTTCCAGCTGACAGCACCACCATTGCACAAAAACAGACTCCCAGATGTCGACTTTCGATCATCTATATCGGACATGAAATCCGAGTCTGTGTATCCCTGGACTTGGAGTTCTCCATTACCAAAGACCAACATCATATCCTTAGTTCTTCTCAAGTACTTAAGGATACATTTCACAGAAGTCCAGTGTTCTTCACCTGGATTTGACTGATATCTGCTTGTGACACTCACAGCATGGGCTATATCAGGTCGTGTACATAGCATGGCATACATGAGGCTCCCTATTGCAGAAGCATAAGGGATCTTGCTCATGCATTCTATTTCCTCAGGTGTGCTAGGGCACATCTTCTTGGAAAGATGAATACCATGTCTGAAGGGTATTAATCCCCTCTTAGAGTTTTCCATACTAAACCTCTTTAGTACTTCCTCTATGTACATCTTCTGTGAAAGTCCTAGCATCCTATTTGGTCTATCCTCTATAGACCTTAATTCCTAGAATAAAGGATGCTTCACCTAGGTCTTTCATGGAGAATTCCTTGGACAACCATAATTTGACTGTCGTCATCATGGGAATATCATTCCCAATAAGGAGGATGTCATCCACGTACAATACGAGGAAGACAACAGCGCTCCCACTGACCTTTTTGAAGACACATGGTTCCTCTTCATTTTTGATGAAACCAAACATTTTGATCACATCATTGAAATGAGTGTTCCAGCTCCGAGATGCTTGCTTAAGTCCATATATGGACCTTTGCAGCTTGCAAACCTTGTGATCAGTATCACTGGATGTGAAACCTAGCGGCTGTTCCATATAGATATCTTCCTCAAGATATCCATTTAAGAATGCCATTTTCACGTCCATTTGCCATATTTCATAATCGAAATAGGCTGCAACGGCAAGCAATGTGCGGATGGATTTTAGCATAGCCACTGGGGAAAAGGTATCCTGATAGTCAATGCCTTCACGTTGACTATAACCTTTTGCCACTAGTCTAGCCTTGAATGTCTCCACATTCCCATCTGCACCAATCTTTCTCTTGAAGATCCATTTACACCCAATAGGTACTATACCTTCTGGTGGATCTACCAAGGTCCAGACTTGGTTTGAGTGCATCGAGTCAATTTCTGACTGCATTGCCTCTAGCCATTTCTCGGAGTCGATATCTGATATCGCCTCATTGTAGGTTTTGGGATCATCACCATGAGCACCATTACCTATGAGGAACATTTTCCTCTACTTCCTCTGAAATAATACCTAAGTATCTTTCAGGGGGATGGGAAAACTCTTTCCGATCTACGAGGTGGAGGAGGTAGTGTTCTTATTGGCTCAACCTGATTTGGTTCCAATTGGTCCTTAGCTCGTTGTACTTGTGAGACTTTCTCATCAAGCTTAATCTGCTTTCCAATGCCGCTATCTTGAATAAACTATTTTTCAAGAAAGATGGCATGTCGACTCACAATCACATTGTGGTCTTCTGGAATGTAGAAATAGTATCCTAATGACTCTTTAGGATATCCTATGAATCGAGCTCTGAAGGACCTAAACTCTAACTTGTCCGCTTGTTGTCTTTTGACATGAGCCGGACAACCCCAAATTCTGAGATGACTCAGACTTGGTTTCTTACCATGCCATATCTCATACGGTGTGGTAGGAACGGATTTTAGAGGGAAACCCTATTCAGTAGATAAATTGAAGTTAACAATGAATGTCCCCAAAGAAAATCAGGAAGGTCTGTGAAGCTCATCATGGATCGAACCATATCCAATAGGGTCCGATTTCTCCATTCTGAAATCCCGTTGAGTTGAGGTGTTCCTGGTGGAGTCCATTGAGAGACTATGCCATTTTTCTTGAGATAGTCTAGGAATTCTCGGCTAAGGTATTCACCTCCTCGATCTGATCGAAGAACCTTAATGGGTTTTTCAGTTTGTTTTTCTACTTCATGTCTGAATTCTTTGAACTTTTCAAAAGCTTCAGACTTGTGTCTCATAAGATACACATACCCATACCTAGACAGATCATCGATAAAGGTAATGAAGTAGACAAAATTGCCTCTAGCCGGCACATCAAATGGACCGCACACATCAGTATGTACTAGGGCAAGGAGATCTGTGGCCCTTTCCCCATGTCCTACAAAAGGGAGTTTAGTCATTTTGCCTTGAAGACAAGATTCACAAGTTGGATATGACTCGAAAGTCAATGGACTCAATAGCCCATTTTTCTCCAATTTGTTGATCCTATCTTCTGCTATATGACCTAATCTCAGGTGCCATAGATATCTATCGTTTGGACTATCCCTAGGTCGTTTGGCATTCACGTTTTGCTCGATAGTTAGAATAGGTACATCAATATGTAGCTGATAAAGACCATTAATAAGGAAACCATTTGCAATTTTATTTCTTTCATAAAGAATGTTACAATGGTCCTTAAAGAAGGTAATCACATAGCCTTCTTAGTGCTAAGCATGAAACAGAAATCAAATTCCTGCTAGCTGCAGGCACATAATAACAGTCTTTCAAAACTAAGTCTAAACCAGATGGTAATCGAAGAGGGTATGTTCCCACGGCTACTGCAGCAACTCTTGCTCCATTACCGATGCGTAGGATCATGTCTCCATCCCTCAGCCTCCTGCTATCCTCAAGACCCTGCATGGAAGTGCACAGATGAGCACTAGAACCAGAGTCAAGCACCCAACTGGATGCAGAAGAAACCGTAAGGTTAGACTCAATAACGAGCATACCTCCAGAAGGACCTTCCTTCTTGTTCTTCAGGGTGGCCAGGTAAGTAGGGCAGTTTTCCGCTTCCAATGGCCGTCGCTGTTGCAATGGAAACACTTTCCTTTGACATCGGCCTTTTTTTCTTCGGCTCTGCCTTCTTCTTCTTTGCTCCTTCCACCTTTTGCTTTTTCACAGACTTCTTTTTCTTTCCATAAGACTTTCTTTTGGAAGAAGTCCGTTCCATAGCAAGAACTGAGCCTTTAGAACCTTTCATAGAAAGCTCAGCGGTAACCAGCATATTCATTAATTCGGCCAAGGAATTTTGAAGTTTATGCATGTGGTAATTCATGATGAATTGCCCATATGCATCAGTCAAGGATTGCAGAATAATATCATTCTGCAGATCCAAGTCTAACTTCACACCGAGCTTCTCAAGCTCTTCCACGTCCTTGATCATCATCAGACAGTGATCTTGGACTGACTGCCCATCACGCATCTTAGCCTTAAAAAGTCATTTCGTGACTTGATACTTGGCTGCGCGACTCTGTTCACCAAACATCTCCTGCAGGTGAGCCAACATTTGGCGAGCAGTCCCGATATCTTCATGTTGGTGCTGGAGCTCATCAGACATCGAGCCCAACATGTAATATCTGGCCTTATTATCTTCGTCTATCCATTTTTTCAGAGATGCTCTCTGTTCAGTGGATGGACGGGCTGGTAAGGTGGGAGGGTCCTGGTCCAAAACATGGGTTAACTTCTCGGAACCCAAAATAATTTTGTAGTTCCTGAGCCAATCTTTATAATTGGGTCCGGTCAGTCTATGTGTGTCCAGGATACGTGCCTAATGGGTTGGACGCAGACATTTTTCCTGTAGAGAGTCAAAGATTCTAGTTAGATACTGTAATTATGACTTGACCAATTTATTTAGGAAATTTTATTTTTAAACAAATTAGCTCCCACTATTTTCTCGGATCCCTACACTCCCTCTGTAGAGATGCAAAAATCTCCATGATTAATGATTTCTAGTGGGTGGTGCGGTCTCACCAACTGACTCATCACCTCACCTAACAGTTATTGGTGATGGGTTAGCCAATGAGTGAACAACTCTTGTTCAATGATTCTCTAATCATGGTGCACCCAAACTTGGTCTCTAATTCATGAATCTCACCGTATCCAAAATATTGATCCACTCCTTAGTTAAGTCAGACCCACCATTTGCATAGACTGGATTCCTAATTGAGTCTCTCACCGTATCCAAAATATTGAGCCCAACTCATCCTCCAGCCCATAGCATCCAATGCCTAATAGACATGGTTGCATCTTTTCGGTGCAACTGAGCCACTGTATCCAGCCGAGAACAATCAACCCCGGGAAGGGCCCGCACATCTACAATGGTGGAAGACCTCAGACTTAATCTTTTCTTAGGGAGAATTGATTCAGGTCTCATTAAACTAGACTTGTCATAGTCATAACAATTATGACTAACCTAGTGGCATGGGTTAGCTCGGATTATTGACCACCTCAGATCAGAACTGCGTCAACAGATATGGCCAGGTAAGTGAGATCGGTGGAAGGAATATGCCATTAACTCGTACAAGAATGCATTCAGGTCGAGTAGCTTCCAATTAAAAATCAGTCGGTCGTATGTGCCAAACTTACCTTAGACACCAAATTGTTGAGCCAGAACCAATTGGGTTAGCCTACAATCCAGACTCTAACCTCTGAGCCTAATTAGGTCTTGCTTGATCGTGACTCGATCTTGACCCAGACTTAATCCTATTAGGCTGGTCAATTTAAGCATTGTTGATCCCATCTAACCAACTCTTGATTCGGTTTGATCAACCGCTTAGACCTAATTGAGCTACCCAAGCCCGAACCCAGTATTATGAATATGTCTTAGATCTAAAATTCTCAATTTTAGACCTAATTAATATTTCATAATCTTAATTTTTAATTAAGTAGGGTTCATAAACAAAATATGCACAATAAATCCTAGGGTTTCAGGATCTAGGGTTTTGCAGAAAGTAAGTTTTGGATTTCTGATTAAGGACGAATGCGCAGCACCCCTACACATCATAAGAACACCCCATCGGATGGAAAGAGAGGGCCTTTAAACCCTTCTTCATTCTTATGACCGGACGGCCAAGAGGAATGCCTTAATCAGGAACATGCAATACTACAAAACAGTTTTAGATCTATATCATATATCTCATATACAAATTAGATCTAATCATGGCATATTTTGCATACATCTCATGTATCGAATCATGCATATTTTTAGATCTAAATTATCTCATAATAATCTAAAAAATTAGATTTAAATTGATCTTATCAAAATAAACTCTAATCTAGACAACTATGTAGAACTATTCTACAACTAGTCTAGACATGCATCAATCATATCTCATATGATGTTTAAAATTAAATAATTTTTATTTACTATTTTTTAGATGTTATTATAATAATTATAATATCAAAAAATAGTAAATAAATAGATCTAAAATATGATTTAATCAAGATTAAATTAAAAACATGCAAGACTATTCTATAGAACTATTCTATTTTAGAACTAGTCATGCATATTTTCTAATCTTAGATCCAAATCATTTAATTTTAATTTTTTCTGATTTTAGATCTGATCACATCTCATGTGACATCTAAAATTCACTTATTTTTTAATTAGAATAAATTTAAAATTAGATCTAAACACTTTAGAACCTTGGCTCTGATACCAGTTGAAGGAAAATCCTGATTTTTCGGACCAGGTTCGTTCAGATCTGATCGGATCAAGAGATATATTTTCAAAAATTTTTTTTCTTTGATCCTAATTAGATCTAAGATATTTTAGATCTAATTTTTATTATTTTAATAATAAAATAAAATCTAAATAAATTAAATCAAATTTAATTTACCTTGATGTTGGGTAATCCTATTACCCGTTGATGATCCTGTAAGCAGCGGAAGGTTCTGGATCTAGCCACGCAAGTGCCTGGCCTCTACCGATATCCACTCAGGCTGGATCTAGAGATCCTCTTCTTCTCTATCACATCTCCAAAAATTAGATCTGGATCTGATCTGGAGGATCTTCAAAATACCTTTCGAAGATCAGCAGTTGTCCTTTGCAGCAGCGCAGCCTTCTAGCTTTCTAGTCGCCTTTCTCTCGATCTGGATTGCACCAACCAAGATCCCAAACCACTTTGGGACGTGGAGAGGAGAGGGAGAAGATGGTTTGGCATGGAGGAGGAGGAGGGAGAGGCAGCCTTGGGGTGTGGGAATTCTCAATTAATTCTCTTTGAGTTGGGGCAGGGTCTTATTTATAGACTATGCGTGATCCAACTCCTCTTCTTCCCAACCAATCACAACCCTTTGTGAAATCAGATCTAAATCTGATTGGTGGGAATAGAGTCCCCTTGGATTCCTCCTTAGATGGTGCCTAAGACCAGTCAGTCAAAGTTGGTTCTTAGGAGAAGTCTAATCGGAATCCAAAAAGGAGATGGAGTCCCTGTCCAACAGGGACTCCTGGGCGCCTCCAGCTTGGGCACACGCCAAGGGTGGCGTGCGCCCTCCTCCTTGCCAGGTTCTGGTAGGGGGACAGGCCCCCACCAGCTCTCCAATAGGTGCATGACACGTGGATCAAGAAGTCAAAGTGTCAATGGTCAACATTTGACCAGTCAAAGGTCAACTTTTGACCAAAGTCAAAGGACAAGAAATGGCAGGTGACCAAAAATGGCAGGTAATTGTCTTACAAAATAAGACAACCTTTTCTGATCTGGACAAGGCTCCAGTCAGACCATAGTGAAGGCCTCTGATTGAGCACAAACTCCTTTGGCTCAGTCAGGACAACTTATTTATGATAGTAAAAGAAGAACGTTAGGTTCAATCGAGTGCTAGCACGATTTTCTTGAACCTAATTGAATCTCATTCAGATCAATTGAACTGGATCAGTTCAATTGATGATCACCAGATTCAAACCCTTGTTTGTGTGATCCAGTTAGGTTCAGTTCTGTATGGTAATGGGATATGTCATGATCTCTATCATCGACATCATCGAAACTCCTTTCGATGGATCAGAACTCTTCTGATTCGAACAGCTAGAATGATCGATCATCTAAATCATTCTAATTGCTCCCAAAATCCACCAGTGACACCTAGCAGTATATGGTGGCAACCCATCAGAGCTGAATGCGAACCTCTTGGTGCAGCTACCTGTGTGATTAAGTTCTTCTATCTTGAGCCCCGATCAGATTAGGGTTAAGGTGAACTCGTCAAACCCTAGTTTCTGTCATATGATGTAATCATTCGATTCAAGTCCAATGTGAAAATCTAAATAGAAACTCTTTCTATTATTTCACTCTGCCATGGCCATGGGCTTCTGGACTTGATTCTCATGATCATCATAGGGCTGCTCCTCTACCACCGAGGTAGATAGATTCCATCTTGATGCAATCCAGTTCCTACAATGAACATGTCATAGCCAACATACACCTCAGGATTCCATATGGCTAGGAGATCGAGTAATGGTGTAGTCAAACTATAACACCCTCAAGGTGAACTACCGATGCACCTCAGGTCAAAGAACCAGACACACTACTGCAGCATCGAGTCAGTCATTGATGAGAAGGTAGACTTCCCTAATGACTACTCGAGGTGGTCACGCTCAGTACCCTCATTCTCTAATGAGTATCTGTACTCTCGCTCTGGTGTCTCCACACCGTAGACTCAAGACTCATCTACTAAAGAGAAGTGATTGTACACCAACCTTCTGGATCAATCACCATCCTCATGATGATCCTATGGTTGGAAGCATTTTATGAGTTAATAATGATTATTCATGTCTTAAATTTTCAACTCTTGAAAATATGAATTATCATTATCATTAACTCAAAGAATGTATCACAGACACTAAATATGCATATGTGATAGAAAATAACCCATTTTATTGATTATAGTCAAATTATAATTTTGCCCTTAGAAGTGTATTACAAGTGTCAGCCAATTCTGACTTCTAGGGTACATATATCTAATATTTAGGAGCAACAGACCACATAGCTAGAGATAAAGGAGCATTTGTTGAGTACCGTCGGCTGCCTTTCAGGAATAGATAGCTTTATGTAGGAAACAATATCGGTATTAAAGTGAAAGGGATCAGAACATGCAAGTTAGAGTTGCGTAGTGGACGAACCCTACTCCTAAATGATGTACTATATGTTCCAAAAATCTGGTGGAACTTAGTTTCAGTGGTCTCTCTTCTTATATTAGGTTTTAGTGTCAATTTCCATAATAATTTAGTTGATATTATTTTAGGAACTAAACTTTTTGGTTCTGATTTTCTTTTGAATAATTTTATTGTGTTGGAGTTAAATTTTAATAATGGTTATATTTCAGATAATCATTATTTTGCTTTATCTTCTATCTCGAATAATGTTTGTGATGTGAATGTTTGGCATGCAAGGCAAGGACATGTGGATCCAAAAAGAATGAATAGGTTAGCAAAAGCAGGACTATTAGGATCCTTGACAAAAATTAAGATGTCTACTTGCCAACATTGCCTAGCAGGTAAAGCAACTAGAAAACCATTTGAAAAAGAAATCAAAGCTGACTTTCCATTGCAATTAGTTCATTTTGATATATGTGGTCCGATTAGTATGAGGGCAAGGCATGGAGCCTTACATTTCATCATTTTTATTGATGATTATACCTATTATGGTCATATATATTTGATCTTCCATAAGTCAGAAGCTTTAGAGTGCTTTAGATAATTTATGATTCTAGTTGAGAATCAATTAGATCAAAGAATTAAGGCTTTGAGAACTGACCGTAGACGTGAGTATTTATCGGATCAATTCAAGAATTTATGTGATGAAAAGAAAATTACAAGATAGTTGATGATTCTTGGCACTCCACAACAGAATGGAGTTGGAGAGCGAAGGAATAGAACTTTGCTTGAGATGGTTAGGTCAATGATGGCATAGGCTAACTTGCCCATTTTTTGTTAGGAAGATGCTTTGATAACTATAGCCTATGTACTTAATCGGGTGCCCTCTAACTCTGTTGCTTCCACACCCTATGAATTATGGATGAGTAGAAAGTCGAATTTGAGTATACTGCACCTCTGGGGGTCGGCAGCTTATGTGCATGATCCTTCTGATAGATATGGGAAGTTGGACTCTAGGAGCAAGAAATGCATATTTATCAGATATTCTGAACACTCAAAGGGTTATATTTTTATTGATGAAAATAAAAATGGAAGCATAATAGGACTTGAGTTGTGAGATGCCACATTTTTAGAACATGAATTTCCTAGTAAGAGCGATATTGATAAAACTATATCATTTTATGAGATTATGGATCAGCAGGTAAATGATGAAAACCAAGAAAGTGAGAAACAAACAGTTATACCTCCACCTACTAACTCGAGCGGGAGGATATTTGAGAGTCCTCAAAAGACACAGTTACGTAGGAGTAGCCAAGAGAATGTTCCCCGACATCATTTTGAGGTTGAAGGGAAAGCATTTATAGTTACTCCAGGAGATGTTGAAGAGTCTAGTTTAGTTCAAGGAGCTCTCTCATGCCCTACTACGGATAAATGGATGAAGGTAATGGAAGAGGAGATGGAGTCTATAAGGACTAACCATGTTTGGGACTTGGTTGATCTTCCATCAGGCTGAAAGATGATTAAAAATAAATGGATTCTCAAAATTAAAAGAAAGGCGAATGGTTCTATTGAAAGATAAAAGGCTCGCTTAGTAGCTAAGGGGTACTCATAATAGGAAGAAATTGATTATAAGGATACTTTTTTGCCTATTGTAAGATTCACTTCTGTTAGACTTATTCTTGCTATAGTTGTCAAGTTGAACTTACAGTTACATCAGATGGATGTAAAGACCGTATTTTTTAATGGAGAACTAGATGAAAAAATCTATATGGAATAGCCATTAAGTTTCATTGAGAAAGGTCAGGAGTGCAAAGTTTGTAGACTCCGGAGGTTCATTTACGGACTTAAATAATCATCTAAATAGAGGTATTTGAGATTTCATCGAGCTATTTCATCTTATGAGTTTCAGATGATCGATGAGGACCACTATGTATATATGAAGTGGTTTGAGATAAATTTTATCATATTATCTCTTTATGTAGATGATATATTATTGACCGAAAATAGCCTATCTTTCATGAATGCCATTAAGAGATTGTTGTCCTTGAACTTTGAGATGAAGGATATGGGTGAGACAGAATTTATTCTTGGAGTTAAAATCCCAAGGGATCGTTCCAAGAACCTAATCGCTTTGCCACAAGAATCATACATTGAGAAGATTCTTGAGCGGTTTAGGATGAAAGACTATAAGCCTATAGATATCCCTATTGCTAAAGATGAAGCTTTGAGCTTTGCGATGTGTCCTAAGACTCAATCTGAAAGAGATTCCATGAGAAAAGTTTCTTATTCCAGTGCTGTTGGGAGCTTGATGTATGCAATGATGTGCACACAATCCGATATTTGTTATGCAATGGCCTTGTAAGCCATTATCGGTCCAACATAGGGTAGAAATATTGGCAAGCGGTCAAAAGAATCTTGAGATACTTGAAAGGCACTGCTACTTATAGATTGTGTTACCATGGGAGTGACTTATAGTTGGTAGGTTACTCAGATGCTGATTGGAGTGGAAATTCAAATGAAAGCCAATCCACATCTAGTTATGTATTCTTGCTGAATAATAGTACCATTTTTTGGAGTAGCAAGAAACAAACATGTGTAGCATTGTCAACCATGAAAGCAGAATTTGTTACATGTTCCACTACAGTGCAAGAGGTAGTATAGCTGAGATGATTTATGGGTCATTTGGGGATCATTAGTAGAAAGATAGCTAGTAAAACTCTATTGTGATAGCCAAGGAGCCATAGCCTATACGAAAGATCCTAAGTATCATAGCAGGATGAAACATATAGGCATGAAGTATAACTTCATGAGAGATGTGATAGCATAGAAGGAAATAATTTTACAATACATCACCACATATGAGATGGTGGTAGATCCCATGATGAAGCCAATCCTTAGAGATGTATTTGTTGAGCATGTGAAATCTCTAGGATCACGTAGATTGTAGAGTTTTATATTTCTCTATGTCTGAACATGATGTATATAAATAATTTTCTTTGAGTGAATAAATAATATGATATTTTCTTTATTTAGTGATTTTTTTTATTATTGTAAACATGTACATAATATCATAGTATGTCATATGGGTTGGTAATTAAGGTTGGCTTTCTCACACGAGCAACCGCCTTGGGCGCTTATGAGAAGTGAGCCAAGATGAGACATTTTGTATTTCTTAGTATTGAAAATAGCAGTCAAAAGGCATCCTGTGGTATGTAAGAATACAATACGTTTATAATGTCATCCTGATAAGAGATCGGGATGAGATCCGAAAGAGATATAATATATGGATCAAATTATAAATTATTACCATCCATAATACCTGTAGCTAGATATGAGATCTCCTCCAGGCGCTATAAGGGTGAGTGGAGTGGTAGAACTTGGGTCAAGTGCCGAGGGCACTTGGACTAAGATCTATACGGTGTAAAGCAAAGAAAATTGACATACGCTCTTATGGAATAAGAGGTACACCATAGCATATGTTTCATACTGCATGCACTTAAAGATCATGATTGGAAAGCAAATGAATGAATCCCTACTTCATTACTGTGTGAGTCTTAGAAAGGTATAGAATCCTTTTATTGATACCCTTATTATTTTGATAGTATCATGAAATGAAGAGTTAGTATATGCTACTTTGGCATGTATCCAAAGATTATGATAATGTGACCTAAAGGAGTAATGTCAGGAAAGCAACTAATTCTAATCTAAATGATATATGAATAAAAGGAAGATCAGATCTGATATACACACACTATGCTTGTGTCTAAGACATATCCATTATGAGGGATTAGAGATACCATGTATAAGTGTATATAGACACAAGACATACAGGAGACTATAGTGGTGTAGCTCTGGGTGGAAAAGACTCATGAGGGATTAGAGATACCATGTATAAGTGTATATAGATAGATCTAGGATATCTAAGGCACTTTTATGATAGTTTTGAAAAATAAAAGTGTTGTAGTTTATTATGCGGGTCCTGAGATGGATTTTTAGTATAGGAGCTCCCAAAATTAGTGCCTATAAATGACAACACACTCAGTATGAAAATCCAAGAAAAAGCTTTGTATGGATCATCTAATCATGTGCGATAGTGGGAGATGTTGGAATATGGGGTGCCCATGATGGGCGGACTCATATTATGATCTGATCCAAGTTAAATACTTGAGTTTTTTGAAAGAGTTTAAATTTAAAAGGATCATTTGAAATTTAAAGGGTTGTTTGATATTAGATAATGATTATCTAATTATTTTTACGGTTGAGTTGCTCAATACTTTTTAAGGAGGTGGGAAGTTATTCATGATTTCTTCATGAAAGATTTTTCACGATCTTCATCCCTTTTTCTCCCCCTCTTCCTGAGAGAGAAAAATACAAAGTTCTAAAAGTGATTTGATTGGATTTGGATATGCTTGCTGTGGAAAACACACAAGATTTGACTTGTGATCTTATGTAACACCATTCGGATTTCTTATTCGTGGTGAGAAAGGAAGAAGCTGATCAATCAGAAGTAAAAACAATCTTGAAAGTTAGATTCTACTGCGATCTACAATTTTAAGTTTGTGTTGAGGTAAGCATCTTCTTCACAGCATCCTACATATATATTGAAAATGAGGAAGAAAGAAGTTGTCGATGTTATTTATTTTTTGATTTTTGGACTGTTTCCCCTCAAACAGATGTTCATTTCATGCAATCCAAAGCATCCATCCCACATAATATATAAGAGATCTGTCAATGTCTGGCACCCTCTTATCCGAAAGGCATTCCATCTGGTTCTGCATAGAGTTGACAGTCGGTATTATTGGGTTGTTCCTTCTAGTGTCATATTCCAGATGCCTTTTGCAATTGGGCAAGTAATTATGCAATGATGAATATCTTCCTCCATACCTTGGCATGGATCACAATCATTGCTATGGAAGTCCGCTTGCTTCTAAAAGATCTTTGCATGGTAATCATCCCCAAGTTATTTCCACCAATAAAGCTTCACTCTTGGAACTTCTATTTTCCAAACCCATTTTAAATCATTAGCTTGATCCATCAGTGCTCTAGAATCCTCCTTGATCATTCTATAGACCTCTAACTTTCAAAGTTGTGAAACTAGAATCCTTCCAAATAAATCTATCTTCACAATGTTGCTTGAGTATATATCGGTATGGACACCACTTGTTCAGCTATCTCCTTGGAGAATACTTGCATTAATTAAGAGTTGCTGATTCCATGTTCCATCCATGTTAATCGGATCTGAAACTTTCCAGTTGTCTTGGCACATGTTTATATTGAGAGGTATGGGGCTTCAATTAATAGGAATGTTACTAATCCAAGCATCTTGAAACATATTAATATTTCTGCTATAACCAACCTGCCGATAGAAAGCTTGTTTCACCCATTTTGTTGCAGAATATATAGCTCTCCATATTGGGGAAGACCTTTTTTGTCACACCCCGAATCCAACACTTGATTCGGTCACATAACATGGCCACATGATCCCTAGAATACCATCCCAGAGATCATGCGAGGCCTTAAATCAAAAATAAAATTTAATATTTTTAAAATTTAATAAATAAAACTAAATATCCAAATTAAATAATTTCATCAGGCAATTGACCAACTTGTTCAAATACAAGTAATTCAAATATTCCATGGTATCAGAATTTAAACTAATTAGTTAAACTTAGCAAATCTAGCACTTGAACTTCATCCTATCCCAGCCTGCTACACATCCTAAAACTCTAAAGGGGAAAAGGAATCGAGGGAGGTGAGCTTTACAACCCAATAAGAAATTCCAAACACTTACAGTATGACATTATGTTAAAAAAAAATAATTTTGATACAATAGCATAACAGAACCATAATCGATAAAATCTCATACCAAGTATCATATCAAATAATCAGTGTAATTCAATGTTGATTTATTTAAATATACATCAAATGCTATCAAATATTCATCTTTTAAAACTGATATACTACACATAATTAAATTAAGTAAATCTTCTTTTACTTAATTATTATTTCATATCTTATTAACCATATCTCATAATATGATCTATATCAATCAATAGTTATCTTTAAGATTTTGGACTAGTCACGCTCACATTCCAACTCATGATCGACAAACCATACTAGCCGTGCTCCAATCCATGGTGGCAATCTCAAAATATCTGCGATCTAGCCCATGATGGCAATCTCAGAATACCACGTTCCGACCCATGGAGGGGCTATTCTCAGTTTAACATGGCTAATCTAAATATCCCTTTCTTGATTATTGTTATTTAATATAAATATAAGATACAAAATATACAGATGATCATACCGACAAACATAAAATAAATATCAATCCATATATATAGATGATCATATCGACAAACATAAAATAAATATTAATCCTGAAAAACCAAATCATGCAGTACAATGATCAATATATATATATATATATATATCAATGTTTTGTGTTCAAGAACCTTTACTTCTATTGATGATGAATTTAACCTCCTAATCTCAATCTTCACCTCGATTTACAAAATCTGATGCTATGAAACCAGCTCGAAGGTCTCCTGTCTAGAAGATTGTTCACCTAGATAATCAATTTCAATATTAAAAAATAATAGAAATATGAATCATTTAATTTAACTCTCTATGTCTTGTCAAGGGTACACTCTAGGTCCCCTATATTTTAATTTTATTTATTTATTTATTTTTAATTTTTTCTAATCAATGAGAGAAAAAATAAATTAATAAATAAAAGGAAGGGAAGAGAAGCTTCCCTCTCTTCTTCTTCTTCTTTCCTAATGCTGATCATCGCTTCCCACCTTTCTTCTTCCCATCAAAGCAAAGAAATCCAACCATCGGCCGACGTTAGCATCCAACGCCGGTCAGATGACGATCCTGGCAGTGGCTACAGCCGTCGGTGGCCGAGGAACCATGAAAAAAAGGATCGGAGAACATGGGAGACCCTATTCTCAACTAATCTGGTGACTTGCTAGATCTTTTCCAGTGATGAAGAAGCTAGGAAAGAAGGAAAAGAGGGAGGAGAAGAAAGAAGGCATTACCTTGGCTCGGCGATGCGAATGATAGGAGATCCAGTGACCTCTCTAGTGAAATCTCAAGAGAAGGGCTCAATGGGAGAACTTGAAATCAACAGTGATTTCTAAGCACTTTGGGGTGGAGGACAAGGAGGAAGAGGGACTCTTTATTTATAGGCGAAAATCCCACCTATTTTGGTCAGCCCTTTCTTCGATAGAGTTAGAGAAGAGGAAGACTCTTGATGGGAGTCTTTCATTGTTTCCTCATGCATACAGCACGCGTGGGGATTTTTTTTTTTTTTTTTAGAGTTTTGGGTCCTTACACTTTTCCATATTAATAACCATCCCAACTTGCAAAATTTTATTTAGCTAGCACCACTTTGTTGCAAATTAGTTCTTTGTTTAGCATCAAACTTCTAGCGGCCTTTGCCATGAATGCATCTATTTTTGCCATAAGTGCATCTCTTCTGATCTTGATCTGCTGAAGTCCAAGGCCTCCTTAGCTTTTGGTTATTCATACTTTCTCCCATGATAGAAGATGAAGTTTATTGACAAATTGATTCTATGTTTAGTACCAAAATTCTAGCTACCTTTGCCATGAATGCATCTCTTTTGATCTTGATGCGCTAACATCTAAGACCTCCTTAGCTTTTGGTCATACATAATTTCTTCCATGATAGAAGGTGAAATCTTATAGGCCATTGAATGATGAAAAAACACTATCTGATGTCTTTCAGAAGAGCACATTTAGAATCTATAGAATGACCATGTTATTAAGGCATTTCTATAAGAAACAAATGGGTGAGGTTGGTGGGTTGCCGCAAAAGAGACAAATCTATATATGAACCATGATTTCTTTTTGGTGTTCAAAGCCATTTTCATATATAGTGCATGACCAACTATGATAATTATCACTAATTAAAAGTTTGGAAATGAGGGCAACACATAGTTTGTTGGAGGGAAGGATAGTGTATGGTGAGAGCAAACTTGGATCAATGGGAAGGTGAAGGCATAGCTATCTAAAGAATGGTGGAAAAGTTAGTCAAGAGTCTAGAACATTTTGCCATGGTGGCGGGGAACAAAGGCTAATCAAGTAAGAGGTGTATTATTCCAAGAAAAAAGGAGATATTTTATAAGCCTTTTAAGTGGCAAGAAAGAAATTAAGATTTTGGATATAGGGAAACTATATGAAAAAGAAAGGAATAGAGCAATTTCCTAATAGATTTGATACCATGTGAAGGAGGAAATTTGTGGCCAAAAAACTTTAGTTTTTATATAGACATGCTAACTGTTGGGGACAAACCCCACTCCTGTCGAAGTCTAGTCTGATGCTTAGCCTGATGCAACTGGTAATCACAGAAGAGCTTCGATTAGGAATTCTTCCTCCAGCGGCCGAATCCAAGCCGAACTCCTCAGCGATCGAACCCCAGTCGAACTCCTTCAGCGGTCGAGCCCTAGCCGATCTCTTTCAGCGGCTGAACTTCTCCAGAAGCCGAACTCCTTCCGGACCTCTCCTTCAGTCGAATTCCTATAAGAGCCGAACTCCTTCCGAATTTCTTCTTTAGTCAGATTCCTCGAGGAGCCAAACTCCTTCCGGATTTCTTCTTCAGTCAAGTTCCTCTAGGAGCCGAACTCCTAGATTTCTTCTTCAATCGGATTCCTATAGGAGCCGAACTCCTTCCAGATTTCTCCTTCAGTTAAGTTCCTTCAGGAGCCAAACTCCTTCTGGATTTCTCCTTCAGTCAAGTTCCTCCAAGAGCCGAACTCCTTACGGACCCTCTCCATCAATCGGATTCCTACAGGAGCCAAACTCCTTCCGAATTTTTCTTCAGTCAGATTCCTCTAAGAGCCGAAATCCTTCCGAATTTTTTCTTCAATGAAGTTCCTTCAGGAGCTGAACTCCTTATGAATTTCTCCTTTAGTCGGATGCCTATAAAAGCCAAACTTATTCTAGATTTCTTCTTGAATCAAGTTCCTCTAGGAACCAAACTTCTTTCAAATTTTTTCTTTAGTCAGATTTCTTCAAGAGCCGAACTCCTTTTGGATTTCTCCTTCAGTCAAGTTCCTCCAAGAGCTAAACTTCTTACGGACCTCTCCTTCAGTCGGATTCCTATAGAAACCAAACTCCTTCAGGATTTCTCCTTCAGTCAAGTTCCTTCAGGAGCCGAACTTCTTTCGAATTTCTCCTACAGTCAAGTTCCTCCAGGAGCCAAACTCCTTACGAACCTCTCCTTCAGTCAGATTTCTACAGAAGCTGAACTCTTTCTAAATTTTTCCTTCAGTCAAGTTTCTTCAGGACCCAAACTCCTTATGAATTTCTTCTTCAGTCGGATGCCTACATGAGCCGAACTCCTTCTAGATTTCTTCTTCAGTCATGTTCCTCCAGGAACTGAACTTCTTCTGAATTTTTTCTTCAGTCAAGTTCCTCCAAGAGCCAAACTTTTTTCAAATTTTTTCTTCAGTCGAATTTCTTTAGGAGCTGAACTCTCATCCAAATTTTTCCTTCAATCAAGTTCCTCTAGGAACCGAACTCCTTACAAATTTTTTCTCCAGTCAAATTTCTTTAGGAGCCGAACTCCTTCCAAATTTCTTCTTCAATCAAGTTCCTTCAGGAGCCGAACTTCTTCCAGACATCTTCTTCAGTTAGATTCCTCCAGGAGCCAAACTCCTTCCAGATTTTTCTTCAGTCGAATTTCTCTAAGAGCAAACTCCTTCCGAACATCTCTTTCAGTCGGATTCCTACAAGAGAGCCGAACTCCTTTCGAATTTTTTCTTCAGTCAAATTTCTTCAAGAGCCAAACTCTTGGATTCCTCCAGCAGTCTAATTTTTTTAGGAGCCAAACTCCTTCCAGACATCTCCTTCAGTTAGATTCCTATAAGAGTCGAACTCCTTTCGAACCTCTCCTTCAGTCAAATTTCTTTAGAAGCCGAAATTCTTTCGAACATCTCCTTCAGTCGGATTCTTCCAGGAGCTGAACTCCTTCCGAACCTCTCCTTCAGTTAGATTCCTATAGGAGTCGAGCTCGTTCCGAATCTCTCCTTCAGTCAGATTTCTTCAGGAGCCAAACTTCTTTTGGACTTCTCCTTCAGTCAAATTCCTTCAAGAGCTGAACTCCTTCCAGATATCTCCTTCAATCGGATTCCTACAGGATCTAAACTCCTTCTAAACTTCTTCTTTAGTCAGATTCCGAATGTCTCCTCCCTTCGAACAGTTACGACTATCATTATCAGTCTATTATGAATGACACCTCTCTCCATAATAAATTTTATATGATCCAGAGTGGCCCACTATCGAACGATTATGATAAGCTCCATCTATAAAAAGAAATTCTTCAGATACATTTTTTCTAAGCTCTCTTCTTCTTCCCCAAAACTCTACTGAATTCTTGCCTAAGCACTTCATTTCTATTGGCCAGAAGAGCTGACTTGATCTTTGGAGGATCCTACCGGAGCCACCACCACCGACTCCGGATGGAACTTTATTTTATAGGTCATCGATGGTGACCTATTCTTCCTTAACTTCAGCTCAATCTGGCATTAACCAGATTCTGCACCAATAGGATTGGCACTAGAGGAAGGGCCCTCTATTCTTGAGATTTTCTTGATCTTAAAGGAGTGCTCAGTAGTGGTCTCTCTTCTTCTTCTCTAGAGTTCTTCTTAAAAAAAAAAAATGCCTCCCAAAAAAGCTTTGACTCAACGATCAACGACCTCTGTAGCTAGATCCCATTCAGATTAATCCATTTTCACTCCAGCTTTGATAACTCAAGCTCCACCTGTAAACATAGTTGATGCAGAGTAGCTCAACCTGCTGGTCCAGCAGGTTCGTGGTCTCACGGAGGCGGTGCAGGCCATACATCGATAGGCTCCGATGCCAATTCAATAGGAGTAGGCTCTTTCGAAGCCCCATGATCTGGTTGGGGGATGACTAACTTGGGCTAGCCAACTGGTGACCTTCAAAAAGGAAAAATAAAGGGTGGAGAGCCATTGCTCGAACCATGATTCAATCCTGGGGGAAGCTTTGCTTCCGTCCCATCAGAAAACTTTAGAGATCAATGATCGTGAAGATCTCCTGAATCAAAAGCTCCAAAAAATGAGCCAACAGATTGAAAAACTCTGCCATGTCACCCCGACTCCCCACGACGACATCTGCACCGATCCTCCTTTCTCTCCTCGAATTATACAAGAGTCCATTCCACTGAACTTTAAGCTTTTCCAGCTTAAAAGCTACAATAGAATTTCTAATCCAGTCGATCATTTGGAGGCCTTTCGGACCATGATGTTGCTCCATTGCGCACTACATGCCATCTTATGCCGAGCTTTTCCATCTATCTTAAAGGAAGCAACAAGAAACTGATACTCGACATTAAAATTAGGTATGATCTTCTCATTTGACCAGATGAGCCATCAGCTTGCGGCTCATTTTGTTAGCAGCTGATGTCCCCACCGAGGTTTAGATTTTCTGATGAATATTAAGCAAAAGAAGGGAGAATCTATCCGAACTTATGTCATCCGATTTAATGCTGCTGCATTAGAGGTCCAAAATCTGGATCAGTCTGTTACGATGGCCTTACTCAAGGATGGCCTTCAAAAGAATGATTTGCTGTTCTCCCTGAAGAAGAAGTACCCCAGGGACTTTGCCGATTTGCTAGCTCGGACTGAGGAATATGTCCGTGTAGAAGAAGCCTTCAAGTTGAAGGATGAAGAAGCCGTGGGAGAATGACAGGCGGGCGAGTCTAATAGACCCATCACTGAAGGAGGGTTGAATGAAGTTTGGCCGCACTCAAGGACTCCCTCCGAGCGCAAGCGAGCCCGAACTCCTTCTCGAGCTCATCATCAAAGAAGCCCTGATAGAAAGGCATGAAGAAGTTCTCCCCCCGGAAGGTTCCACAACCATGCCCCCTTTAATGCTCCTAAAACTCAAGTTCTGATGGAAATTAAGAATCAGCTACCAAGACTAGAAGAATTATGATCTTCCCCAAATAAGTGTAATCGAAGCAAGTACTGCCTCTACCATCATAACCATGGCTACGATACTGAAGAATGCATTTAGCTCTAAGATGAAATCGAAGAGCTCATCAAGAGAGACCGACTGGATCGATTCCTCAGACGCCGGTCTGAAGCAAGAGGAGAGCAACCAAGGGCTCTTTCGCAACCGAGGAAGACCCAGGGGGAGGGATCTTAAAGAAGCCAATCCCTGCATGGAAGTATCAATACCATGGTTGGAGGACATCGGCAAGAAAAGATATTAAGGAGCTACATAGTGTCAACATTAAAATTTTGAAAACTTGCAATATCGTTAACCACTTTTCAATAGAGAAATCTTATTTTAACATTCCTATCTTTTGTGAACTATAATAGAAAAAAGATTAAGCTGGACTTCTTTTTTAGGCTAGATAGAAGGCATTTGGTATAGGAGATAAGATCTCGTTCAACCTTGGCTGGAGATAAGATCTTCCTCAAGCTCCAACTTCAACCTTGGCTGGAAATAAGATCTCCCCCAAGTTTCAACATCAACAGGAGATAAGATCTCCTTCAATCTCAACTGAAGATAAGATCTCTTTCGAGCTCCAACTTCAACCTCGACTGGAGATAAGATCTCCTTCAATCTCGGTTGGAGATAAGATCTCCCTAGAGCTCCAATTTCAACATCGGTTGGAGATAAGATCTCTCCCGAGCTTCAACGTCAATAGAAGATAAGATCTTCTTCAACCTTGGCTTGTGATAAGATCTCCCTTGAGCTCCAACTTCAACTTCGACTGGAGATCAGATCTTCCTCGAGCTTCAACTTCAACGTCAACATCAACAGAAGATAAGATCTCCTTCAACCTTGGCTGGAGATAAGATCTCTTTCGAGCTTTCAACTTCAACGTCAAATGTCAACAGGAGATAAGATCTCCTTCAACCTTGACTGAAGATAAGATCTCCCCCGAGCTCCAACCCTTTAGCAGGAGATAAGATCTCCTTCAATCTCGACTGGAGATAAGATCTCCCTCGAGCTTCAACTTCAACTTTGACTAGAGATAAGATCTCTTCCAAGCATTAACGTCAACGTCAATAGGAGATAAAATCTCCTTTAACCTCGACTGGAGATAAAATCTCCTCCGAGCTTCAACTTCAGCATCAACGTCAATAGGAGATAAGATCTCCTTCAACCTCGATTGGAGATAAGATCTCTCCCAAGCTCCAACCCTTCAGTAGGAGATAAGATCTCCTTCAACCTCGGCTGGAGATAAGATCTCTCCTGAGCTTCAACCTAAATGGGTGCAGAGCATAGAATAGGACTTCGATAGTCATCTTTTTTATACTCTCTTCCTTTGAATTTCAAACTCGAGAGTGGGGGGACTATTGTTGGGGATATACTCTGCTCCCGTTGAAGTCCAGTCTGATGCTTAGCAAGATGCAACTGATAATTATGGAAGAACTTCGATCGAGAATTCTTTCTCTAGTGGTCAAACCCAAGCGAAACTCCTCAGCATCGATCCCCAGCTAAACTCCTTCAGTGGTCGAGCCCTAGCCGAACGCCTTCAGCAGCTGAACTCCTTCAGAAGCCAAACTCCTTTCGGACCTCTCCTTCAGTCGGATTGCTACAGGAGCGAAACTCCTTCCGAATTTCTCCTTCAGTTGGATTCCTCGAGGACCCGAACTTCTTCCAAATTTTTCTTTCAGCCAAGTATCTCTAGGAGCTGAACTCCTTCCAAATTTTTCCTTCAGTCAGATTCCTATAGAAGCCAAACTCCTTCCAGATTTTTTCTTCAATAAAGTTCCTCCAGGAGCCAAAATCATTTCGGATTTCTCCTTCAGTCAAGTTTCTCCAAGAGCCAAACTCCTTATGGACCTCTTCTTCAGTCGAATTTATATAGGAGCCAAACTCCTTCCAGATTTCTCCTTTAGTTAGATTCCTCCATGAGCCAAACTTCTTCCAAATTTCTCCTTCAATCAAGTTCCTCCAAGAGTCGAACTCCTTACAGATTTCTTCTTCAATCGGATGCCTATAGGAGCCAAACTCCTTCCAAATTTTTTCTTCAGTCAAGTTGCTTTAGGAGCCAAACTCCTTTCAAATTTTTTCTTCAGTCAAGTTCCTCCAGGAGCTGAACTTCTTTCAGATTTCTCCTTCAATCGAATTCCTTTAGAAGCCGAACTTCTTTTAGATTTCTCTTTCAGTCAAGTTCCTCAAGGAGCCAAACTCCTTACGGACCTCTCCTTCAATTTGATTCCTACAGGAGCCAAACTTTTTTCGAATTTTTCCTTCAGTCAAGTTCCTCCAGGAGCCGAACTCCTTCCAAATTTCTTCTTCAGTCAGATTCCTACAGGAGTCGACCTCCTTCTGAATTTTTTCTTCAGTCAAGTTCCTCCAAAAACCAAACTTCTTATGGATTTCTCCTTCAATCGGATGCCTCCAGGAGCTGAACTCCTTTTGAATTTCTCCTTCAGTTAAGTTCCTCTAGGAGCTAAACTCCTTTCAAATTTTTTCTTCAGTCGGATTCCTCTAGGAGCTGAACTCCTTCTAGATTTCTCCTTCAGTCAAGTTCCTCTAGGATCCGAACTCCTTACAAATTTCTTCTTTAGTTAGATTTTTCTAGGAGCCAAACTTCTTCCAAATTTTTTCTTCAATCAAGTTCCTCCAGGAGCCGAACTTCTTTCGGACATCTTCTTCAATCGGATTTCTTTAGGAGCCAAACTTCTTCTAGACAACTCCTTCAGTCGAATTCCTTTAGGAGTCAAACTCCTTCCGAATTTTTTCTTCAGTCGAATTTCTCCAGGAGTCAAACTCCTTCTGAACATCTCCTTCAGTCAGATTTCTACAAGAGCCGAACTTCTTCCGAGCCTCTTCTTTAGCCAGATTTCTTCAGGAGTCGAACTCCTTTTGGATTCCTCCAGCAGTCTAATTTCTTTAGGAGCCAAACTCCTTCGAAATTTCTTCTTCAATTAGATTTCTCTAAGAGTCGAACTCCTTCCGAACATCTCCTTCAGTCAGATTCCTATAAGAGCCGAACTCCTTTCAAACCTCTCCTTTAGTCGAATTTCTTTAGGAGCTGAACTCCTTTCGAACATCTCCTTCAGTCGAATTTCTTCAGGAGCCGAACTTCTTCCGAACGTCTTCTTTAGTCAGATTTCTTCAGGAGCCAAGCTCCTTCCAAACCTCTCCTTCAGTCAGATTCTTTTAGGAGCCAAACTCCTTCCGAACATCTCCTTCAATCAGATTCCTACAAGAGCCAAACTCCTTTCGAACTTCTTTTTCAGTCAGATTTTGAACACCTGCTCCCTTCGGATGGTTATGACTATCATTATCAGTCTATTATGAGTGACACCTCTCTCCATAATAAATTCTACATAGCCCAAAATGATCCACTACCAGATGGTTACAACAAACTCCGTCTATAAAAAGGGACCTTCCAGATACGTTTTCTTTAAGCTCTCTTCTTCTTCCCCAAAATTTTACTGAATTCATACCTGAGTACTCCATTTCTATTGATCAGAAGAGCTGACTTGATCGTCGGAGGGTTCTGCCGGAGCCACCACCACTGACTCCGGATGAAACTTTATTTTGCAGATCATCGGCAGCGACCTCATCTTTCCTAACTCCAGCTCGATTCGATGTCAACTAGATTTTCTGCACCAACACTAATATTTTTAAATAAAAAAATAGGTACATATGATGAGATTGTATAAAATTTGTTGAATGATATGATATGTATTAAAAAAATCTATATAAATATGCCTTGCTTAGTGAATGGAGTGCTTTTGGATTGCATAGCTGGCCATATTATGGTATCATTTTTATCACATGGGACTGCATAGCTAGTCATATCTGCTGAATCTAGTTGCATGATCAAAGAAAATCAAGAAATGTCTTTTAGCACACCAGATTGCATAGTTGGCTATATTTGTCGAATCTGGTTGCATGATCAGCCAAGAAAATCAAGGAATGATTTTTATTCCATGGGATTACATAGCTAGTCATAAATGATGAATTTAGTTAAATGATTTTCTTCACTGAGGAAAGGTAAGTAACTAAGCCGCATAACCTCTAGGGCATGATCTTAGAAAGCATGCAACACCTGCATAGTAAACAAAACCCAAGACATAATTTGCACATGAATCCAATAGATAATCCACTAATTACCATATCTAATCAATAAATCATTCCATCAATAATAAATAATAAAAATTGAAAATTTGCTGAATGATATCACACATATATAGAAAATCTATATAAATATGTATTGATTAGGGAATGGAATGCTTCTAGATTGTATGGCTGGCCATATCATCGTATCATTTTTATCACATGTGTTGCATAGCTAGCTAGTCATATCTGTTGAATCTAGTTGCAAAAGAAATGATTTTTATCACATGGGATTATATAGTTAGTCATATATGATGAATTTAGTTGCATGATTTTCTTCACTTAGGATAGTTAAGTAACAAAGCCGCACAACCCCTAGGACATGATCCTTGAGAGCATGCAACACCTACATAGTAAACAAAACTGAAGACATAATTTGCAAATGAATCCAATAAATAATCCACTAATTACCATATCCAATCAATAAATCATTCTACAATAATAAATAGCAAAAATTGTCCAACTATATAGTTCCATTATTCATGTTGCATTAGACAGGCACACAGGACCACTAGAGCATGGTCCTAAAGAGTATGCAATGCCTAAATGGTAAGCAAAACTCAAAACATAATTTGTAAATCAATCCAGTACATAGTTCCACTACTTATCATATCCAATCCAATAGATCAATCCACCAATAATAGATAATAAAAATTAGCTAACTACATACTTTCATTATTCAATTAGTATCAAAGATCAAAAATTATAAATTAAACTCCATACTAACTATCTAAAATAGCTCAAATAAACCAGGACACACACATATGTATACATCAGAAATCATCAAAATCCATTTTATTCAAAAGTGATGTATTACTTTTTTAAAATATATATATATAAAACTTTTTATTCAATAGTAGTTTTAAGTATCCTCCATTTCTCAATAACATGATCTAGATCCAACAATAGTTAATTTTTTTATTTTGCACTAACTATGATAATGCTACATCTTGTGATTGACAATCCATCACACCCATGCATCAGCCAAGGATTGATATACACAATACCTATGCATCAATTCATGGTGGTTATGCATAACACCTTATTGACCGAAGGATTAATTTTGTTGATGCCAAATTCTTGAGTACAATTGGTATTAAAATAAGTTTGAGAGAATGGTTGTAGAATTTCTTATGATGTTCAAAGGTTGCACATAAACTCAAGAAGAAGACCTCTCTAAAATATCTAAAAGATAATATGTTCCAAAGATTTTGAAAAGTGATGGAAGAAAAGAGGTGACCCCTAGTTTTTAGGTGTTGACCCCTAAACATACAGCCCTAAATAGAAGGAAAATTTTATTTGAGATGCTCAAGAGCCAACCCCAGATATCAAGAGTTGACTCCAGCATGTCTAAAGAAGACTATTATATTCCATAGGTTGATCCCAATAGAGCATGAGTTGACCTCAGAATAGTCTCAGGATATAGATAGATAGATGAAATTAGGATATTTTATAAGTTGACCTCAAAATATAATGAGTCAACCCCAATAGGATAAGAGCCAACCCTAGTAGGGCATGAGTTGATCCCAAAATAGCCTCAGTATAAAATTAGAGAACAATGAAAAATAGTCTATTCTTAAATCAACCCCGACACTTCATAAGTCAACCTTAGGTTGAGATGAGTTAATCCCAACTTCAGTTGAGTCGACCCCTGAATGATTGCAGTCAAAAGATAGAGAGCTATCTTGAGATAGAATACTTCACAAATTGATCCATAAAGGAGCTGAGTCGACCCGTGGATGGGCCGAGTCAATCCTTTTAAATTTGACAGTCCAATAGCTAGTTTTCAGAACATCTCCAATAGGTAGAAAAGTTTTCAATAGCTAGTTTAAGCTCTCTGATGGTCATATTTTTTCAGTCATTTTTTAATATATTTAAGAAAGAAATTTAATTGGAGATCTAAAAGGAGGGTGCAGACAAGCCAAAAGATATGGTGCACCTAAAAAAGAATTCAAGTCTAACCTTTTGCATTTAATTCATTCAAAGGAGACGAAAGCAAGCATTGAATAAACTGAGCTTCCCATTGAGAGATCAATTAAGCATCTCTTCAATCCTCTTTCAAGCAATTAAGGAGGTAGTTATAAAGCATTCAAAAAGCTTTTTCAATGACTTCCACGAGCATCAAGGAGTTTTTATTTTTGAGCTTTAATTTGTTATCCATTGTATAAGTTGCTTTGGGGATTAAGGTCTGTCCAAGTTTGGTACTAGATGAGTGTAATTAACTAAATCTAGGGGACTTAGTTGGAAAGATTTTGATTGATGATTATGAGCTTGGAAAAATAATCGGACTGTAATCTTATGAATTATAGTTGATATTTTAAGTGGAAGGTCTTAGGGAGTGAACATAGGTTCTGAATTTGGCATTAAACCATTATAAATTTGTTGTATTTATGATTGTATAGTTACTTATTTTTATTTTTCTATTGCTATGCTCATTTTTCTCCTAGCACATCACAAGCATAGTTGTAATTGGTAACTAGAGTATATATTTGCTTTTAACTTTTGAAGAACACAATTCATCCCTCCTCTTATAGGCTGCTATTTGTTGGCCAAAGATAGCAACCCAAGAGGAAGGAGGTGAATTGGGTTCTTATAAAATTTTAGTCAAATTTAAAATCTCTAAATAAGTATGTACTCCAAATTAAACTAACTAGAATATTTGTAGTGAATATACAATGTGTAGCAGTGAAATTAAAAGCAATGAAATAATATAAATATATAAAATAAATAAATAAAATAAGAAAGTAAATCAAGTAATCACACTACAAAGATAAAGAGATTTATAGTGGTTCGGAGTAACCCGCTCCTATGTCCACTCTCCAAAGTTTTCTTGAGAATTCTACTATAATCTATCCTTGATTATAGTATGTTTATTTTTTTGGGCTCACAAACAAACCTAGTTGATTTTTTCAGGAGCACCAACCAAAATCTTACATCATTAGTTTTCTGGATTTACTAATAATCCAGTTGGTTTTTCGGGCTCACCAACCAAAATCTATAAGATCCAGTTTCAGACTTGGACAAGCCTAATCCTCATGTTTCTTTTCTTCAAAGAAACTTGTAAAGAAAACAAAAATACAAGAATGAAAGTTTCAGCTCAAAATGAAAATAGAGTTTAAATTCTGAAGAAGAAGCTGAAGAATTGCTCTTTTGATGCTTTACTTCTTTTCATATGATGCTTGAGAGATTGTACTAGATGTTGGAGAAGATATCTTTTGAAAGCCCTCTGATTTCATTACTTGATTTTTCTCTTTTCTCTCTTCTTTTGATATACAATAGAACTCACTTAAATCTAAAAATAATTTTTCTCTTAATCCCACTTAATCTTACTTTCAAATTTATTCTCCACCTTTAAATATTCTTGAAGATGATTGGAGAGTGAGTTCTAGCAATTGCAAGCTCTGAAATAGCTATTGGAGATAAAAAATAGCCATTAAAAAGATTGCAAAAGCTAGCCATTAAAGACTGTCAAACTTCTTAGAGCTGGCTCGATTCTATCTAGAGTTGGCTCGAACTGCAGAACAAAAAAATCAGTTTTCTATCATCCTAAGAGAGCTGTCTCGGATCTAAATTGAGCTGGCTGAACAGCAGAATAGAAAAACATCTTTTCTATCATCCAAAGAGAGCTGGCTCAGATCAAAATAGAGCTGGCTTAACTGCATACCAAATCAAAGTACCAATCATATTTCATACTAGAACTTGCTCTATTCTTGTGCAGGTCATCTCTAAACTTTTCAACTTTATTTTTCTTCATTGTTTGACCTTTCAAACTTGAATTTCTTAATCCTAAATCTTTCAAATGATATTTGTTGGGGATAAATCCTACTCCGATCGAAGTCCAGTTCGATGTTCAACCTAATGCAACTGATAGCCATGGAAGAGCTTCAGCGGATGGATCTTAGTCGAACTCCTTCAGCCAGATGCCTACAAGAGCCGAACTCCTTCCGAGCTTTCCCTTCAGGAGTTTGAACTTCTTTAGAATCGATATATGCCGAAGTCCACCAACCAATGCTCACTTTCTTAGAGCTACGACCATTAAATCTGGATGAATGGTCACCATCAGTATGCCACAGGTGATGCTACAAGCGGTATCCCCCTCCATGACTGACTTTGCCAGACCTCGAGTAGCCCACCACTACTGAACGGTATGGCTATCACTATTGGCCTGACGATACCATCCTCTCTGCACCAAACCTCGTGTAGTCTCGAGCGGCCCACCATCAAGCGATATGGCCATCACTATCAATCAAGCTCCGTCTATAAAAAGGAACCCTCCAGATATGCTAACTCTAAGCTCTAAGCTCTCCTCTCTTTCTCTAAACTCTGTCGAACTCATTTTAGAGCACTCCATTTTTGTTGGCCAAAGGAGCTGACTTAATCATCGTAGGATCCTATCGGAGCCATCCCCACCGACTCCAAATGGGACTTTATTTTGTAGGTCACTGACAACAACCTCATCCTCCTCCACTCCAGTTGGATCCAGTGACAGTAAGATTCTGCACCAATAGATTTGGCGCTAGAAGGAGGGCTGCCTCTATTCTTGAGGTGTTCTTGAGGCCCCTTGTTCTTAATGGAGTGCTCGACGATGATTTCTCTCTTTCCTCTCTAGAGATCTCTCTTCTTCCTCTTTAGAGTTCTTTTTTAAGGAAAGAATGCCTCCCACGAAAGCTTTGACTCGACGATCGATGGCCTCCATGCCAGGTCCATCTGCTCCTGCTTTAGCCCCAGCAACTCAAGCTCCACTTGAAGCTACGGTAGATGTAGAGCAGTTCAACCTACTAGTCCAGTAGGTTCGTGGCCTTGTCGAGATGATGTAGGTCATGCAGCAGCCTCCGATGGTGACTTTGCTAGCAAATCCGCCATCAGGATGTCAGGAACCAGCCTTAAGGAAGAGTATTTGGCCTAGCATACCAATCGCCCTTAGGAAGGAGAAATAGAGAGCTGAAGTTCTCCCTTAGAAGATCTCACAAGAGGCATAATGAAGTTCGGCTATGTTCACGACCTCCCCAGCACAAGCAAGGCCAAACTTCCCCTCGAGCTCGTCATCAAGGAAGCTTCGACAAAGGTTTCACAGGAGGATGGAATGAAGTTCGATGTGAGTGGGGCATCCAAACTCTCCCTCGAGCTCGTCATCAAGGAAGCCCCGACAAAGGGGCATGAAGTTCTTCCACAGAAGATTTCACAAGAGGGTGGAATGAAGTTCGACTGTGCTCACGACCTCCCCAGCACAAGCAAGGTTCGAACTCCTTGAGCTCGTCATCAAGGAAGCTTCGATGGAAGGGCACGAAGAAGTCCTCCCCCCAGAAGCTAGAACCACTATTAAGGGAGGAATGACAAGAAGATCGGCTACCTCCCGGCATCATAGATGCTCTCTCTGGGGCTTGGTATTTTGGTGGGCTGTCATCTCCCAGCGTCAAAGCTAAGAGAAGCTTGCTCCAAATCAAGAAGGCCAGCATGAGATAGAGGAGGTTGTCCGGCTCGGGACTTACCACTCAAGGGAACTCGGAGGAACAACGCCCCCATAATCCTGAAACATAGAAAATCTGGGGATGTGCTACTAGTAACTTTCCTTCGGTAAAATTCTTCCATTTCAATAATATTATTTCTTGGTGCAAAAACTACGTGATGATAGAGAAGAAGTAGTCAATAGTGGCCATGTTCGGAACAGGAGTAAAACCTCGTCCTAACATAAGCAGGTCAAAGATCTTCAACCTCGGCTAGAGATAAGATCTCTTTCGAGCGACCGTATCAACCTCGACTGCAAGGGATAAGATCTCTCCCGAGGGTATGGACCGACCTCGACTGTAGGAGATGAGATCTTCTTCGAGCGCTCGCAGTAACCTCGACCGTAGGTGATAAGATCCCCTCCGAGGCAACCTCGACTGTAGGAGATAAGATCTCCCCCAAAGATCCTCAGCAACCTCGATCGTAGGAGATAAGATCTCCCCTGAGGGTTTGGGCCGACCTCGATTGTAGGAGATAAGATCTCTCCCGAGCGCCCGCAGCAACCTCGATCATAGGAGATAAGATCTCCTTCGAGGGTCCGCAGCGACCTCGATTGTAGGAGATAAGATCCCACCGAGGCAATCTTGGTCGCAAGAGATAAGATCTCCCTTGAGGGTCCGGGTCAATCTCGACTGCAGGAGATAAGATCTCCCCCGAGCACCCGCAACAACCTCGACCGTAAGAGATAAGATCTCCCCCAACGGTCCGGGCCGACCTCAGCTGCAAGAGATGAGATCTCCCCCTGAGCGTCCGCAACAACCTTGGCTGCAGGAGATAAGATCTTCCCCGAGGCAACCTCGACCGTAGGAGATAAGATCTCCCCTAAGGGTCCGGACCGACCTCGATCGTAAGAGATAATATCTCCTTTGAGTGCCTACAGCAACCTCGACCGTCGGAGATAAGATCTCCTCTGAGGCAACCTCGACTGTAAAAGATAAGATCTCCCCCGAGGCAACCTCGACTGTAGGAGATAAGATCTCCTCTGAGGCAATCTCGACCGTAGGAGATAAGATCTCCCCTGAGGGTCCGGGCCAACCTCGATTGTAGGAAATAAGATCTCCTCTGAGCGCCCGCATCAACCTCGACTATACGAGATAAGATCTCCCCGAGGCAACCTCGGCTATAGGAGATAAGATCTCCTTCGAGCGCCCGAGTCCACCTCGACTGCAGGAGATAAGATCTCCCCTGAGGGTCCGGGCCGACCTCGGCTGTAGGAGATAAGATCTCCCCTGAGCGCTCATAGCAACCTCGACCGTAGGAGATAAGATCTCCCTCGAGGCAACCTCGGCTATAAGAGATAAGATCTCCCTTGAGGGTCTGAGCCGACCTCAGCTGTAGGAGATAAGATCTCCTCCGAGCGCCCACAATAACCTCGACCGTAGGAGATAAGATCTCCCTCGAGGGTCTGGGCTAACCTCGGCTGCAGGAGATAAGATCTCTTACGAGTGCCCGCATCAACCTCGACCGTAGGAGATAAGATCTCCCCTGAGGTAACCTCGGCTGTAGGAGATAAGATCTCCCCCGAGGGTCCAAGCCAACCTCAATCGTAGGAGATAAGATCTCCCCCAAGGCAATCTCGACTGTAGGAGATAAGATCTCCCCTGAGGGTCTGAGCCAACCTCGACTGCAGGAGATAAGATCTCCCTCGAGCAATCGCGACAACCTCAGCTAGAGATAAGATCTCTCCCGAGCGATCGAGCCAACCTCGGCTGAAGATAGGATCTCTCCGAGTGCCTGCAACAACCTCGACTGCAGGAGATAAGATCTCTCTTGAGGGTCCGGGCCAACCTTGGCTGCAGGAGATAAGATTTCCTTCGAGCGTCTGCAACAACCTCGACTATAGGAGATAAGATCTCCTCCGACCGCCCAAGTCAACCTCGGTCAGAGATAAGATCTCTCCCAAGCGATCGCGATAATCTTGGCTAGAGATAAGATCTCTGCCAAGCGATCAAGCCAACCTCTGCTAGAGATAAGATCTCCTCTAAGTGTCCATATCAACCTCGACTATAGGAGATCAGATCTCCCCGGAGCATCCGTATCAACCTCGGCAAGAGATAAGATCTCTTCCGAGCATTCGAGTCAACCTTGGCTAGAGATCACATCTCTCCCGAGCGTCCGTATCAACCTCAACTGTAGGAGATAAGATCTCCCTCAAGCGGCCGCAAGAGATGAGATCTCCCTCGAGCACCCATATCAACCTCGGTTAGAGATCAGATCTCTTCCGAGTGCCTGTATTAAACTTAGCTACAAGAGATAAGATCTCCTCCGAGTCAGCCTCAGCTGCTGGAGACAGTATCGCCTCCGAGGAGCTCAACCTCCGACCTCGACCATAGAAGATGAGATCTACTTCAACCTCGACTGGAAATGAGATCTCCCTTGGGCTTCAACTTCAACATCAACTTTGGCTGGAGATGAGATCTCCCCCAAGCTTCAACCTGAACCAGCACGAAGCTCAGAAGAGAACTTCGACAGTCGCCTTTTCTGCACTCCCTTTCTTCGAGTTTCAAACTCGAGAGTGGGGGAGACTATTATTGGGGATAAATCCCGCTCCTACCGAAGTCCAGTTTGATGCTCAGCCTAATGCAGTCGGTAGCCATGGAGGAGCTTCAGCGGATGGATCTTAGTCGAACACCTTCAGCCAGATGCCTATGCGAGCCAAACTCCTTCCAAGCTTCCCCTTTAGAAGTCCAAACTTCTTTGGAATCGATATATGCCGAAGTCCACCAACCAACTCTCATTTTCTCAGAGCTACGGCCATTAAATCTGGATGAATGGTCACCATCAGTCTGCCATAGGCGATGCTACAGACGGTGCCCCCGTCCATGACTGACTCTGCCAGATCTCGAGCAGCCCACCACTACCAGACAATATGGCTATCACTATCAATCTGACGATATCATCCTCTCTGCACCAAACCAAGTGCAGTCTCAAGCGGCCCGCCACCAAGCGGTATGGCCGTTACCATCAATCAAGCTCAATCTATAAAAAAGGACCCTCTAGATATGCTAACTCTAAAATGTAAGCTTCCTTTCCTTCTCTAAATTCTGTCGAATTCATTCCAGAGCATTCTATTTCTATTGTCTAGAGGAGCTAACTTGATCGTCGGAGGGTCCTGCCGGAGCCACCCCCACCGGCTCCGAATGGAACTTTGTTTTACAAGTCATTGACGACGACCTCGTCCTCCTCCACTTCAGTTGGATCCGACGATAACCAAATTCTGCACCAACAGATATTTATTTCTTTCTCTTTTATTTTTTTATAATGAACTATCTAGATTTATGAGAACTTTATTTTTTAAAGTATTTTGGCATAGCTTCTTGAGAGAATTTATCCTTAAGATAAATTCTTTGTTTTGGATACTTGAAAAATCCTACATACATTCTTGAAATACATAATTAAATATATAATATACTCAAGGTTTGATAATCATCAAAATCAATCATGGGATTAACAATCTCTTCCTTTTTGATGATAGCAAAATATTTGAGTATATGCTAAAGAAACTAATTTGAATCAAGACAAGAATAATGAATTGAACTTCATGAAAGAATTCTTAATGAGTTTTTAATTTATTGCACATCATTAGTACATACATATTTCATATACTCAATATACTTCTCTCTCTTTTTGATAACATCAAAAAGTTCATGAAAAGAAATAAGAAGTTATCAAAATCAACATCAAAGCATTAAATTGAAAGATGTATTAAATTCATGAAATTAATTTAAATGAATCATCTTTCTTTTAAAAATTTATCCTTTGACTCAAAATAAATTTTAAACTTTTATTTTAATTTTAAAAATTAGTTTAAATTTAAATATCATATGCTCTTCCCCTTTTTGAATAAGTATGAATTTTTAATCAAATTTTTAAATATGTCTTGTAAGCTTTAAGATGAATAGAGTTTTTCAAAAGATTTGAATATAAAATCAAGCATAGTATATACTTTAATATTTAATTATTTTTTTTAAAAAAATTGATCAATTAAGTTCGAAAAAGATATGCATCGAGAATATATCAAGTAAAATAAAATAAACAGTATCAAAGTAATAAATAGTTACATTTTTAAATTCATTGCTTTAAGTAGAAATTACTTTTATACAAATAATTCATAAGAATTTTGCAATGCATATCAAAAATTTAGTATCAAATTTAAATTTTCAAATAAGTTTTTAGATTAAATTTAGAAATTTATTTCTTAGAGTAAGAATATGTTTTCAAATTTAATTTAACTTCAACTAATTATCTAAAAATATGATAGAGAAATTAAATCATGTAAATTAAATTGGATAATTATATGAAAGCTCCATTTAAAAAGATCATAAAGTAGTTGATTGAGAATTTAAGATCAAAATTTATTTATCTCAATGCAAATTAGTCAAAATTTTCAATCAAATTAAGTTAGAAAATATCTCTCTCCCTGTATTTCATACTTATAACAAGATTAATTTACTTTTCAACTTTCTTCCCCTCTTTATTTCAAATCAAGCAAATTTAATACAAATTTAACCATTAAATTTAGATTTTCTAAATTTTAAAGATATTTTTAATTTTAAAGTTATTTTTAATTAAATGATCATTTCTTCTTTAATAATTTCTCTTCCTTACTTTAGCAAACAAAATCATTTTAAAAATTTAAATAGAATTCAAAAGTATAAATTTTAATGATACCAAATTTTTGAAAATCAAACTAGATAGTCATTTCTTTGAAAGATTTTTTTGATATCAATTAAACTAAAATTTAGATTAAATTATGATTTTCTTGATAGTTCAATACCACTTAAAAATTAATTTTCAAATTCAGCTTGATACCAATTATTTTAGTTTTGAATTGATAAAGATGAATCAATTCAAATCAAATAATTTTGAAGATTTGGAATGATAAATCAATTTAAATTGATATCAGCAAATCAGTTAAGATAAATCATAAAGAGATTTTTAGTTATTCTTTAATAAGATCATCTACTCCTTTTGTTAAGAAATATCAAGCAATTAGGTTTAGAAAAGATATATATTTTTAAATTTATTTCAAATGATATCATATCAAATATATAGTTGTACAAAATTAAATTTGAAATAATGACATTTTTTTCTTCTTACCAAAAGATAAATCAATTTAATACATAGCAAATAGTAAGCTATTTGATACCAAATAATTAAAACTAAAGTTTTCTTCAAATGTTTAGCTTTAAATACAAATGACATCTTTCTTGAAATATCTTGCTAGATATCAACTTCAAAAGATTCAAGAAGATCATTTTTCAAATTTAATTTTCAAAATCAATCAATCAGAATAATGTATGATGTTCATAAAAAAAAATTTTAAGAAGAAAAAAGCTATCAAATCAATGATCAACAAGGATATTCAAATAAATTTAGGAGATCAAAAATTAATCAATTGGAGGGGTTCCAATAATTAAAAAAATTAAATCAAGAAGAATCTAGATAATGATACTATGGGATTTGGTTCAACAAGAAAATTTTAAATCCTTAAGATAAAACTAAGATATAGTGTAAATTAATACTTCAAGCACTTGATCTTTTATGATTGAATGTCTTATATTCAAATACTTAGGTTATGCAATTTTTTAAGATATTTCAACATTTAAGAATCTTATGGGAGAATGATAAAATTTGTTTAATTTTTAAGTTTAGCACCAAAAAGGTTTCATATGCAATCAAGCTCATAACAATTTAGGTTTCTTAAAAATTTGAAGATCAAAATAGCATGATACAAAAGGTTGAACAAACATTCAAAATTTAGGATAAAAATATAAGGTTAAAAGCAAACAATCAAAATCAATCAAACATGCTTAATAATTATGCTAATTAATAATTAAAATATATTTAGCAAATAGTGATGGCATGGTGTGAAAAAAGTTTAGATTTTACTAAAACATCATCACCCATCTAATTTCATTCCCAAGGCATCCATTCATAGAATTTTTTTTTTATTCCATTCGATCCTTGGTGTACCTACAAAAATTACTTTCTAGATTTTGGTACCTAAGCTATCCTGGGTCCATTAAGGTTAGAGCTCATGGTTTCTTTTGGAATCCAAATTTGTTTGATTAAAGTTTGGTTGATTCTTTTGATATTACATTCTGAAATTTTATAGCCAACTTTATTATATTTAAAATATGTAATTGAGTGATTTTCAAATGAAGCTTTGCTAAACATGTTTTTGATAAATTTTTATTTTCTCAATGAATTATAACCAATTCCTACTTTATCAAAAGTAGATTTTTGATTATTTAAAACTGCTTGAAGCTTTTGAGATTTAATAGTACATTTTTCAAGTATGGGCTTTAGGTATTCAATCTTTTTTCTTAATTTTTCATTGTCTTCCAAAAGAGACTTCTTTTCTTTTAGTAAGCATTTTTCCTTCAATATAAAGTTTTAATTTTTTAAATTTTATTTTTAGCTTAATATTTTCTTCAATCAAAGATTTTTCAGATGTAAGAAGTGCTTCTTTTTCTTTAGCCAAACTATTCTTTTCTTTCAAGACATCTTCTTTTTCATTTAATTTATTATTTTCATTAGCTAAAAGAAGATTAGACTTTTTAAGCTCCTTGTTTTTCATTCTTAACTTCTTAAATTCATTCATTAAGTCATTAAAAGCTTCATATAATTCATCAAATGTAAAGTTGAAAGAATTTTTAGGATTTACCTCATTTGTATTAGCCATGAGGCAATGATTGGCCATACTTTCTTCATTTTTCTTTTCCATGCTTTGTTCCCCCTTAATCAAAACATTCTTTTTTCTTTGTTTCTTCTGCTTTTTCATTCCATCCTCATGAGCCATGAGGCATATGTTGAGATAAGCTTCCTTGACTTCTTGGAAGCTTGATATTTTTCTTTGATTTGCTTTCTCATAGGTTGCTTCCAATTTATCCTAAATTTGTTTTGCTAAAATGCATCAAGAAATTATATTAAATTCATTTATATCCAATGAATAATAAAGAATATTCATAGCTTTATCATTTAGTTGGTTTATTTCTTTATCATGCTCAAGCAATATTTTGGGGGTGTGTGAGCCATCAATTATAATCTTCCATAAGTTATAATCATGTGCTTGTATAAAGATGTGCATTATTGCTTTCCAATAACTATAATTTGATCCATTAAGCATTGAAAATCTATCTATAGAATATCCTTTACTAAACAAAAATTTTATTTGGATTACCATGATCTTTTACTCTTTTAATCACTAGGTTAATAATCAATTGGTATTAGAGCATCCGCTCTGATATCAATTGTTGTCCAGAGATAGCAACCCAAGAGGGGAGGTGAATTGGATTCTTAAAAAAATTTAGTCAAATTTAAAATCTCTAAATAAGTATGTACTCCAAATTAAACTAACTAGAATATTTATAGTGAATATGCAATATGTAGTAGCAGAATTAAAAGCAATGAGATAATGCAAGTATGTAAAATAAATAAGTAAAGTAAGAAAGTAAACTAAGCAATCACACCATAAAGACAAAAAGATTTATAGTGGTTTGGAGTAACCCACTCCTACATTTACTTTTCAAGCTTTTCTTGAGAATTTCACTATAATTATCCTTGATTATAGAGTGTTTATTTTTTAGGCTCACAAACAAACTCAGTTGATTTTTTCAGGAGCACCAACAAAAATCTTACACCATTAGTTTTTTGGGTTCACTAACAATATAGTTGATTTTTTGGGCTCACCTACCAAAACCTACTAAATTTAATTTTGGGCTTAGACAAGCCTAATCCCCAAGTTTTTTCCCCCCAAAGAAACTTATAAAGAAAACAAAAATACAAGAATAAAAATTTTAGCTCAAAATAAAAATAGAGTTTAAACTTTTTAAATCCTAAAGAAGAAGCTAAAGGATTGCTCTTTTGATGCTTCACTTCTCTTCATATGATGCTTGAGAGGTTGTACTAGATATTGGAGAAGATATCTCTTGAAACTCCTCTGATTTCACTACTTGGTTCCTCTCTTTTCTTTCTTCTTTTGATGTGCAATGGAGCTCACTTAAATCTAAAAATGATTTTTCTTTTAATCCCACTTAATCTTACTTTCAAATTAATTCTCCATCTTTAAATATCCTTGGAGATGGTTGGAGAGTGAGTTCTAGCTGTTGGAAGCTCTAAAATAGTCATTGGAGACAAAAAAGAGCCGTTGAAAAGGTTGTAGAAACTAGTCATTGAAGGCTATCAAATTCCATCGAGCTGGCTCAAATTTAGCTTAGAACTGGCTTGATTCTGTCTAGAGCTAGCTCAAACTGCAGAATAGAAAAAATTAATTTTCTTTCATCCTGAGAGAGCTAGCTCGAATCCAAATCGAGGTAGCTCGAATAGTAGAATAGAAAAATATCTTTTCTACCATCCTAAGAGAGCTGGCTTGGATCAAAATAGAGCTGGCTTGGTTGCATGCCAAATTAAAGTATCAATCCTATTTCATGCCAGAACTTGCTCTATTCTTGGGCACGTCAGCTCTAAACTTTCCAATTTCATTTTTCTTCATTGTTTGACCTTCCAAACCTGAATTTTTTAATCCTAAATTTTTCAAATGATATTTATTTCTTTCTCTTTTATTTTTTTATAATGAGACATCCAAATTTATGAGAACTTCTTTCTTTTAAGTATTTTGACATGGCTTCTTGAGAGAATTTATCCTTAAGATAAATTCTTCATTTTGGATACTTGAAAAATCCTACATATATTCTTGAAACACATGATTAGATATATAATATACTCAAAATTTGGCAATCATCAAAATCAATCATGGGGTCAACACTATCACTAGGCAACAAATGGTATACGAGCGAGGTACTCCACCCTTTTTGAATAAAAATTAAGATTTAATGATAATGGCAACTCCAATTAGATCCTCTCTTGCAAAGGCCAATCAATCAATAGACCCCTACTATTTAATGGCATTAATTACACTTACTGGAAAGCATGCATGAAGATTTTATTTCAAGCACTCAATAATTAATTGAAGGAAAATCTCTATTTTTTGCCATAGGATCATCAAGATCTGATTAGATTTGGGGTGGATTTGTTTAAAAAAAAATTCTAAATGATCTAATTAGATCTAAGAATTCTCAGATCTGATCATGATTATCTGATATTAAAAATAAAAATTAAATCTAAATAAGGAAACAACCATTGTTACCTAATTAGGATAATCTGATTATCTTGATGATGATCTTGATGCTCCTGAGGTTCTGGATCAAGCTATGCATGTGCCTGGCCTCTACCAAAGTCTACTCAGGTAGGATTTAGAGGTCTTCTCCTTCTGAATCAAGGCTCCAAAGATCAAATCTAGATATGATGTAAAAGTTCTTCAAAACTCTCTTTGAAGAAGCAACAGTCGTCTCTCAAAATCATATTGTCTTCTTCCTGATCTAGGCACCAATGCTCCCTGGACTTTTGCTAGATTTGAGCCCAACTCCTTGGGCATGGAGAGGGGAGAGAGAGGATCAGAGGATGGCATGGAGGAGATGAGGGGTAGCCTTGGGGCATGGTGGATGGGTGCAACAAATGAACCTTAGATGCAGATAGGGTTTAAATAGACCTTATTGTGCCATGTAGTGCCACACACCTTGGCCAATCAGAGGCCTTTATTCAATCAGATCTAAATCTAATTGATGGGATGATGTCATCTGATCATATCAGATTAGAGTCCTTTAGAATCCTATTAAGTTGGTGCTAACACTAGATAAACCCAATGAGTTTGGCGCCTAAGTGTTTAAGACTATCAAGTAACCCTGGAGCCCCATCTGTATAGGACTCCAGCCTCTTATCTCTTGGGCACATGCCCAAGCTAAATATGCGCCCACTCTGGGTGAACATTTAGCAAGGGGACACTTCCTAGGTGCTCTCCAATAGCCATATGACAAGTGGCCTTCAGTCCAAGGTTATGGGGTCAACAGTTGACTAATGTATGAAATAGAAAATGATAGGTGACAGGAATTAATAGGTGTTATCTTTATTCATCTGATGAATAAAGACAATACTTTTCTGAGCTGAAGAAGCTCCAGTCAGACTAAGAGAAACCTTCTCAAGGTTCTCAAATAAGTCAAATTCAATTTGGCTTAGTCGAGACGAACTAAAAAGATTATAGAAGGAGAATATTTGGCTCAATCATGTGCTAGCATGATTTTCTTGAACCTAATTGGATCTAATCCAAATCAATCAAACTAGATTAGCTTGATTGATCACTTCTAGATCCAAACCCTTGTTTGTGTGATCCAATTAAATTTAGTTCTATATGGTAATGAGATATGTCATGATCTCCATCATCGACATTATCGAAATATTTTTTGATGGATCAGAACTTTTTGGATTCACATAATTAGAATGATCAATCATCAGGATCATTCTAATTACTTTCAAAATTCACTAGTGACACCTAGCAGTATATGGTGGCAATCCATCAGAACCAAAAGTGAATCTCTCGATGCAACTACTTGTGTGATTAGGTTCTTCTATTTTGAGCTCCGATAGGATTAGTGTTAAGGTAAACTCATCAAACCCAATATCTATCATATAAATTAACTATTCGATTCAAGTCCTATATGAAATCCTAATAGAAACTCTTTCTATTATCTTCATACTATCATGGCCATGGGCTTATAGACTCAATCTAATGATCATCATAGGGCTCCTCCTCATCTACCGAGGTAGATAGATCTCTTATTGGTACAATCCAATTCCTATAATGACTATGCTATAGCCAACATACACCTCAGGGTTTCGAATGGCTAGGAGACTGAGTTATGGTGTAGTCAAACTATAACACCTTCAAGATGAATTATTGATGCACCTCAGATCAAAAAATTAGACACACCACTATAGCATCGAGCCAATCATCGATGAGAAGGTAAATTTTTTTATGACTACTTGAGGTGGTCACGCTCAGTGCCCTCATTCTCTAATGAGTATCTGTACTCTCACTTTGGTGTCTCCACACCATAAACTCAAGACTCATTTACTCTAAAAAAATGATCGTACACCAATCTTCTAAATCAATCACCATCCTTGTGATGATCTTACGGTCAGGAGAAATTTAGGAGTTAATTATAAAAATTCATGTCTTAAAATTTTAACTCTTGAAAATATGAATTATCATTATCATTTACTCAAAGGATGTATCATAGACACTTTAAATATACACTATGATAGAAAATAATTTTTTTATTAATTTATAGTCAAAATTATAAAAGTATCCCTAGAAGTATATTACAAGTGTTAGCCAATCTAGCTTCTAGGGCACACATCTAACATTAATACCCCTTACACACCTACTATTCTTAGTGATAGCATACCCTCTGCCAAATCAAAAAAGAATTTGGATGAGCTTGATAAGAGAATAGCCCAATTGAATGCTAAGGCCATAAATATTTTGTATTACTCTCTTGATACTAAAGAATTCAATAGAACATCTACTTCTATACTTCAACTAGAAAAATATGAGATAGATTAGAAGTTACTGATAAGGATATAAATCAAGTAAGACAATCTAAAATCAACATGCTTGTATATAAATATATTTTATTTAAAATAAAATAATATAAATCTATAACTAAAATATTTACTAAATTAATTGATATGATTAATAGTATAAAAATATTGGCAAATCCTATACTAATAGTGAACTTATATAGAAAATTCTCAAGTCTTTACCAAGAAGTTGGAAAGCCAAGGTGACAACTATCCAAAAAGCAAAATATTTGAAAAAATATTAATAAAAAAATTTAAATATTTTAAATTAAAAATTTGATCATAAATTTTTTTGAAAAATATTTTTTGAAAAAATTAATTAAAAAATTGATCATTATTTTTTTAATTTTTTATTAATATAATCAATTATAAAATTGATAGCTAATTTTTTAAATATTTGTTTATTAATAAAATTGACCACAAAATTGATCGCTAATTATTTTTAAATTTTTTAATTAAAAAATTGGTCATAAAATCAATCGATAATTATTTTTTATAATATTTAAATTTTCAAAATTAGTTACAAAATCTATCTCTAATTTTTATTTAATATTTTAAATTTATATTATTTTTATATTTTATTTTTTATAAAATATTAAATTATTTATATTTTTAATTATTTTTTAATATTATATTTTAATATTTATTTTATTTTTTTCCCTGTCCTCCTCCTATGTGCCTTTAGCATTCTGCCTCCATCGCCGCCCTCATCCGCTAGCACCACTACCCTCTGGTCCCCTGCACCCCACCCCCTGTGCTACCCCCTAGTCACCTGCACCGCTCGCAGGCTGTCGACTGCCTATGCTACCCCCGAGCCACCCGCACCCCCTCCCTCATTCACCCGCCATGCCCCCCAGCCACCCGCATTGCCTCCTAGCCACCCGCATCACCCCTCGACCGCCTGCCTTGGCCTCGAGCCAACTGCACCGCTCGCACTACCCCTCGACTGCCTATGCCGCCCCCATTCCCCCGTCGGTGGAGATCAGTGATAGGTGGCGGCAAGAAGTAGGGGAAGGGGAGCCATCATGGGCAGGCCAACGAGGGGAGGTGGAAGGGGAGGGGGGCGTCGTAGGCCAGGGAGTGGAGGGGGGGCCATCGGGGCGAGCTGATGAGGGGAGGTCATTGTGAGTGGTCATCGGGGAAGGGAAGGGGGGCTGTCACGGCAGGCCGATGAGAGGAGGCCATGATGGGCAATAATTGAGGAAAGGAAGGGAGGCCATCACAGTGGATCGATGAGGGGAGGCTGTGGTGGGCAGTCTCTAGGGAGGGAAGGGGGGCCTATCATGGGCGATCATCGAGGAGGGGAGGGTGGGCCGGAGAGGGAAAGATTGGGGTTGGAGGTGGTTGGGATGTGACTACGGTTGGGGCCTATAAAATTTTTTTTCTTTTCTTTTAAAAAAATAATCAGGTAAATCACCAAAAAAAGGGTGCCAACTAAAATTTTTTAAAATTTAAATTTGTGATCAATTTTTTGATTGCAAAAATTTTAAAAAATTTTGCAACAAAAAAATCAATCAAAAAATATCAAAATTAATTTTCTAATTTAAAATAATTTTAAAATTTTTTGATCAATTTTTTGGTTAGAAAATTAATTTTTTTATCAAATTTTTTGTTGTAAAATTTTTAACCAAAAAATTGATCAAAAAATACCAAAATTATTATTTTTTAATTTAAAATAATTCAAAAAAAATTATTAATTTTTTTATCAACAAATTAATTTTTTCCAACTATATTTTTGATCAAAAAATTAATAAAAAGTACCAAAATTATTTTTTTTAATATTTAAAATAATTTATAATTTTTTTGATAAATTTTTTTATCGAAAAATAATTTTTTTCAATCAAATTTTTGATCATAAATATATTTTATAACTAAATATATATATTTTTTTATTTTTCTCTAAATATAGTATAATTTTAGAATTTAAAGTCCATCTTCATCATTTATTATCTAAATAATTATCATTAGAGTATCGTTGCAAAAGACCAACTAGATTCGGTAGCCCTAGCTATATCGATTAATAAAATTTAATTTCAATGGCCATGAATAATTGTATGATGATCTAATAGATAGAGATCATCGACGGATCTAAAAACTTACAATGATGATCTTGATGATATTTATAGCATACTATCAAAATTTTACTTTAATCGGACATAATTATTAAGATCAATTTAGCACGAGATGATTTGAACCATTAAATAAAAAATGAGTGATCAAAAAGCCAAATGACATTCGATTGTAAGATAATTTTTTAGACAAATGATCTTTGCTGCTACTTTAATTATTTTGTATGGTGGTGATCATAAAATTCAAAGTACACATATACGAATCATCGACGTTAAGCAAATCTTACAAAAGCATATGTATAATTACCTAAGGACTTTAAGAATGAGTATCAAGAAACACATAGTTTTAGATTGTTCAAATATGTATGGTTTGAATTTTATGATCACTACTATACAAATGATCAAAGTAGTTACAAAGATCATTTGTCTAAAAAATCATCTTATAATCATATGCTATTTGGCCTTTTGATCACTCATTTTTTATTTAATGGTCCAAATCATTTCATACTAAATTGATCATGAAAATAATATCTAATTAAAGTAAAATTTTGATAGTGTGCTATAAATATTATTGAGATCATCGTTATAAGTTTTTGAATCCATCGATAGTCTCTATCTATCGGATCATCATATGGTCGTTTGTAGCCATCGAAATCAAATTTTATTAATCGACATAGCTAGGGCTATCGGATCGAGCCAATTTTTTGTGATGATACACTAACAATAATTATTTAGATAATAAATGATGAAGATAAACTTTAAATTTTAAAATTATATCATATTTAAAAATAATAAAAAAATATATATATTTGGTTGCAAAATAAATTTAAGATCAAAAAATCAATCAATTATGACCAAAAAATTGAATTACTAAAATTTGATTATTTTAAATTACCAAAAAATTGAATTACTAAAAATTGAATTATGACCAAAAAATATATATATTTGATTACTAAAATTTTAAATTATTTTAAATTAAAAAATTAATTTTAGCATTTTTTGATCAAAAAATTTATGACCAAAAATTTGATCAAAAAAATTAATTTTTTATCAAAAATTTGGTCAAAATAATAATTATCCAACCAAAAAATTGATCAAAATTTTTTGAATTATTTTAAATTAGAAAAATAATTTTTGCATTTTTTGACTAATTTTTTGATCAAAAAATTTATGATAAAAAATTTGATCAAAAAAATTAATTTTTGATTGAAATAATTAATTTTTTGATCAAAAGATTAATCAAAAAAATTTTTGAATTATTTTGAATTAAAAAAATAATTTTGGTATTTTTTTATCAATTTTTTGATAAAAAATTTATAGCCAAAAATTTGATCCAAAAAAATATTTTTTGATCAAAAAATTAATCAAAATTCTTTTGAATTATTTTAAATTAAGAAAATAATTTTAACATTTTTCAATCAATTTTTTAGTCAAAAAATTTATGACCAAAAATTTGGTTAGAAAAAATTAATTTTCTAACTAAAAAATTGATCAAAAATTTTTTAAATTATTTTAAATTTAAAAAAATAATTTTGGCATTTTCCAATCAATTTTTCAATAAAAAAATTTACAACCAAAATTTTGGTTGTAAAATCAATAGCAAAATTTTACAAAATTAATATTTTATAAACTTACTTTTATATTTAAATTTTTGATTGAAAAATTGATCATAAAATTAGAATTTTATGATTGGTTTTGCAATCGATATCTTTTGATCTCTATATTATTTTTTTTAATAATTGATTGTAAAATCGATCACAAAAATTTCGATCATAAATTTGGTTGTAAATTTTAACTAAAAAATTCGATCGCAAAATTGATCATAAAATTACTATTTTCTTGTAGTGATGGTGATGTGTTGCATTTTTATAGTAATTATTAATATTAATTTTAATAATTTTGATAAAATTGGTATAATAATTAACTAAATAAATGTAATAACCTAATATATTTTATGTCAATTATAGGTAATTAAGCTAGGTCACACCTAATTGGTCTTAACCATATTTTAAAGATCAAAATTAAGTGAAATTGGTTGAGTCCAATTCAGCAGGATCTGTCATCTAGAGTCATCCGAATCGTGCATCAAAATTAGAGTTCATCTTAAAGTAGAATAACCAAATCAAGATATCAATGGATCCCACATGTCATCCTTTTTGGCATCATCAGCCAAGTAAAGAAATCAAAGGTACAGAAAATAAATCAAGCAGTTAATTTCTCTCATCTTGTCAACCTATCTAAATTTTAGATACTTTGGCATGAGGATTCCTAAAAGGCAAGCTACAGGACTCTAAATTGAGCAAGACTAAATCCTGAAAAATTCTAAGAGAAGCAAGAAAGGAACATAATTGACAAAATCAAATTTAGATTTCAAATGAGGTTGCTATAATAGGTTGAAGTTGGTAATAATGTTAGACATAATGAAAAATACTTGATACACCCGATTCTTCCTAATTTTTTTTGGTATAGAGATCCGATATGGCAACAAATTTTGGGTGGCAAGGAGCTATCTTGTAAAGAATTAAATAAAAAAAATTAGAATTCAAACTAATTTTGCATGAGGAGCAAACTTGGAAAGAATTGGGACCAATTTTTAGAAAACCTGATTTAGGCAGCTGAAACCTTACTTTATTTTGGAGATTTTGTGGACCTTGAAAGGCTGAAGAAGGAAGGAATCCTTCTTCTCTAATTAACCATGCCTCCTTTCCTTCTTTTACCATGGAAATCAGAATAAAATCAAAAAAATTTGGGCACCATAAGGAGTAAATGGCTGGTGGTTGCTTGAAGCTTATCCAAAGGAGGAGAGATTCTATACCAAATAAAAAGAATTATACATAGAATAAAATCATAGAGAAAATACCACGTTAACCCTATCCCTAGCCTAATTTAAGAATCCTAAAATATATTTTTAAAAAAAAAGAGAAAAAAAAGGAATCATCTTTGAAAGCTAAAAATCAAGTAAGGAGAGTTTGGAGCATCTGGAAGATTTGAAGAGAGGATTCATTTGGCTCTACAGTTCCTTTAGAGTTTTTAATTTTTTTTCCTTATCTACTTTGAATTTATTTTTTAGAACTCATTGTTAGGATGATTTTGGATTATTATTCAAGTAAACTTGAGTTTGATTTTGATATGACGAAAAGCTAAATTTCTAGCTAGGGTATCTAATGTAACTTGAATTCGATTTCAATTCCAGATCTTGTATTACTTTTTTTTGTTAATATAATTACTTGTTATTTGCACTTAATGCTTTTAAGTATTATTATCTTTGGTACTTGATTGATTTTGATTTATAATTGGTACGGGGAATGAAGATTATAAATTGGAGTTAATAATAAGCATCATAGGAATAATAATTGGAGCAGAAGTAGAAGATTTGATCTATGGGATCTTAAAAATAATTATTATACTTAATGAACTAATTAAAATCTATTTTACAATTAGAAAATAGATTATAGATTTTAATTAGTATTTTTAATAAGTCTAAAGAGAGATTATTAAATAATTTAAGATTATTGATCCTTACATTAATAATTAAATTTAGATTATTAATCAGAATACCTGAAATTAATAATTAGTCCAAGTAAAATTAGATATACCCTAGTGCTTTATCAATCGAATTTTGATTCAGCTTTTATTGAGTTCTTTAGAGTTAATTTTAGCTTTAGTTTTCTATGTCATTCAATTTCGATCGTTCAGATATTAATAGAATTAGCTTTCATTTTTGATAATTAAAATCAGTCCTCATGGAAATGATCTCTTATTCATCATTGTATTACTTGAGTGATTTCGTGCACTTGCAAAATAGGCTATTAAGTTTTTGACGCCGTTGCCGGGGATAGGTGCTTTAATATCAAGAATTATTAATTTTACTAGTAATCTAACATTTTCTTTATATTTTAAAAAAAATTATATACTTTACTAGTTTTCAATTTTTATTTCTTGCTTTAAATTTTTTATATATGGTAGATCTCTATGCTTTCTAGCTAGAATATCTTAATTGCATGTTTAATAATTATTTTATTTTACATAATTAACTTACTACTTATTATTCTTAGATATTTACTATTTTTTATAGTTTAAAATAATTTACTACTTTTTATATCTTAGTAATTTTTTTTTAGACTTAATCACTTAAACTTACTTTTTTGCAAAACCTCAAAAAAATAAAAATTAAAAAAAAATTAAAAAAATAATAAAAAAATACTAACATTTCATAATACTAAATAAATATAGCATAATCAAAAATATTTAAAAAAAATAACTTGAATGGACATCTTGTTTCTTTGCATTGCATCTCCATAATTAACTTTAAGGGCACTTAACCCATTAATCAGATAAGATGGGGATTTGATCATCCTTTTTTAACCCAAAAATCACATCTTTCATCCTACATAATCTAGACCTTAATCTAAAATCAATTAGATATTGGTCCTAGGATATTCAAGCTTAATAGGATAAGAAAGCCCTAGAGTTGGATCGGGTTCGGATTGATTAGCTGCTCGGTGTCTAAGGCAAGTGGTTTAAGAAGGTGGTTTTTAATTGATTTCATTGTCTGACCTGACCAACTCAGTTGGTGTCTAAGAAAAGCAATAAGCAGGGGACCTCCCATATCTTACACTTACCTAGCTGAGAGAGTTAGTCAGTTTTGGTCTTGGAGTGCTTGAAGGCGGTCTTAGAATAGTTAGGAGCTATCCAGATCTAGGTTAATCCTAGGATAGATAGTCCATTTTGTGCTAACTTGTTTGCCATTAAAATTTAAATCTAATTAAAACACTCTTCTCTTTCAGCTTTAGATTTAGGACTCTTTAGGACTCATCTTTAGAACTCTTTTCTTTTCTATCTCTCCTTCCTCTTCTCTCTTCTCTTTAAAATAAATAAATAATAATAATAATAATCTTTCAAAATTGCAACTTGGAAAAGAGGTCAACTTGTGAGAATTGAATCAAACCCTATTTCAAGTCAAGAAATTGATCGCACCTATAGACAAAATAAAAAAGCCATTAAAGAAGAGAAGGAATCCGAGGCAAAAGTAGAAATGGCTGAAGATACAAGGAGAGAAGTTGTTGTAGTAGGAAATGATGAGATTGTTAGAGAGGCAAACCCTAGGATATTGCGAGATTATGCCATGCCTATCATGAATGGAGCTTTATCTAGCATCACAAGGCCATCTGTGTAGGCAAACAACTTTGAGATCAAGCCTGCTTTGATCCAAATGATCCAAATAGTAGTTCAGTTTGGAGGATTGCCCAATGATGATCCTAATGCGCATATTACAAACTTCTTAGAAATATGTGATATCCTTAAGCAGAATGGAGTGTCAGAAGATGCAATTCGGCTAAGATTATTCTCATTTTCACTTAGAGATAAGGCTAGAGCATGGTTACAGTCTCTTCCTGCTGGCTCGATCACCACATGGAACGACTTAGCACAAAAATTTTTGGCAAAATTCTTTCCACCTGCTAAGACTGCCAAATTGAGGACCGACATCCAAACCTTCATGCAATTCGATATGGAGACCTTATATGAAGCTTGGGAAAGTTTTAAGGATCTGCTTAAGAGGTGTCCGCACCATGGGCTACCTAAATGGTTGGTTGTGCAAACCTTCTACAATGGATTGAATGACCATACTAGAATTAATATTGATGTTGCTACTGGAGGTTCATTGATGGGGAAGTTGCTTGATGAGGCCTATGATCTTTTGGAGGAAATGGCCAACAACAATTAGCAATGGCCCAATGAGAGGAACATGGCAAGGGGTCTACTAGGGTTCATGAGATAGACACTATTACTGCACTCAATGCAAAGGTAGACACTATTTTCAAAAAATTAGATTATTTATCTATTAATGCTGTTTTTACTCGTGTGCAGACTTATGAGATGTGTACTGGGCAACATGCTACTCGATTGATAGCTCATTCATGCCTCAAGTACAAGAACAAGTGCAATATGTGGCAAACCAAGGAAGGCAACAGAACAATCCATACTCAAACACCTACACATTTGCCTGGAAGAACCATCCAAACTTTTTCTAGGGAAATCAGCAGCAATAATAGAATTATCAAAATAGAGGACCACCTGATTTTCCACAGTAAGAAAAGAAGTCTAACCTAGAAGAATTGGTTGCAACTCTTACCAATGCCACTATTGATTTCATGGGTGAAACTAAGGCAAACTTCCAAAATCAGCAAGCTGCCATTAAGAACTTGGAAGTACAAATGGGGCAGTTGGCCAATATGGTAGCTAACAAAATTCAAAGATCATTGCCTAGCAATACTGAAACGAACCCAAAAGAGCATGTGAAGGAAATTACCTTAAGGAGTGGCAAACAACTTGGGGAACAACCAAGGAAAGAGCTTGCTAAGGAGCAAGTAAAGGAACAAACTCAAGAAGAGACTATGATCGAAGAGAAGCTAAAAGAAAAAAAGGAAGAGCCAGTAAAGCTCTACATCCCACCAGTTGTTTTTCCTCAAAAGCTCAAGCAAAGTAAGGATGATAAGAACTTCCTAAAATTTTTGGAGGTTTTCAAGAAACTACACATAAATATTCCATTTGCTGAGGCATTAGCCTAGATGCCTAGCTATGTCAAATTCTTGAAGGATATCCTGTCCAAAAAGAGAAGGCTAGAGGACCATGAGATAGTCGTGCTCATCGAAGAATGTGGTGCAATCATTCAGAATAAGTTGCCATCAAAACTAAAGGATCCAGGAAGTTTTACAATTCCATGAAATATTGGCAATATCAAATTCACTAAAGCATCATGCGATTTAGGTGCTAGCATTAACTTGATATCGTTATCTATTTTTAGAAAGCTTGGACTAGGGGATGTGAAATCGACCAGTGTTTCATTACAACTAGCTGATCGATCGGTGACATATCCTAGAGGCATAGTGGAGGATGTGTTAGTCAAGGTGGATAAATTTAACTTTCCAATGGATTTCATTATCTTGGATATGAAGGAAGATAGAGAGATTCCTTTGATATTGGGGCATCCATTCCTTGCAACTGGCAAGGCACTTATAGATGTCCATAAGGGTAAGCTTATTTTAAAAGTGGGATAAGAAGAGATAATTTTTAACATGCTCAATTCTTCTAAATATCCTCTTGAGAATGATGAGTGTTTTAGATTAGATGTGATTAATGAATTTATTAGTGAAATAATTGACAATTCTAAATATGACTTGATTGATTGTGTTGAAGAGAAAATGGTTAAAAATAAATTTGAACAGTTAATTGAGCATGTTGATGTGTTAAATGATGTTGAGAAAATACAAGATTCAGTAGAAGCTAACCCAACCTCCAAGCTTAAGCTTAAGCAGCTCCCTTCTCACTTAAGATATGCATTTTTGGGAGACTCATCTAGTTTTTCTATCATTATATCTACTCATTTGTCTGTTGAACAAGAAAAAAAATTATTGCATGTGTTAAGAAAGCATAAAAAAGCACTAGGCTGGTCTATTGATGATATTAAGAAGATTAGTCCCATTATATGCATGCATAAAATTTTAATGGAAGATAACTACAAACCTTCAATTGATCATCAACGTAGGTTAAATCCTAATATCAAGAAAGTAGTTAGAGCTGAAGTAATGAAATTACTTGATGCATGAATTATCTATCCTATTTTTGATAGTAGTTGAGTAAGCCCGGTTCAAGTAGTTCCTAAGAAAGGAGGGATGACTATTATTATAAATGATAGAAATGAACTGATACCCACTAGGACAGTCACTGGTTGGCATATATGTATTGATTATAGAAAGTTAAACAAAGCCACACGCAAGGATCATTTTTCCTTGCCTTTTATTGACCAGATGCTTGAGAGATTGTCTGGATATCCCTTCTACTATTTCCTAGATGGTTATTCAGGATATTTTCAAATTTTTATTGCACCTGAGGACCAAGAAAAAACTATATTTACTTGTCCATATAGAACATTTGCATATAGAAGAATGCCATTTGGGTTATGTAATGTACCTACAACTTTTCAAAGGTATATGATGTCTATATTCTCTGACATGGTTAAAAAATTCATTGAAATCTTTATGGATGATTTTTCAATTTTTGGTCCTTCTTTTAATATGTGTTTGACTAACCTCTCCCAAGTTCTACAGCATTGTGAAGAAACTAATCTTGTATTGAATTAGGAGAAGTGTCATTTTATGGTATAGGAAGGAGTAGTGTTAGGACACAAGATTTCATCTAGAGGCATAGAAGTGGACAAAGCAAAGGTGGAGGTCATTGAAAAATTACCACCACCAACATCTATTAAAGAAGTGAGGAGTTTTTTAGAACATGCTAGCTTCTGTAGAAGATTTATAAAAGACTGCTCCAAAATTACCTAACCTTTTTGTAATTTATTGATCAAGGATGTGTCTTTTAATTTTACTGATGAGTGTTAGGTTGCTTTTAATAGGTTAAAGAAAAAATTAATCTTAGCTCCCATCATCACTGCATCTGATTGGAATTTATTATTTGAACTTATGTGTGATGCAAGCGACTACGCTATAGGTGTAGTCTTCGGACAAAGAAAGGGGAACAAACTTCATGTGGTGTACTATGCAAGTCGGACACTAAATGATGCACAGTTGAACTATGCCACCATAGAGAAGGAGTTGCTTGCTATTATTTTTGCTTTTGATAAATTTAGACCATATCTTATGGGAGCAAAAATAATAGTTTATACTGACCACTCAGCAATTAAATATTTACTTAAAAAAAGGATGCAAAATCAAGACTAATTCATTGGATGCTCTTGTTGCAGGAATTTTACTTAGAGATTAGGAATAAGAAAGGAGCAAAAAATCTTGTAGCAGACCACTTATCCCGATTAAAATTAGGTAAAAAAATTGAAGACACTGAAGTACCCATTAACGAGTCATTCTCTGATAAGTAGTTATTTGCATTACTCACATCTAGCATACCCTGGTATGCTGATATTGTTAATTTTAAGGCATGTAATATTATTCCTCCTGAATTTAATTATCAGTAAAAAATAAATTTTTTATATGATGAAAAATATTATTTTTGGGAGGATCCATATTTATATAAGTATTGTCCATACCAGCTTATTAGAAAATGTGTGCTTGATGATGAAATTAAAAATATTTTAAAATACTGCCATTCATTAGAGTATGGGGGCCATTTTGGACTTAGCAAAATAGCTGCTAAGATATTATAGTGTAGTTTTTATTGGCCTAACCTATTTAAAGATGCTATTGTTTTTGTTTCTTCTTATGACCGATGTCAAAGAATTGGGAATATTTCTTTTAGACAGAAAATGCCACTAACTAATATCCTTAAGGTAAAGCTATTTGATGTGTGGGGATTAGATTTTATGGAGCCTTTTCCACCTTCTCATTCAAATCAATACATCTTGGTGGTGGTGGACTATGTATCCAAATGGGTCAAGGTAGTAGCACTTTTCTCTAATGATGCCAAGAGTGTGCTCAAGTTCTTAAAGAAATACATATTTACACACTTTGGTGTTCCAAGGGCTATCATCATGGATGGAGGTAAGCATTTTTGTAATCGTTATTTGGATTCTTTACTTACAAAATATGGTGTTACTCATCATGTAGGTACACCATATCATCCCCAAACAACTGGACAAGTAGAGATCTCTAACCATGAAATTAAAAGGATATTGGAGACTACTATCAACTCATCGAGAAAGGACTGGTCCCTAAAATTAGATGATGCATTATGGGCATACAGAATAGCATTTAAAATACTAATTGGGATGTCCTCGTATCGCCTAGTTTATAATAAAGCATGCCGCTTACCTGTGGAGCTGGAGCATCAAGCTTATTGGGCAACTAGGTTGCTAAATTTTGATATGGAAGCTGTTGGGGAGAAAAGGTTATTACAACTTAATGAACTTGATGAGTTCTACCTCCATGCATATGAAAATGCAAGAATTTACAAGGAGAGAATGAAAAAATGGCATGACAAACATATTATTAGGCATGAATTCCAAGTAGGACAAAAGGTGTTGCTATATAACTCCCACCTAAAGCTATTTCCAGGCAAGCTCTGGTCTAGGTGGTCAGGTCCATTTGAGATTGTACAAGTTTTTCCACATGGAGCTGTTGAGCTGAAGAGTAGTGATAGGACCTTCAAGGTCAATGGGCAAAGGTTGAAGGAATACATTGATGGAGGATTTGAGCAACCAAAAACCTCCATATTGCTGACATAATGCATTGGGATAGTCAAGCTAACAACTATAAACTAGCGCTTCTTGGGAGGCAACCCAAGCAAAATTCTTTTTACTTTCTTTATTTTTATGAATTGAGTCAATTTTGATCTTTACTATATTTTTAAAGTTTGAATGGATGTTGTTCACTTTTTGTAGGCACATTGAAGAAGACAAGAGAGGATAAATGATTGAGGATAAGTTGCAAACTCGTACATAGGCACACTACAAAGGAGAGTACCCCTAACCTTTAAGAATGCCTTGCTATAATATGTAGTGATGATCTTGTCAATGAGGACAATGTCTAATTCAGGTTTGGAAGTGCATTTGTATTTCTCATGTTAGTATTTTATTATAAAAAAATAAAATAATAAAAAAAGTAAAATATTAATTCACTGATGACTTCTAAGGATATAGAGAGAGATAATTTTGCTTTTGTGTCATTATTTGGCTATCTAAGCTTTGAATTTGGAAGTGAAATTCAGTGATTGACAATTTTAAACTTGTAAATACTTAGATAAAATCTCGTATAGCAGATAGTTACTTTGCTTCGCCAATCCTGCTTGTGAGCTTTATTATGCTTGTTGAAATGAAATGTAGGAAATGTATTTGAGAGAAATGATATAGGCATTCCTTTGCTATACCCTTTTTGATCCCTTGTATTTTCTTTCCATCCTATCTCATATCTACTATTCATATTGTTTGAGAATAATTGATTATAATAGTTAGAGCATACTAAATTTTTAGTATTCCTTCCATTTAAAAAAAAGAAAAAAAAAGAAAAAAAAAAGCACAATCTACTCCGCTGTTTCAAGTTGCCTAGTAACTAGGAACATTCATTAGCCCCATATTTACTTTTACATCAAGCAGTGACTTGAATTATGAGTATGCAAAGCACTTTCAGTGTATGACTTGCTGAGTAATCGGGTGCCTTCATGACCAATATCAGTATTCGCGTAAAAAGACAAATGATAACTTAAGGAAGAGTGCCAAAATGTATAGACTATTTTGAAAGTATAAAATAAAATAAATAAAAGAGGGGATGTAAAGTATAAGTAATTGAGTATGCTCTAATTTATTGTGGTTAATTTATTTTCACTTATGTGACCATAACATCATTCAGGTTGCTTGCTTTCAATTTTTTTTTTTTAACCCGTAAAAGTCCTATTGATCTCTTGAGGATGTTGTTTGCACTAGTGGAGATGGGCTGATAGGGTTTTGCATGCATGGATGGATGTTTGAATCGAATTACTTTATTAAAATCTAAAGAAAGTAGGATAGCTATTGATTGTGCACGATTTTGTTTGAGTATGAATGAGTTTGGAATAGTTAGCTTATGGGTTTGCCTTTTGGTTTTAGGTTGTGGTAGTTAAGCCATGGCATTTGGGTAGAGATTACTCCTTTATGTCTAGATGGATCTTAAGTGTATAAAAGTTAAATAAAGTTTTTAGTAATAATTTTTGTTTTAGATTCTCCATTTTTGATTTGGACTTTTCTTTTGCTCGGGGACAAGCAAAAGCTTAGGTTTGGGGGTGTTTGATGTGTTGCATTTTTATAGTAATTATTATTATTAGTTTTAATAATTTTGATGAAATTAGTATAATAATTAACTAAATAAATATAAGAACCTAATATATTTTATGTCAATTACATGTAATTGAGCTAGGTCACACCTAATTGATCTGAACCATGTTTTAAAGGTCAAAATTAAGTGAAATTGGTTGAGTCCAATTCAGTAGGATCTATCATTCAAAGTCATCAAGGTCGTGCATCAAAATCAGAGTTCATCTCGAAGTAGAATAACCAAATCAAGATATCAATGGATCCCACACATCATCCTTTTTGGCATCATCAGCCAAGTAAAGAAATCAAAGGTATAAGAAACAAATCAAGCAGTTAATCTCCCTCATCTAGTCAACCAATCTAAATTTTAGATACTTTGGCATGAGAATTCCTAAAAGGCAAGCTACAGGATTCTAAATTGAGCAAGACCAATCCTACAGAATTCTAAGAGAAGCAAGAAAGGAACATAATTGACAAAATCAAATTTAGATTCTAGATGAGGTTGCTATAGCAGGTTGAAGTTTGTAATAATGTTATACATAATGAGAAATACCCGATACACCCGATTCTTCCTAGTTTTTCTTGGCACAGAGACCCGATATGGAAACAAATTTTGGGTGGCAAGGAGCTATCTTGTAAAGAATTAAATGAAAAAAAAAATTAGAATCCAAACTAATTTTGCATGAGGAGCAAACTTGAAAAGAATTGAGACCAATTCTTAGAAAACCTGATTTGGGCAGCTGAAACCTTACTTTATTTTGGAGATTTTGTCGACCTAGGAAGGCTGAAGAAGGAAGAAATCCTTCTTCTCTAACTAACCATGCCTCCTTTCCTTCTTTTACCATGGAAATCAGAATAAAATCAAAAATATTTGGGCAGCATAAGGAGTAGATGGCCGGTGGTTGCTTGAAGCTTATCCAAAGGAGGAGAGATTCTATACCAAATAAAAAGAATTATACATAGAATAAAATCATGAAGAAAATATCACCTTAACCTTAGCCCTAGCCCTATTTAAGAATCCTAAAATATATTCAAAAAAAAAGAGAGAAAAGAAAAGAAAAAAAGAATCATCTTTTAAAGCTGGAAATCAAGCAAGGAGAGTTTAGAGCATCTAGAAGATTTGAAGAGAGAATTCATTCGACTCTATAGTTTCATCAGAGTTTTTGATTCTTTTCCCTTGTCTACTTTAAATTTATTTTTTAGAACTCATTGTTAGGATGATTTTGGATTATTATTCAAGTAAACTTGAGTTTGATTTTGATATGATGAAAAGCTAAATTTCTAGCTAGGGTACCTGATGTAACTTGGATTCAATTTCAATTCTAGATCTTGTATTAATTTTCTTTGTTAATATAATTGCTTGTTATTTGCACTTAATACTTTTAAGTATTATTATCTTTGGTACTTGATTGATTTTGATTTATAATTGGTATTAAGAAGGAAGATTATAAATTGGAGTTAATAATAAGCATCATAGGAATAATAATTGGAGCGGGAGCCGAAGATTTGACCTATGGATCTTGAAAATAATCACTATACTTAATGAACTAATTGAAATCTATTTTACTATTGGAAAATAGATTATAGATTTTAATTAGTATTTTTAATAAGTCTTGAGAGAGATTATTAAATAATTTAGGGTTATTGATCCTTGCATTAATAATTAAATTTGGATTATTAATCAGAATACCTAAAATTAATAATTGGTCCAAGTGAAATCAGATATATCCTAGTGCTTTATCAATCAAATTTTGATTCAGCTTTCATTGAGTTCTTTAGAGTTAATTTTAGCTTTAGTTTCCATTATCATTCAGTTTCGATCATTCAGATATTAGTGGAATCAACGTCATTTTTGGTAATTAAACTCAGTCCTCATGGGAACGATCTCTTATTCATCATTGTATTACTTGAGCAATTTCATGCACTTATGAAATAGGCTATTAGATGGTATTTGGATAGTGGATGTTCAAGGCACATGACAGGAGTTGAATTACAATTGATTACTCTAGAGGCTAAAAATGGAGTGTTGACATAAGGACTAAATTTAATTTATATAAAATATTTGAACATGATATTAATGATTATGTGTTCTTGAAGAAGTTAAATTATTTTATAGGAAGCGCAATAAGATTGAACATTTAAAGAAGTATGGAGAAGCTTAGAAGAATAAATTCTAAAGTTGGAGAAGTATTTAAAATATTTAGAAAAGTATTTGAATTATTTTGGAAGTCTTTTGATAGAGTGCGATGTTGTCACTCAGACACCATATTTATCACTTTAATTTTAACTTCTTAAATAATTAAAAAAATACATAGAAAATAGTAAGTCGGATTGAATCCATGGAGAAAGCAGTATTTTAGATTTAAAATCTTTAATTTTTATTAAAAAAAGAAAAAAAAGATTTTGAAAATGGAATTAAAGTTAGAAAATAGAAACTAAAATTATGAATAAAAATAATTTGGTACTAAGATCTATTAGCTAGATCTTAGCTTCTAATTGAAATAAAATAAATTTATGATTAAAAGTAAAAAGTAAAAATTTTAAGAGTGTAAAATAAATTTTATATTAAATTAAAATTTAATATTGAAATTTTGTATTTAAAATTTAAATATAAGAAATTGAAAATAATAGGAAAAAAATAAAAACTAAAATAAGGATCTTGATCTTGGATTGGCATTGACTGAAGATGGCATAGAAAACAAGCTCTTCTTTTAAGCATCCTTTGCCTGCAAGCAGCCTTCAACCCAAAACCTGGTCTCTACCCTATACCAAATCTTTTCTTTGATCATAGATGGTCCTCTCGATTCAGCTTGGGTCCTTTAAATAGGATGGAGGGGATGTCTAATGAAGAATCAGGGTGAAAATTAAATCAGAACTCCTAAAATGAGTCAAATAGGGCTTTATTTTGTTAATACAAAGCCCTGGTTTGTCACAGTCATTGGATCTGGATTGAATGCCTCAAAAAGTCCCAAAAAAATTTGTTACCTAGCACTTAATCAGGGTTAAAACTTGTTTTGGCTATCGGATCATGCAGGGGAGGAATTTGGGTTGTTAGATCGCATAAATAAGAGTCGGGGAAGCCTGAATCAAACCAGAATTCATCCCAACCATCGAATCTCGATTGGGAAGACTCACCACCATCCGATCATGCATTGCCTACCTATGAATCACCCATAGATCTAGTGCTCTGTAGTCCCCATCCAATCATCGCATGACATGCAAGCTAAAAAGATAAAAATGCCCCGTGAGCCACGTTTTTATGCGGTGGACCCGTTAAGGGTCTAAAGTGTGCTGTGTTAAGTTTTGGTCCACCATGGACCGTGTGGATTTTGACTTCGTAGTGATGTTAGCACTGGGCTGGGCTATTTTGGGTTCACGCGGGCCATGCTGGGCCAAGCTATTTTGGGCTGATTTTTTAATTTTTTTATTTTTTTATTTTCTTTTTCTTTTGAGTCTTCATATCAAATCTAATTTATGTCTGATTTGCTTCAAAATTTCTTTCTTTTAATCAACAAATTGAGTTCTTTTTATTGGCCATCATCTTTCCTACCAAAGATAAATAAAATATTAATTCTTAAAAATAAAAAAATAATTTAGTTTATAAATTAATGCTTTTATTAATATGTTTGTGATATTTATCACAACTCGTAACTTACTCATTGCTAGTCCCTTAGCAATGCAATATTAATTAATTACCATGTTTCATTAAGATCTTCTTCACAAAAATAGATCTAGGATTGAAGGTCAAAATATTTAGAAAGTATCACTAAGTATTGAGTTTTAGAAGTAAATTTTGTAGTCAATATAATTAGAAACTTCTTTAGAGTACATCTAAAGATCTACAATAGTTATGTTTGTGATGACTAACTTTGCATTTGGATGCCAATTTAAAGGACAAATATATCTTCTCTTATCATCTATTTTGGTTAATTTTCTGTACACTCTCAAGTTATGTTTATGAACAAAGGTAGAGCATTTGGATGCTAGTTTAAAGGATAAATGTATCTTTTCTTATCATCTATTTTGGTTAATTTTCTATACACTCCCAAGTTAAGTTCATGAACTACCTTCTTTTTTTTCTTAAAGTAGTGTTGAGCATCCTAGCCTTTCCTTCACTATTTAACATAAATCTCTACACTTGACTTAGGTGCAAAGATCTAGTTACTAAGCTTAGGGCAATCCATATGTACTCTATATTTTGTACTTTTATTTTAGACAGGTAGCTCTTTCCTTAAATTTAATTTTTTATAATTGGGTATATATTAATTATCAATTTTTAGTGATAATTAAATTCTCAGTTGGCCTTATAATCAATATCTACTGTACTTTATTAGTGTACATGTACTATTGAAAGTGCTAATAGCCTTTTCAATGACTTAACTAAGCTACTGAAAGTCTTACCAATTAGTCTACTTCTTGACTTATCACAGTCATTAGTAATTACTTTCTAATTTTATTACTTTTTCTAGTCTATCTTGCTTAAAATTTTCTTTCTTGATACATGATTTATTGAAAAAATTTTTTAAAAATTTTTAAAATATTAAATTTACTTTTTAAAAAATTTAAAAGATTTTTTTAGATATTTTTCAAGAGAAAAAGAAAAAAAATTTTTTTCCTACCCCACAACTTAATCAACATTATCCTCAATGGTGAAAGGAAAATAAAGAGTATAATAAGAGATATAAAAGAATACACCAGACTCAATATGTTATTGGTTCGACATGTGTTCTTAAAGCTTTGATCCTCCCTCTAGCCTAGCTACTTATCTTTAAAATAAATTTAAAAAAATAGATGGAAGAAAAATAAATATTGGATTGAATCCCAACAAGCATTAAGTTTTTTATCTTCAACCAGACATAATGCAACTTAGTTCATTATGGGTTTGTTAATGTCACTTGATCAATGGTTTGATTTAATGATATCCCTTCAATGTATGATTTTCATTGACCATTTACCTTAAATAAATTTTTAGATCTATGATCATAAAGTTTAATTGCACCATGTGAGAATACTTGATTGACTATGTATGGTCCATCCCATCTAGATCTTATTTTTTTAGGAAACAATCAAAGCCTTGAATTAAATAACTAGGCTTGTTGATTTGGCTTATAGGGTTTCCTCAAAATGTGTTAATCATGAAAGGCTTTCATTTTTTCTTTATAAATTTTTAAATTTTCATAAGCCTCTTATCTCAATTCATCTAATTCACTTAATTGTAACATCTGGTTGGAACCAGCTTGATTTAAATTAAAATTTAATTATTTTATCACCCAATATACTTTATGTTCAAGTTCTACCGAAAGAAAATATGCTTTTCTATAGATTAATCTATAGGAAGACATTCCAATGGAGTTCTTATAAGCTATCCTATAGGCCCATAATGCATCATCTAATTGATCTGCCCAATTTTTACGATCGGGCCTAATAGTTTTTTATAGGTTATTCTTAATCTACCTATTGGATACTTCTACCTAGCCACTTGTTTGCGGATGGTATGGTATAGCTATCTTATTTGTTACCCCATACTTTCATAGTAGCATTTGGAATTGGTAGTTTGTGAAATGGAAACCTCCATCACTAATGATGATAGCTGATAATTACCATAAATACATCATTAATAGTATTAATTTATTAACTAATTTATCTTTATTTTTAAGAATTAAATATTTTTATTTATTATTTATAAAAATATTATTATAAATAGAAAGAGCTTATTTTTTTGGTCATAATGAAACAAGTTTGGAGCAATCCGAGTTAAAATAGACCCAATATGAATTTTCAATGAAAAAAATTTGGTTTAATTTGATTGACTTGATTTTGATTAATTTGAGTTAATTTGATTGACTTGATTTTGATTTAATTTGGTTTAAGAAACCACTTTGACCAAGTCATAGATGGAATCCTGAGTAGGATTTCATCTTGCACCACCTTAGCCCCTCATGCCCCATGCCCTATTTCTCATCTATTTTATGTGACAAAAATGTCTCTCCTAGGCCTTCTCATGCACACCCTCCTCTTCTCTCTTTCTCATATGGAAATTAGGTAGCGGACCAAGTCAAAGAAGGGAATTTGTTTTAGTTTCAAATCCTATGAGATAGTGTTTTGAAAAACCAAAACTCCTCTTCCCATGTGTGTCACCCTCCTCTCTATTTTCTTTCTATTTTTTATGGTAAAAAGGAGAAGGTTTTAGGCAATTTTCTTAGATGGTCCATGCCTAAAATTTTGGAGAGGGCACCCAACTTGCCTAAATTGGACATTCCTTGTCTAGGTTTTGGCCTAGACAAGGACTCCTCTTTTCTTATATATTTAGGATGAATTTTAGACTAATTTTTTGTGAGATTATAGACCATTGAGAGAGATTTGGGGTGTGTGAAAACCAAGAAGAGAGGGTCCTTGGGCATTGGGGTTGCATAGACATCAAACTAGGTGTCTAGGTGAGAGCAAAGAGAAGAAGAAGAGGGTCTTCTTTTAGGGTTGTTGTGTTCATCACTTTCCTTCCTTCTTCTTTGAGTTTTCTGAGAGTATATCACATCTGAAACCTCCTCTCCTTCTTCTCATATTTGGAAGAGTCCAAATCCAAAAGAAGGAGGCATTTGATCGACCGTTAAAGAATGATCAGCATAATACTAGCACACTTTGCTGATTTCCTGCATCAGGACTTTTGATCGTGATTCATGAGCTCGTGTGGATGACTCCTAAAGGTCGGATGTATGTGCAGTTTGCAACTTTATTCTTAAGCCTGGATCAGCAAGTTAGAATGTCTAACTTGTGCAGATAATAGATATGATCTATTATTTTCATACCGCATTAAATGTAGTGTATATACATATTGATGTGATCAACATGTTTTAGTTTTTTTATTATATTTTAATTTTTGATTTAATGATATGCTATGATCATGTAATAGGTCACTAGATTTAGGATATTCTCTAATATTTAAAATTAATTTTGATTAATTTTAGTCTTTCACTACCTAATCTTGAAAAGTTTCAAGATCTTGCCCTAAAACACTAGATCTGGTTTCTTCAATTGGTATCAGAGCCTAGGTTGATTATTACATGATTATATGTGCATGTTTAGATTATTTCTTAGGTTAGATTTAATTTATAATCTTATTATTAAATCTAAAATTTAAAATCAGATTACACGAATTGATTATAAGGTTGTTCTACTGTAAGGTTTATCCCTTACAGTGGAGAGATTATCCTAGTTCGTATTGATCTACTTCTAATCATAAATTTATTAGATATGATCTAATTTTATTTATGATTTAATATATTTAAAATAATTTTAGATTTAAAAATAAAAATTTTAGATTGCATGGACTGATTATAAGGTTGTCCAGCTGTAAGATTTATTCTTTACAGTGGAGAGGTTGTCCTAGTACATGCTGATCTGAAATATTGATTATAAAATTTTAGATTAGATCTAAAAAAATTTATAATCTAATTAAAAATATTTTAATCTAAATTTAATCATCATAAATATGTTATATTTTATCTAAGATAATTTATAATTGATTATAGTTGAAATTATTTCAGTTACATGAACTTGTTTAGATTAGATCTAAAGTAGTTTCATGCTTTTCTTACTTGCGTATTAATTATGAATCAAACATGCAACTTGGTTGATAGAACCATGTTGTAAAAATATTTTATAAACATGAAAATTATTTTTGAAAAGCCGAACCCTAACCCTCAGTCCAAAACTTAATTAAGAATTAAGAAGTTATTTGATTAGGATCTAGGGTTATGAATTGAAGATACTAAGATACAAATCATAACACATTAGGTTAAATGGGTTAGTAGAGCTTAGATCCATTAATTAGGTTAGACCTAGGGTTAGATTAAAGAATGGACTTAATTAGAGAATTGACTAAATCTAATCAATTATTGATTTAGATTAGGTCAAGAATTCTTTAGATCAATTATAATAGCTATAGTTGGTCAAGTCCATGTCTTTAACGAGACCCAAGATGAACTTGATTCTTAGCTATGTGATCTGGCATGAACTGTTATGTTGATCTAATCAAAACTAGTTAAATCAGTTGGTGTCTAAGATAAATTAGATCGGTGGTTTTTAATTGGCAGCTTGCTTACCTGACCATTTTTTATGATGTCTAAGACAAGCTTTGGCAGACTCTCCCACTAATCGAACTTACCTAACCTCTTGATGAAATTATGTTTTGATCAGATCACTTGACTATTCGAGCTGATCCATGTCAACTAAGTAAATCAGTGTGATTGATTTAGGTGCTCCTAGACCAGCCTATTAATGGTCTTCCTTAAGCTGACTTAGTGAAGTCAGTGGAAGGATCATGACAAGCTGATTCATCTAACTTTCTCTCATCTTCAAATTAAATCTTCTAAAATTATTAGGTTCCTAAAATGAAATAGTTATTGTGATAACTAGATCATAGCCTCCCATTAAGTAGGTGATAATGGGTCCATTAGTTAGATAATCATTAGAGGCCCAAAGACCTGGTGTTTATCAGCTAATGAAATTATCATTCATTATATGATTTTTTGGCTGCATCTTTCTAAATGATGGTTAGGTTAGCCAACCAAAGTTGGGCCTAATCATTCATTGATTTGATAGGCCAAGTATGGTCATGTTAAAGGTTGGACCTAACTGGACCTTTTCAATAGAGGCTAAAGTCTTCTGATTAGGGACTGAGATAAAATTTAATTACTAAAAATTATTTAAAAAAATAATTGATTATGAACTTATCCTTAGATGTACATTGGTTGGCCAACCAAAGTTAGGCTCATATGCAGTCTATGTGGATTCTAGTATCCACTAAAGAATCAGGATAATTCCTCGAATTAGAGGTAGAGGCTACCAATTCGAATAAAATAGTGGAAGAATCTTTTGATTAAAGTTCAATTTTTTAGATTTAATGAATCGATTACTAATTAGGTTATGATTTTTCTTTCTGTAGATATGGCCATTTTTCTATCACTCCAATCATTATTGGGTAATGATAAGTTGGTGGGATCCAACTTCAGTATCTAGTATCGAAAGTTGAAGATAGTGCTGGATCATGAATGGATCCTATATGTGTTAATGGATCCTGCATCTAAGGAGCCAACTGTTAATGCATGTGGAATAGTTAGAGATACAAACCAGAAGTGGCTTAGTAACCAGACCATGGTGTGCTGCATTATGCTGGCTGTCATGAGTGATGAGTTTAGTCGTAGATTTAAGATGGCTCAGCCAAAGGATATGCTTCAAGTGTTGGAAGATTTTTTTGGCATATCTGATGATGTGGAAAGGCACAAGACTAATTATGCCATCTTCAATGTTAGGATGCAGGATGGAGCTTTTGTCACTAATCATGTATTATACATGATTGAGCTGATAGAGTGATTGAGCAAGCTCGGCTTTTTCTTGCATAAATAACTTGGGAAGGATGTAATACTGAATTCGTTGCCCAAGTCTTTTCTTCTATTTCTCACTCATTTCAGAATGACAAAGTCTGAAGTAGACTACCACGGATTATTAGGGTTGCTTTAGAACTTTGAGAAGGATCACCAACTCCACAAGGAGTCATGAACTTAGTGGGAGGCTTGTCTTCTGGTTCTCGATCCTTTAAGAAAGGAAAGAAAAAAAGAAGAAAGCTAAGAAGGTGAAAGTTTAGACTGGGATATTTGTATAGGGTCAGACCAGAAAGATCAAGCCCGATAAGAGTCAAGCTGAATGCTTCTTTTGCAAGAAGTGGAGGCACTGAAAGAGGAACTATCCTTAGTACATTACCTCTCTAGACCCAAATAGATAGAGAAAGAAGCAAACTGTTGCTAGGCAAGGTATTTATATGATAACTCCTTGCAATTTCTCTATTTGTGATTATATTGACTAGGTATAGAAAATCGGTAGCCCTTACCATATTTGCAATTCATTGCAGAGGTTGCAGGTCAGTAGGAGATTCAAGCAAGGCGAAATATTTCTGAATGTTGGAGATGAAAGACCAGTTCTGATTCTAGCTTTAGAAATCCTGAAACTTGTGTTTGAGTCCTAAACCATTGTTCTTAGTGATTGTCATTTCTATCCCAATTTCTTTTTAAATGTTATTTCTGTAGGCCTTCTGGCCAAAAAAGATTATGAAATTTCAATAAAAAAATAAGTTTGTAATATCGTTATGAATGGTGTTACAGCTTTTTATGGATATTTGAATAATGGTGTGTATATGCTATCACAACTTGTTAACGTAGTCTATTCAACTGGCAAGCACCTTAGATTAGATAGTGTGTCAGATGTCTATTTATGGTACTATAGGCTAGGTCATATAAACAAAAATAGGATAAATCAATTGATTCAAAAGGAAATTCTCGAAGTCAGTGATTATGAATCACTTCTAACCTGTGAATCCTGTCTTCTTGGTAAAATGACCAAGTCATTTTTTATTGAAAAAGGTGAGAGAGCTATTGATCTCTTAGATCTAATACATACTGATGTATGTGGACCAATGAGCACAAGTACCAGAGGTGGATATTTCTACTTCATCAGTTTCATAGATGATCTATCTAGATATGGATATATTTATCTAATGAAACACAAGTCGGATTCATTTGAATTATTCAAATGATTTCAAAGTAAAGTAGAAAAATAAGCTAGGAAGAGTATTAAAACTCTTTGATCTAATCGAAGAGGGAAATATCTTTTCAATGAGTTTCTCATATATTTAGGAGGGATTGAGATTCTCTTCCAATGGACTCCTTCAGGAACACCACAGCATAATGGTGTGTCTAAAAGGAGGAATCAGACTCTATTAGATATGGTCCAATTCATTATGGATTTTGCTAGCTTGCCAATATCTTTCAAGGGATATGCACTCGAATCGGCTTGTTATTTATTAAATAGGATTTTATGTAAATCTGTAGTTAAGACTCCATATGAGATATGGACAGGGCGTAAGCCAGCACTCTCACACCTTAGGATTTGGGAGTGCCCGACTTATATCAAATGGTTAATTATAGATAAACTTGGACCTAGATCTGACAAATGTACATTTATAGGATACCCAAAAGAGACCAAAGGATACTACTTCTATCATGCTAATGAAGAAAAGATGTTCGTTAGCCTTAAGGCAATCTTTTTGGAAAAGAAGTTTCTTGGTGAAGGAACTGTTGCCTCTAAGGTTGAACTTGATGAAGTTCAATAGGTAGAAAAATTGACATCTATAGCTGAACCTGAGTCAGATTTGATTAGATCAGATTCAGAGCCTAATGTACTTGCATCACTAAAGCGATTTGATAGAGTACTATGTCATCTAGATAAATACTATGATTTCTTGGTCCAGAATAGTGATCCCATCGAACTCGATGAGAATAATGAGGAACTGATCTATATGGATGTTATGTAGAGATTCGATTCTGAGAAATGACTTGAGGTCATGAAATTCAAAATGGAGTCCATGAAGGTCAATGATGTGTGGACATTGGTTGACCCAGCCAAAGGGGTTAAATCCATTGGGTGTAAATGGATTTTTAAAAGAAAAAGGGGCATAAATGAAAAGGTGGAGACCTATAAAGCCCATCTGGTTGCCAAGAGATATTGTCAACGTTATGGTATTGACTATGATGAGATATTCTTCCCTATGGTAATGCTCAAATTTATTTGAATAATGCTTGTGATAGTTGCCCATCTGGACTATGAGATCTGACAGATAGATGTGAAGACAGCTTTCCTAAATGGAGAGCTGACTGAAGAGGTGTATATGATACAACCTAAGGAGTTCACATCCATAGATGAGTCTAAGGTGTGCAAGCTTTAGAGATCCATTTATGGATTGAAGCATGCATATTAGAGTTGGAATATACATTTTGATAAGGTGATCAAAATGTATGGCTTCATTAAGAATGAAGAAGAGCCCTGTAGTTACAAATGGGCAAATGATCCAGCAGTGATATTTCTTATCTTGTACGTGGATGATATTCTCTTAATTAGAAATGACATCCCTATACTACAGGAAATAAAAGTCTAGTTGTCATCACAGTTCTCCATGAAAGACTTGGACAAAGCATCCTACATCCTAGAGATGAAGATCTATAGGGATAGATCTAAAAAGAATGCTTGGGTTGTCCCAGTCCACATACATAGTTACTGTGCTGAAGAGGTTCAGCATAGAGAATTTCAAAAAGGACTATCTCCTGATAGGACATAGAATTTCTTTCTCTAAGAAGAATTATCTGATAACTTCTGAAGAGAGAGAGCATATGAGTAGAGTCCCATATGCTTCAATAGTAGGATCTAGCATGTACGCCATGACATGTACGAGACCAGATGTGGCATACTCACTAGGAGTAGTGAGTAGATACCAGTCTGACCTTGAAGAAAACCACTAAAAAATGGTTAAAGCCATCCTTAAGTATTTGAGAAATACTAAGGACTAATGGTTGGTTTACGGTGAGTCAGATCTAAAACTTATGGGATTTACAGACTTCAACTTTCAATCTGACCATGATGACAGTAGAAGCATGTTGGGATATATCTTTACTCTAAATGGTGGAGCCATCTATTGGAAGAGTTTCAAGTAGCATATTATGGCAGACTCTATTTTTGAAGTAGAGTACATTGCAGCATCAGATACTATGATGGAAGCTATGTGGCTGAGAAAGTTTATCACCGAGCTCGAAGTAGCATCCTCCCTAGATGGTCTGGTCCTCTATTAGGATAGCACTGGTGCCATAGCTCAGGCGAAGGAATCTAAGGCACACCAATGGATGAAGCACATCTTGTGCCACTTCCACCTGATTCGGAAGATCGTGGATCGAGGTGATGTCAACCTTCAGAAGATCGAAGGAAAAAAGAACCCGACCGACCTCTTCACTAAAGTCCTGGCAATAAAGGAGTTCGACAATCATAAGTCAAAGATGGATATTAGATACTATGTTGAGTGGCTTTAGGATAAGTGGGAGTTGTTGAAAAATATGTTCTAAAGCCAATCGTCAGCTTATTGATGGTTATGCTATATTATAATTATAATTAATTTATTAATTAATAAAATATATTTTTGATAGTTTCATCATAAAGTATTCATCTTCTAACGAACTTCATTATTGTGATGAAGTCTTTAGGACTATTTAGCTTCGATAAAGAGAGAATTTATTGATTAGTCCTTAAATCTATTCACAACCAAATGATAGACCGTTAATTAGAATGACAGTGTCTATCGAGCAAGGTCGCTGTATGCCATATAGGTTAGTTGTTCTCTTAATCAAGAAGTGTGAAGATACTGGTATGACATATAGGTGAGATGTATGGGTACATCATCATTGAATATGACCAACTCCAGAGCATTCTGCTATCGAGAATATCTCTGATGGGATATAGGTATAAGTTTCCCTTAGACTTCAGATCACCTCAGTAACTTGCAAGCAACTCACTGTGCTTTGACATTAGACTAACTAAATTTCTAATTCAGTAACAAAAGATTTTTGGGTACAGTCAAATACTTGTGAAGTTGGTGTATGATCAAGATGGGATTGACCACTCCAAGTCTTGGAGAAGAATGTATCACAATATTTTAATATAGCAAAATCTTGGCTAGGATAATCCATCAGATGAATTTGATATTTTGAAATACAATATGGACAATCTGATCAGATTTGATAGTTGATCTCTGAGGTATTCTATGAGCATTTTTGTCAAGGGGATGAATTATATGGAAACTATATCCACATGGATTCTAAGGATGTTGTTCTATATATTCGACCTATCCGACCGTCGGGTACCATTGCTAGATGGTTACTTTAATTAGTATAGAAATCTATTTCTATACTATCGACTTAGGTTTAGATCTATGAGATCACATACATTAGAGCTTATAATCTTATTGGATGGTTGATCAACAATTGAGAATTATTCTAGGGTTAAACGATCAATATGATTGATGTTTAACCTAGTGCAAGTGTTATAGAAGGATCAATTAAGCAATTAGATTGCTAATTAACTTAATTTGATTAAGGTAGAGGGCTGAGATTAAGTATAATTAAATATAATTTAATTAAATTTGATTTGGGCTTGATTGGATCAAGTTCAATTGGCTTATTGGATAAGCCAAGTGTAAGGAAAAACTAGTCTTAGTTCAACTAGAACTTGGGTCAACCTAATTTTTTAATTTAATGAAAAAAATTAAATTTAATTTAATTATATCATTAATTGGATTAGGATCTAATTTAATTTGATTGATTTGGTTTTGATTTAATTTGGTTTAAGAAATCACTTTGAGCAAGTCATAGATGGAATCCTAGTAAGACTAGGATTCCACCTTGCGCCACCTTAGCCCCTCATGCCTCATGGCCTATTTCTCCTCTATTTTGTGCAACAAAAATCTCTCTCCTAGGCCTTCTCACACACACCCTCTTCTCCTCTCTTTCTCGTATGGAAATTAGGTAGTGGACCAAGTCAAAGAAGAAAATTTGTTTTGGTTTCAAATCCTATGAGATAGTATTTTGAAAAACCAAAACTCCTCTTCCCATGTGTATCACCCTCCTCTCTATTTTCTCTCTATTTTTTATGGTAAAAAGGAGAAGGTTTTGGGTGATTTTCTCAGATGGTCCATGGCTAAAATTTTGGAGAGGGCGCCTAAGAGTTGGGCACCCCTTGACTTGCCCAAATTGAACATTCCTTGTCTAGTTTTTGACCTAGACAAGGACTCCTCTTTTCCTATATATTTAGAATGAATTTTGGGCTAATTTTTTATGAGGTTACACACCATTGAGAGTGATTTGGGATGTGTAGAAACTAGGGAGAGAGTTTCCTTGGGCATTGAGGTTTCATAGACACCAATTTAGGTGTCTAGGTGAGAGCAAAGAGAAGAAGAAGAAGGTCTTCTTCTAAGGTTGCTGTGTTCACCTCTTCTCTTCCTCCTTCTTTGAATTTTCTAAGAGTGTCTCACATCTAAAATCTCCTCTCCTCCTTTTCTTCTTTGAAAGAGTCCAAATCTAGAAGAAGGAGGCATCTGATCGATCGTCAAATAAGTATCAGCATAGTACTAGCATACTATGCTAATTTTCTACATCTAGACTTCTGATCGTGATTCATGGGCTCGTGTGGATGACTCCTAGAGGTAGGATGCATATGCGGCTTGTAACTTCATCCTCAATCTTGGATCAGTAAGTTAGAATGTCTAACTTGCATAAGTAATAGATCCGATCTATTATTTTCATACCTGCATTAGATGTAGTGTATATACATGTTGATGTGATCAACATGTTTTAGTTTCTTCATTATATTTTAATTTTTGATTTAATAACATGCCATGATCATATAATAGATTGCTAGATCTAGGATATTCTTTGATATTTAAAATTAATTTTAATTAATTTTAGTCTTCCACTGCTTGATCTTAAAAAAATTTCACGATCTAGCTCTGAAATCCTAGGTTTGGTTTCTTCAACAACCTGGTTAAGGGTAGAGCCATGCTTGGGATTCAAGGATGCTTCAAGGCAGATAGTGTCGAGAGGAAGAGCTATCTTCTATACCATCTTAATGCCAACATCGATCCAAGATCAAGATTAGCTTGCTTTTACTTTTAATTTTTTTCTTGTTCTTTAAATTCCACATATTTAAATTTTGAACTTTTAATTAATACAAATTTTATTTTTTAGCTCTTTAAGATTGATGATTACAAAGCATTGAGGGGATTACTAATGAATTTAGCTTGGAAAAAGATTTTTTATATTTCAAGAGCAAAATTATAATTTTATCAAGTTTTAATATGAGAGCCTCAAGAGCAAGTATAGAAGATTTTTGATCCTTTAGAGGTAGTTTTATAATTTTTGAACATATATTTTGGAAGAAAATTAAGTTTGAAGCAAAAGGGTCGACCCTTAGGTCATCTTCTACTGAAACGGGCTGTTTGGCATGCTGTCTCTGTGCCAAGGATTGACCCCAAGGTCGACCTCTGCTATTTCGAAGGCCAAAAATATAGAATGGTTGATTTTCTAAATTTTATCTCAGAGGTCGACCCTTGTGCCAGAGGTCGACCAATGAGTCGACCCCTATGACGAAAATTTTCTACAACGATTAGTTTTATCCAATTTTTGTAGCTTTTAATGATTTTTTTAAGATCTCCAATAGCTATAAATCTTATCCAAGATTCTCTTCTCTACCCATTGAAAATTTAAAAGGCTATAAAAAGAAAAGAACATAAGAGAATTCATGAATTCAATTCAGCCCTAAGCAAAAAATCATCTTTAAGCAAAGAAGCTTTCATTTTAAGTCCACCAACCTCTCAAGAGCTCATTCAAGTCTCCAACAATCTTGAGGGAAATCAGAAAAGCTTCCTTCATTACTGTGAAAAGTATTCTTAAAGTTTTATTTGCTTATTAAGAGAGGTAAATTTATATTTGATTGTCATTAACTCTTTTACTCTGCTTTATTATTTTATTTCAAGTTTTGGGGGTTCGAAAACTTGGGAGGATTGATCCAAATCATAAATCAGAGTATGTAGGATTGGCTTGTACTTGAAAAATAAGGGTACTAGCTTAGGATAGCTAGGGTCGGAGGTATCGACGTTGTATTCTAGTTGAATATGTTTAGTGATTTTGAATTTTCAAGTAGGAGCTTGGGGAGTGGATGTAGGTGCAAGAGAAGCACCGAACTACTATAAATTTTGTTTGTTTGTGGTATGCTTTTTATCTTTCTTTCCTTAGTTTGTTAAATTTTTTCTCTCAAATCTTTTATATTTTCATCTAACCTAAATCACTTTACACACACGACATGCATATCATCATTCAATCTTGATATCTTTAAATTAGCTTTAAAATTTTAAAAAAACCCAATTCACCCCCCCTCTTGGATTGTATAGCTGGGCAATAAGTAGTATCAGATCTCAGTGCTCTAGTCCTACTTTAATTTAACCATCAAGAGCCAAAGATCTATGGCAACCTATGTTAGTATTTCTCTAGTTGAGCGGCAGTCCATAAACCAACCTCTACTTTTCAGTGGATCAAACTATACCTATTGAAAAGATCAGATCAGAATATTCATACAGGCACTTGACTATGATATATGGAATATCATAGTTAGTGGACCATACATACCTGCTAAGATAATTGATGGTGTAGAATCAATCAAATCGGAAAAGGTATGGGATGAGGTTGATAAAAAAATGGCATAGCTTAATGCAAGAGTCATGAATGTTTTATATTGTACTTTAGATACTAATGAATTTAATCGCATTTCAATATGCATGTTGGCTAAGAAAATATGAGATAGGTCAGAAGTAACTCATGAAGGTACTAATCAAGTTAAGAAGTCAAAAATTAACATGCTTGTGTACAAATATGAACTTTTCAAAATGAAGCATGATGAGTCAATAACTAAAATATTTACTAGATTTACCGACATTATAAGTGGTCTTAAAAGTCTTGAAAAGTCTTATTCTATCAGTGACCTTATAGGAAGATTCTTAGGTCTTTGCCAAGGACATGAAAGGCCAAAGTGACTGCAATCCAAGAAGCCAAAGATCTGGATATTTTATCCTTGGAGGAGCTTCTAGGACCACTAATGATGCATAAGCTAAGCATGAAACAACATCAAGAAGAAGATGTCAAGAAGAAGAAGACAATAGCCCTCAAATCCACCACTCAACAAGATGAGAAATTTGATGAAATAGAAGATGAAGAATAAGATGAAAAAATAGCCCTCATCATAAAGAAGTTCAAGAGATTTTTTAAAAGAAAACAAGGGATGAGGAAGAGGCTACCTATCAAAGGGGAGCATAGCAAGAAAAAGGATAGGGAGCAGCTCCTTATTTGCTATGAATGTAAGAAGTTGGGGCACTTTAGGTCTGAATGTTCTCAACTTAAAAAGATTTTTAAGAAATACAAGAAAAAGGCTATGGTAGCAACATAGAGTGACAGTGACGACTCCAATTTTGAAGAGGAAGAAGCTCATGAACAAGCCAACCTGTGCCTTATGGCACATGAAAATGAGATAAATACTGAAATCTCAAATGAATTTACATTCGAAGAACTTTAAGAAGCCTTCTATGATTTGGTAGATGATTTAAAGAAATTAGAAACTAAAAATAAAGATCTAAAATTTAAGAATCAAGTCTTGCTAAAAGAAAATAAAATTATCCTAAGTGAAAAACTAGTCTTAACTCAAGAGAACCTAAATTTGAAAAATAAAATCGACAAGCTAAAATCGATAGTTAAAAAATTTACTTTAAGTTTAAATAAACTTCATATGATTCTTGAAAATAAAAAGATCATTTATGATAAGGCTGGTCTATGCTATAACCCCCTAAGAAAATAAAAATTTTTGAAAAATATTTTTGTAGATTCACAAAGCAATAAACTTTTAAATTTTACTTACTTTAAATATGGTAAACTAGGACACAAATCTTATACATATTTCTCTAACAATTTAAATATAAAAAAATATGGATTCCAAAAGGAACCATTGTGACTAACCTTAAAGGACCCAAGAAAACTTGGGTATCTAAAGTAAGAACTTGATTTTACATGTAGGTATGTCTTGTATTCAAAGGAGAAAATCGAAGATGGTATCTTGATAGTGGATGCTTAAGACATATGATTGGTGATGAGTCCCAATTCATCACGCTTGATGCTAAAAGTGTAGGAATGGTCATCTTTGGAGAAAATGGCAAAGAAAAGATTATCGGTATAGGTAACGTTGGTATCACTCCTTTCAAATATATTGAAAATGTTTTATTAGTAGATGGTTTGAAACACAACTCTTAAGCATTAGTCAGCTTTGTCACAAGGGTTACAAAGTTATTTTTGAATCTTCATTATGCATTGCAACTAGTTCTAATGATGATGGCACTAAGTTTGTTAGACATAGACATGGTAATGTTTATATGGTAGATTTGAATGATCTTTCTATGATAAACATGCAATGTCTTGTAGCTATGAATGTCAAAATTAATGAGACTAGTTGGCTTTGGCATCATAGGCTTGCACACATTAGTATGCATTCACTTTCAAAGCTTATCAAAAAAAAATTAATTATAGGTTTACCAAAATTAAACTTTAAAAAAGATAAAATTTGTGATGCATGCCAATTAGATAAACAAACTAGAGGTTCATTCAAATCTAAGAACATTATTTCAACTTCTAGGCCATTGAAACTATTGTACATGGATTTGTTTGGTCCTACAAGACCAACAAATTTAGGTAAAAAATATTATGGTTTTATAATTATCGATGACCACTCATATTTTACATAGATTTTCTTTTTGGCACCTAAAGATGAAATTTTTCATATTTTCTCAAAGTTTTATCGAAAAGTTATAGATAAAAAAGGGTCAATTCAAAATATTCAAAGTGATCATGGAATCGAATTTGAAAATTAAGATTTTAAAAAATTTTGTGATAAAAAAAGAATAAGCCATAATTTTTCAGCACTTAGGATACCCCAACAAAATGGGATGGTAGAAAGAAAAATAGGACTTTAGAAGAAATGGCCCATACCATGCTATGTGAAAGTAACCTCCTAAGATACTTTTGGATGGAAGCAATTAATACGACATGTTACATCTTAAACTATGCCCTAATCAGACCAATTTTAAAGAAAACATCTTATGAGCTTTGGAAAAGAAGAAAATCTAACATTGTATATTTTCATATTTTTGGTTGTCGATATTTTGTTTTGAGCAATGGTACAAAAAAACTAGGTAAATTTGATGTAAAATCTGATGAAGCTATTTTTCTTAGTTATTCCTCCTCTAGTAAAGTTTTTAGAGTTTTTAACCAAAAAACTTTAGTCGTAGAGGAGTCGATACATATTATTTTTTATGAGACTAATGATCTTCCATCAAGAAAAAGTAAGGGTATTGATGACGTAGATCCTCTTATAGAAGGGATAAAGGAGATCATCCTAAAGGATTCAACAATTCAAAATGAAAAGGATCATGAAGGCAAGCAAGAAAATGAGGGTGAATGACAACAAGAACAATCTCAAGGTACAATGAACTTCCAAAAGAATGAAGGTATGTTCACAATCATCCTAAAGAACTAATTATTGGTGATCCTACACATGGGGTAAGAACTTACTATTCACTTAGAGATGCATACAATCATTTTGTATTTATTTCTCATTTTGAATCTAAAATCATAGATGAAGTTGAAAAAGATTATAATTGGATAAATAGAATGCAAGAGGAACTTAATCAATTCAAAAGAAATAATGTATGGACCTTAGTATCAAGACCTAAAAATCATCCAATAATTGGCATAAAATGGGTATATAGAAATAAATTAGATGAAAATAGAAATATAATTAGGAATAAAGCAAGATTAGTTGCAAAGGATTATAATTAAGAAAAGAAAATTGATTTTGATGAGATCTTTGCACCTATTGCTAGACTAGAAGTAATTAGACTTTTACTCGCTTATGTATGCTTTATGAATTTTAAGTTATTTTAAATGGATGTTAAAAGTACTTTTCTAAATAGATATATTACTGAAGAAGTTTATGTAGAATGACCTTCTGATTTTGAAAATCATGCTTTTTCAAATCATGTTTTTAAATTAAATAAAGTATTATATGGTTTAAAACAAGCACCTAGGGCTTAATATGAAAGATTAAGTAAATTCTTGGTTAATAATAAATTTTTAAGAGAAAATATAGATATAAGCCTTTTTATTAAAAGAGATCATGATCACATCTTAGTAATACAAATATATGTTGATGACATTATATTTGGATCTACTAATGAAACTTTATGTCAAGATTTTGCTAAGCTCATGTAGGAAAAGCTCGAGATGAGCATGATGGGTGAACTAACATTATTCTTTGGACTTCAAATCAAACAAACAAAGGAAGAAATCTCCATCATCTAAAGCAAGTACACGAGAGAGCTACTTAAAAGATTTGAGATGGAGAGCTTCAAAGCCATTGGTACCCCCATGAGTCCATCATGTAAGCTTGACAAGGATGAAGGAGGTAAAAATATTGATACAAAGGTTTATAGAGGCATGATAGGTTCGTTATTGTATTTAACTGCTAGTAGACCAGATATCATATTTAGTGTTTATTTATATGCACGATTTCAATCTAATTCAAAAGAATCACATTTAAATGCTGTAAAAAAAATATTTAAATATCTAAAAGAAACTCAATCCATAGGTTTATGGTACTCTATGAATTTATCAATTGATTTAATTGGATATTCAGATGCAGACTTTGCTGGATGTAAATTAAATAGAAAAAGTACTAGTAGAACTTATCAACTTTTAGGAGTTAACTTAATCTCTTGGTTTAGCAAGAAGCAAAATTTAGTAGCATTGTCTACGGCCGAGGTCGAATACATTGCAGTCGAAAGTTATTATGCATAAATCTTATGGATTAAGCAACAATTTGAGGACTTTGGCATCAAACTAAATAAAACTCTCATAAGATGTGATAATACTAGAGCCATAAATTAATCTAAGAATCCAATCCAACACTCTAAGTCAAAATATATTGAAATAAGACATCATTTCATAAGAGAGCATGGTTAAAATAATGACATAATTCTTGATTATGTTTGTACTAAAAAGTAATAGACTGAAATTTTTACTAAGGCCTTAAGTGAAGATAAATTCTGTGAGATTAGGAAAGAATTGAAAATTCTAGATTCTTTTGCTTAAATATCCTTCTTTTGATTTCAATTTTTCCTCTACTAATATTTTTGAATCAATCCTTGAGACTTAATTTTATTGCTTTAAGTTAAAAATTATCCATTCTTCTTATCTTTTTCTTGACTATAAGAAGAAAATTTATTTTTGAACTTAATAAAAAGAATCATGGATAAACAATTGTCCTTACTTATCTCATGGATTTATTTGAGCATTCTAATGATTTTGATCATTTGATTCATTTTAAGCAACTATTTATATTTTACACATTTTGATCATATTATTATTCTTTTTGAAAATTAATTAGTATCAAGAAATCATTTTTGATCTTAAAAGAAGATTATTGATGAATATTCATGCCATGTTTAGATTGATTAATTTTAAAAATAAATTTAAAAAAAATACTCTTTTTAAATCTTTTGATATTGATGTCAAGCAAAATATTTTAAAGAAGCTATTAAAACTAAATATTCAAAGAAAACTTTAGTTTTTAATTAATTAATATCAAATAGTTTAACATTTATCTTATATTTTATTAATCTTAAAATATAATATATGTATAATAATACAAAAAAGAAGAGATGATCCCTAAAAAATTGAATATATCTTATAATTTGCTTGGAATGATCTATTTAAAATCTTTAATCTTTAAAATATTCTATCTCTCTTGAATCTTTGAAGTTAAAAATAATGCATTTATTTTATTCAAAAAGGAAAAGATGTGTTTTTAATCCATATTGTTCATAAATAGAATTTAATATATATATATATATTCATTCTAAATTTATTGTATTCTTTCAAAATGGGGAAGAAAAGCTAAAAGATAAATTTATCCAACAATAATTATGAAAAAAAGGGGGAGAAAATATTATGTGATGAATTTTCTGATATTTACTCTTAAAAAATAAGAAGAAAGATGTTTGTTTGTTAAATATTATCTAGTTAGCCTTGACTAAATATTCTAATTAATTTAAATTAAGGATAATAAAATTTGATTGTTTGATGATCCTTTGAACTTAAGCCTTCATGTGATTATTCAGTTTAAATTTAATTGATTTGATTGCTAAATCATTTTTGATAACTAATTGGAGTTAAAACTAATATGAAATATATTCTCACTCCAAATAAATTAATTTTGATACATACTTTTAATTTTAAAACTTATTCAAAAATATGAATATAATACAAAATTTTTAATGTACCTTTAAAAATCTTTATAAAAATATTTTTACTTTGATACTATCTTTGTTTTGCTAGATATATTTTTAATATATATATTTTTTAAGCTTAATTGACTAAAATTTATTTTAAAAAAAAAAGAATGAATAATGAATTAAATATTGTACTTGATTTTACTATTCAAATCTTTAAAAGGCTCTAATCATTTTAAAGCTTAAAAGTACATACTTGAAAATCTGTTCAAAGAATCATATTCATTCAAAAAAAAAAGAGAGAGCCTTTGATATATGAGGAGAGTTGATTCATTTGATTTAATTTAATTTTTTGAATTTTTTATTTAATTTCTTAAATTTGATACATCTGTCATTTGTCACACTCCATCATCTCTGATTTCTTATCTGATTCAGATGCTTCCAACCGTGATCTATACTAGATCTAGTTTAGTCATCTTTGTATTAGGTTGTGATCTAATATCTCTTGGTACTATTGGCTTCTTAGGTTATAGATAGTTGTATCCATGAATTTTGTATGTTTTGATGGCCTAACTCTCATGAATGCTTTTTGACATCTTTAGCACTTATATGTTTTGATGACTTGATGTTATGATTTATTATATATGGAATGATAATCATTTGGATATAAATATGTGTATATAAATATGATGATGTCATTTGAATGATGTGAAATATAACCTCTATAAATTAGTTAAAATTCTATTACGTTATGCTGTAAATGTTGTGTTGTATATAAGCTAATTGAAAGTTTTGTTATAAACTCTTATTCTAATAGAAAAATATATGGAATAATTTAAGGAGGCGTTTTCTTTTTGAATTTTAAAATCCCTTAAGATCTTACTTAATGATGTCAAAAAGGGGGAGTAGAGTAAATAAAATTAGGCTATAAGCAAAATTGAAGTAAAATTGACAAAAAGAATAAATAAGTCAAACTCTTTTGCAAATAATTTGAATGTCTAACTATAAGTAATCTGCTTCTACATGATTTATTTTTGCTTATACTCAAATATTTTATCATCATAAAAAAGGAGAAGATTGTTACTTCAAGAATTGATTTTGATGATTACAAAGTATTTGAGGGGATTACTAATGAATTTAGCTTGAAAAATGACTATTTGTATTTCAGGGGCAAAATTATAATTTTATTAAATTTTGATCTGAGAACCTCAAGAGAAAGTATAGAAGATTTCTAATCCTTTGGAGGTAGTCTCATGATTTTTGAAAGCATATTTTGGACGAAAATCAAGTTTGAAACAAAAAGGTCGACCCCTAGGTCGTTCCCTATTGAAATGGCCTGTATGGCATGCTGTCTCTGTGCCAAGGGTTGACCTCTATTGTTCCGAAGGTCAAAAATATAGAACAGTTAATTTTCTGATTTTTATCTCAGAGGTCGATCTCAAGGTCGACCCCTGTGCTAGAGGTCGATCCATGAGTCGACCCCTGTGATAGAAATTTTCTGCAATGGCTAGTTTTGTCCAATTTTGGCAGCTTTTAGTGATTTCTTTAAGATCTCCAACGGCTATAAATCTTATTCAAAATTCTCTCCTCCATCAATTGAAGATTTAAAAGACTATAAAAAGAAAAGAACATAAGAGATTTCATGAATTCAATTCAGTCCTAAATAAAAAGTCATCTTCAAGCAAAGAAACTTTCATTTCAAGTTCACCAACCTCTCAAGAGCTCATTCAAGTCTCCAACAACCTTAAGAAAAATCAGAAAAGCTTCCTCCATTATTGTGAAAAATATTCTTAAGATTTTATTTGCTTATTAAGAAAGCTAAATTTGTATTTGATTATCATTAACTCTTTTACTTAGCTTTATTATTTTCTTTCAAATTTTGGGGGGATTCCAAAGCTTTGGAGGGTTGATCCAAACCTTAAATCGGAGTGTGTAGGATTGACTTATACCTGAGAAATAAGTGTGCTAGCTTGGAATATCTAGAGTCAGAGGTACCGATGTTGTATTCTAGTTGAATACATTTAGTGGTTTTGAATTCCCAAGTAGGAGCTTGGGGAGTGGATGTAGGTGCAGAAAAAGCACTGAACCACTATAAATCTTACTTGTTTATGATGTACTTATTATCTTTTTTTTCTTAGTTTATTAAATTTTTTCTCTTAAATCTTTTATATTTTCATCTAATCTAAATCACTTTACACATAAGACTTGCATGTCATCATTCAATCTTGATATCTTTAAATTAGTTTTAAAATAAAAAAAATCCAATTCACCCCTCCTTGGGTTGTATAGCTGCACAACACTCTTTATTTTTATTATAAATTTAATTTTATTACTCTTTAATTTTATTACAAGTAGATGCTAAGATCTAGATAGTAGATTTAGTCCCAAAATTTATTTTCATGCTATTTTAATTTTTACTATTTATTTTTATTATAATTTTAAATTTTATTTTTTAATTTTAATTTTATTTTTAAAAAAAATTAATAAAAATTAAAAATTTAAAAAATAAAGCACTATCTTTCCTATAGAATCAACCCGACTCACTACTATCTATGTATTTTTAAATTATTTAAGAAGTTAAAATTAAACTGATAAATACGATATCCTAACGATAATATTATACTCTTATCAAGGTTAAATAATATATATATATATATATATATATATATATATATATATATATATATATATATATATATATATAAATCTTTTAAAAATTTTGAACCATATGTTAGGGTTGCACTAGTACATGTACGGTAGCAGATCACTTTTTTTGACCTAGTTGAACCCAATAAAAAAAAATTGAATGGCTGATCTGTATTAAATTAGATAATCAAATAGCTAGAAATCCTAGAGAAACACCTAGGTAGATGAAAAAATATTTTATTCCTTCCATCTATAATCCATCAATTTATATCAAATTACTTGATATCTATGCTACTCACTATGAGATCAAGTGGACCACAATCCAGATGCTTCCATCCTTCATGGGAACACCAATGAAGATCCTTATAAGCATCTAGATAAATTTTTAGAAATTTTCTCTATGGTGAAAATCCAAAATTTATTTAATGATGTCCTTAGATTGATTTTATTCCCCTTATCATTAAAAGACAAAGCCAATCACTAGCTTGACACAATAGGGAGACCAATCCAAAATTTGACTGAATTGCAACATAAATTTCTTAAGAAATTTTATCCCATAGGCTGAACCAATACTATGAGGTGAGCCATCATTGGATTTTCTCAGCTTCCAGGAGAATAAATTCATGAGTCATGAAAGAGACTTAAGGAACTTCTTAGAAAATGCCCACACCATGATCTATCTAAGTGGCAAATTGTTCAAGCTTCCTATAATGATTTAGGAGATCATTGTAGACAGATGGTAAATGCATCCTATGGAGGTGCATTCATGAATAAAAGTGAGGACGAAGCCTATGCTTTGTTTGAAACCCTGAGTAAAAACTCTATCAACCATGCTTCGTTATCTTTCTACCAAAAGCAACAGGAATCTATGATTTCGACTCTAGTTCTAAAGCTGACTTGAACTTCATAGATAAAGTTGGCTTTCTTGTCTAGGAACTAAATCAATTCCTAACCCTCGGCCAACAAACTCCTACATAATATATGCCACCTTCTAATTATCAAAAGATTTGTTCTATTTGTGCTAGCCCCGCCCATCATGTGAGTGAATGTTCTATAGCTGCACAATTTTCTTCTTTCATCCAAGAATAAGTTCAAACTATACAAGGCTACTCTAAGCCAGTTAATAACCTATTTTCAAATTTATATAACCTAGATTGGAGGAACCATCCTAATTTTTCATGGATACCTCAACAGACTCAGGCTCAGATCCAAATTTCACCTATCCAGAATTATCCGAATAGATTCCAATACCAAAATTATGCCTGTAATAGTGGTTAGCTTAGTCAGTCTTTTCAACTATCATATTATAATCAGCTATCATACCCACCTCGTTAATAGATCAATCTAGCTAACGACAGATTTAATTGATAGCAATAATTAATTCTAACTCAACAATAATTAATTTTTACTCAACAATAATCTATCACTAGGCTAGAAGCTCAAATAGGATAATTAGCTGAGTCTACTATACGGAGAGAACTAGATCAATTACCAAGCCAATCGATTCTTATAAACAATCCATCTAATATCTACCAACCACCTAGACCCAATTATCAATCTAATGTCCCACTTAAGAATCCCCAATTTAAGAATGCCAAAGTAATTTCTAAACTTAAAAGTTATAGGATTCTTTTAGATCCATACCAAGATCAGGTAAAAGAGGTTAGTACTAATGCTAGCCAAAATAAAAATTTAAAAGAATAGATTAGTACTGAGACTAACCACATAGAAGAACCTGAGTTTGGAATCGGTGCTGATGCTGGTTCCAATTTAAATAAGATAGATAAAGGGGAGAAGAGAGTAGATGATTTACCCAAGATCTATAAACTTGAAATCTTATTCCCTTCGATCCTAGAAGTTGGTTCCTTTTATAAAAACCAAGAGGCATGTAATGAAGAGTCAATGAAGTTGTTTAAATAAGATCATATTAATTTACCCCTAGAACTAAAGCCATTTTTGGACATCCTTCCAGTATCCATTGCATTAAACTTAACTTCTAATATAAAAACTCAATTCATGACTGTTCTAGAAGAATAAATAGAAAAAATTCTTAAGAAATAAGGGCCTGAGATTGGGGTCACCAACTATCTTTCCATAATTAACATTGAATACATCAATAAAACGATAAAAAATTGTCTTCCTAAGATTGGCAATCCAAAACTATTAGAATTTATCAATCCAATATTTGACATGGGATAAGTAAGTTGCCTTATGTTTGGCTGAAGACGGTAAATTTAGCACCTATTGGGAGGCAACCTAATGTTTAGTTTTCTTATGTCTAATTTATCTTTTTAGTTTATTTTCTTTTAGAACATATTCAATAAAGTTGGAGGGAGAGCCTAAATTTTCAAGATCTATGCTGGACTAAAAATACATTGAGTCAAGTGTATTCTTTCCTATTCTTTATGACATCCTTTATTTTGCTTTCTCCATTAAGGATAATTTTGAGTAAGTTGGAGGGAAGAATAATAAAAATTTTAATTTTTTCAAAGTCCTCAAAGAATTTAGTATTTAGCATTTAGACATCTAATTATACTTAAGAATCAAGTTGAATTATGCATTTTTTTAAAAAAATTAATGCACAGATCAGAGAATTTGTAATATATTGAAGAATCAAGTATTAAGAAAATCCAATAAAGAGTTAAGTCTGGAATATAATTTTTTTTCCTTGAGCATCTTTGGCTTTTCTTACCAGCATCAAAGAAGAATCTACTTTTTATGGGCCTATATAGGGTAACTATACATTTCTTCATATTAAAATAATTTATTAATTTATAATAAAATAAAATAGTTTTCAAGAACTTCTCATTGAGTAACTAGGCCTCTTTGCCTAAGCAATCATTGAGTTTCGCATCAAAAGATGAGAAGCACAAGAAAGCTCATTATAAAGCTAGTCTTAACTCGTAGCCTGTTTGATTTGAGCTAGTAAATCTGAGGGATATTTTATATCTAGTGCCCTAAAGCCAACTAGTTTGGAAGTCATTAGCCTAAGACTCGGTATGGATCAAATAGAAAGCGTAAGAAGTTAAGGCACTCAATAGTGGTATAATGTTTTTAAAAAAAAGCACATTAATTTTCCATCGAGTAATCGGATCCTATTGCCTAAGTAAGCAATGATATTCGCATTAAAAAGTGGGCAATATGAATAAAATATTTAATAAATAAAGGATAGAAGTAGCAATACACTTGCCCATATGAAAGTTTAGATAATTTAGAGATAAAGATAGAATAATTTAGAAAAAGTTTAGAAAAGTTGAATGTTCTTCACTTAATTTTTCTATTGGTAAGTATTAATACTCCAATGACATACCTCACTTATACTCTACTGAATATCAATGGCCATTTTAAAAATTGCTCAAGTAAAATTCAAAACTCTAAAGTCTAAAAGATATCTAAAACTAAATTCTTTCTTTACTCAAGGATGAACAAAGCTTAAGTTGGAGGATGTGATAATTATCATAAATGCACCATCAAAAGTATTTATTTATTTATTTATTTTTAAAAATTAAATATTTTATTTATTATTTATAAAAATATTATCATAAATAAAAAAGTTTATTTTTTTGGTCATAATGAAATAAGTTTGGAGCCAATTTGAGATAAAACAGACCTGATATGAATTTTTAAAGAAAAAAGAAAAAATAAAAAAATAGAAATGGCTCAGCTGGTGCGCTCAGCCAAGTTGGTGTGCTCAACCAAGCCACCACACTTGGCTCAGCTAACATGTCTCAGCCCAATCGGTGCGCCAGCTAGCCGACCCAGTAAGAGAAGCCAACCCGTCAGCCTACAAGCCCACGTGCAGCAATCCATTAGGCCCGTCGGTGCATAGTGAATGATCGACCAATCCATAAAACCAATCGTAGACCACCAGCTTAGTAGAAGATGGCAAATCACAAACTACCATGTGGTGGACCTTGACCCTTCATAGGCTTAGAAAAAATCTCATGCGGCTTATGGGGGCAAAATGGTAATTTCATATGCAAAGGCATGCGTCGATTGATCCAGGCTTATAGTGTGGTTGGTCTACAGGGTCCAAGGACATAGTAAGTATGCCATTGGATGGTAGCGATGGATTCTGATTGAAATTAGATGGTTGGGGTCTTTTTTCGATTTGATTTAAATTTGCCTAGCTCCCATTTATGCACGATCGAATGGCCGACAATGATCTAGGAAATGATCCGATGGTTGACGACACTCTCGATAGCAATTCAAACATTAAGCATGATCGAATGGTCCACACCTACTTTGATTGGATCTAGGCTTTTGAAACTTGATTTTTAGGAATTTTGGAACTATTTGATTAGGATCTAATGGCTAGAAGAGCAAAATTTGTTCAGTGACTATTTTGATTTAATTTTTCTTAGGATTTCTCCATATTTGTCGATCAAAACTCCTCCTTAAACCCACATTGCCAAGAAGCAATGGTTCCAGCCCTCCTAACTCTATTTAAAGGATACTAGGCCATCAAATCAAGTCATCTTCGATCAAGAGGAGGCGATGGTAAAGGATAGAGCCATGCTTGGGATTCAAGATTACTTCAAGATAGATGGTGCTGAAAGAAAGAGCTATCTTCTACACCATCTCTACACCAACATCAATCCAAGATCAAGATCAGCTTGCTTTTAGTTTTAATGTTTTTTTCATGTTCTTTAAATTCCTTGTATATTTAATTAATATAAATTTTATTTTCTAGCTCTTTAAATTTTATGCTCTTTATTTTTATTGTAAATTTAATTTTATTGCTCTTTAACTTTATTGCAAGTAGATACTAAGATTTAGGTAGTAGATCTTAGTACCAAAATTTATTTTCATGTTATTTTAATTTCTACTATTTATTTTTATTATAATTTTAAATTTAATTTTATAACTTTAATTTTATTTTAATTTTTTTTATAAAATTAAAGATTTCAAAATTAAAGTACTATCTTTCCTGTGGATTCGATCCAACTCACTACTATCTACGTATTTTTAAATTATCTAAGAAGTTGAAATTAAATTGATAAATATGATGTCATAATGATAACATTGTGCTCTTATCAATAGCACGTGAAAATTCAAACCTAGAAAAGATATTTTTTTAAACAAATTTTATAACTACTTTATGATTATTGGTTCGTATTGCCATTTCTTCAATCCATTTAGACATATAATCAATGGCCCCCAAAATGTATTCAAAATCATTGGAGGTGGGAAAAGGTCTAATAAAATCAATTCTCCATGTAAGGCTTGATGTGGTGCTGCCAAGCTTTAGGAGGCCATGGAAGAAGTCAGCGTATTGGCTCTAGGAGACTAAGATAGATGTGGTCCTAGGGCTATGACATGAGTAGTCCTAAGGTGGAGGTAGTGTGTAGACCTCCAGGGGCTTGAGATTTATATGTTGAGGACCTTAAGGGGCTTAGTTGGTGCTCTGGTGATCTAGAGATACAAGGTAGAGCAAAAAATCAGCCAAGTAAAGAAGACTATAAAGAAGAAGCAGTTTCTACAGGTTAGTCAGCTCAAACTGAGATTGGGTTGACTAAGTTCTAAGATGGGTCAATCCAGTCTTAGGATGGGTCGACTATGCCTCAGAGTAAAAATCCAACTAGAAAGTAGATTTTTGGATCTACTGAACTAGAATACAATTGAGTGCATGGGTAAAGTTGATGGATTTTCTATTTGGAGCTAGGATCTGGTTTGATCCTAGGGATCTTAAGACCTGATTTAATAAGATTTTAAGGAGGCTAATTCATGTATGGATCGGGTTTAGATCCAGGAGATAAGAGCATGTAAAATCATGGGTGTACATGGATTTGGGTGAGTGCTCTCATGTATTAGGTAACCTTAGGAGAGTTTTTGAGCTGGGGTTTATTAAGGTTTATATGGGAATCCTAGGGTATATAAACCATTATATTGTAACAATTATAAGGTGTGGAATACAAGATAGCTTTTCTCCCTAATTCTCGTCTTTCTTCTCTCTAGTTCCAATACCAAAACCCTAGGTGCCACCCCCTTTCTCTCTTCTTCTTTGTTCTATTTGATTTTCTAGATTAACACTTAGGTTCCATGCAAGAGATCGGTCCAAGACTATGGTTCAGAGTAGCCATTGGCATAATAATTGGTATCAAAGCCCGATTGAGTGTAGAGGGGGAAGAAGATCAGATTTCAGTAGAGGATCAGTAGTAAGATTTAGATCTAAGATTTTCTCTAGGATTTGTGAGAAAGAAAGAGATCTAGAAGCTGCTATCCATCCTTCCTAGTCTAGGTAATTTTTAGATCTATCTATTGTGCTATTTTTGACTTGGATTGATCATGAAAGGCAGCGGATTGAAGGTGGACTTTAAGAAATTTGATGGTAAAAAAGATTTCACTATGTGGAAGGTTAGGATAGAGGATCTGCTGGTTTAGATGAGGTTAGATTTGGCCTTGGATGATAGGCCAAAGAAGATAACAGATAAGGTATAGGTGTCCTTAGAAAAAAGGGCATATGTTATGATTAGGATTGTCTGGCAGATATAGTTTTGTATGGCATGTTGGAGGGGAGAACACCCAAGGATTTATATTCAAGGTTACATCAGTTGTACATAAAAAAAAAATATTTACAATAAGTTGATGCTGAAGAAGCAACTATGTAGCCTTCGGATGCAGGAGGACGAGGATGTTGTGGCACATATTCAATGGATAATAAAATATTTAGCTTTATTTCTTCATCTCTATGAATATCTTTTATTTATTATATTCTTAATTTCTAATATGATATGAGTCACTGAATAACCTATGACTACATAAAGATGGATCATGATCAAACAATACGATCCATGCTCAGTGAGATAGGCTATGCTAGAAAATTGATCATAGATTTATTTATTTATTTTATAATATCTAAATAATTTTGATTAGCCTACAACTTTAAGGGATGGGCTACGATATAAGAGTATGGACTGTGCTCTCTAAAATATGTTATAGTTTTATTGATTAGATACAAATTAAAGACATATTAAAAAGGATACTAGCTATCTCATAAGAGAGTAGTTGAGATCCTGAGAATCCATCTCCATATTTGATTTTAATATTTATTTAAATTATTTATTTAATTATTTTCTTAATTAATTCAAGTAGTCTTTTAATTAATTTTTATTTTATTATTAAATTTAAAATTTTAATTATTCAAACATAATTAACTTGATCCTTACGGATATGATCCCAACTCACTCTATTTATATAGTTTGAGTTAGGTTTTATTTTTGACCACCTACAATAGCGATCAGAATGAAATAAAACCCTGTGCATGGCACCTATTTATAGGTGAAGTATGGATGCATATCCAACCATCTCATGCCCCTCAAAAAATTCTTATGCCATCAGATAAGGATTGAACCTTATCCAATTCCAAGAGGCACCATGAGGGGGTGGCTAGGTGGTTCATCCTTATCCATTTATTTTCTAATGATCCATGAAGCACCTTGAAGTAGAAGGAGTTTGGGCGCAACATAGGCATTTTAAGTCCATGCAAATAATATTCTTCATGGAAAAATAAAAGGATAAACTCTAAGGGGTGCCCCACGCCAAGGGGTGCCACATGGAGGGGGACAGCAAGGGTTCAAGTTTATGCAAATCTTTTGATGACTAGAAGAATTTAAGAGTTAGAAGGAATCTTCTATTAGAAAATGTATCCTAAAGACAATCATCTAAATTATAGATAATTGGAATTAGTATATGATTATCAAATAATAATAGTTATCTAGCTTATTTATCATAAAAGGTCTATCTTCCTTAAATGAACTCCGACATTATGATGAAGTTCTTAGAAACATAATCAATCAATAAAGAAGGATTTATTAGATGGTTTTTATATTATTCATGACTAAATAATAAGTTATCAACTAGGATGATAACTTATCAAGTATAGGTCACTGTATGTCATATGCGTTGGTTGTCCTCGTAATCAAGTGGTGCGAAGATATTGGTATGGCATGCAGGTAGGATGTAGGAGTACATCTATATTGAACATGATCAATATAGCACTCTACTATCAAGAGTAGTTAGCTTAGGTAATGTATATAAGTGTCCCTCCGATCTGAGATTACCATGGTAACTTGCAAACAACTCACTATACTTTGGTGCCAAACTACTTGTATTTTTAATATAGGATTGAAAGGTTTCTGTGTATGGTCAAATACTTGTATAGTCAGTATGTGAGTGAAGATGAGATTGACCACTTCTGATTAACTTCAAAAGTGAATGTCTCGCTGTATTTCAATTTAGCAAAATCTAGGCCAAGATAATCCTTGTGAAAAGTCATAGAATTTGTATAATTTTGAAATACATTATGATGACTTATGAGTGTTGATAGCTAACTCAAAGTTATCTTAAGCATTATTGATCAAAGGGATAAATTATACGGTAACCATAGGCCAAGATTCTAAGAATGTTGCTTTGCATACATTCGACCTATCCAGATATCGGATACCATTATTTGATAGTCATTTTGATTGGTACATAAATTAATTTCTATACTATCAATTTAGGTTCAAACCTATGGGGTCACACATATTAGAGGTTGTTACCTGCTCGGATGGTTGATCGATGATTGAGAATCATTTGATCGAATCATCAATGTGATTAATGATCGATCAAATGCAAGTGTTGCAGGAGGATCGATTAGCAATTAGATTACTAATTTACTTAATTTGATTATGCAATTAGGCTGAGATTGAGTCTAATTGAATTAGATGTAATTAGATTTAGTTTGGACTTAATTGGGTTAAGTTCAATTGATTTATAAGATAAGCCAATTATAAGGAAAAAATAATTTCTTGCTAGACTAGGACTTGAGTGCACCTAATTCCTAATCGAGTTAGGATTTAAACTAGATTTAAATTTGATTAAATCTAATTTAATTGGACTCCTAGTTGGACTATGATCACCCTTAATTGGGTTGTATTTAATCTAGTTTAAATAAGATTTAAATTGGGTTTGATCTAGTCTACATTGAAGAGTCCTTGTTAGACTAGGACTCCTCCCTTATTCCCTTATGCCTAGAACCCACGCCCCTTATTTTATTTTTTCTGATATGTACATGAGTTTTTTTCACATTAAGAAAGGTCTCCATGCACCCACTCTCTCATGGTTTTGATAAAGAATTTGATTTGGTCAAATATGGAGAGATAAGAAATAGTTTTAGATCCTTAAAACTCTTCCCTTCTTTTTTGAATTTTTCCCATGCCACCTATTATTTTTGCGCATCCCTTTTTCTGATTTTTTGCCATGCCATTTTTCCTTCTTTTTGGTGTTAGTTCCTGGTAGCCCACACATAAAAATAGGGGAGGCATCCGAGAGTTGGACAGCCTCCAAAATTCCTTGGTTTGTTTCCTTGTAAGACTAGGTTTTGACCTTGTCTACTATAAATAAGGGTTCCCTCCTATTTTTGTGGTAGTGAGCATGAGAAACCCTCTAATGTTCAATGCAAAAATCTAAGAGAGAAAGGATGAGGGGCGTAGGAGGTTGGCATCCAAGGAGTTGGGCATTTTGGACATCACATGGATGATGTCCTGTTAAGACAAGGAGAAGAGAAGGTCTTCTCTTAGGTTCTCCTTGAGAGCATTTTCTTATCTATATTTTTGCAAGATATTTTTATGAAAAAAATTAGAGAGAAAAGAAGAGAGGGCATGAAAAATATTCTAGAGGAGAGGGTCTCCTCTTTGTACTGGCATGGAGATGAATTTAGGACACATTAATGGTTGATGTCCTGAAAGAGAAGATATGTCTTCTCTTAGAACTTTTTCCCAAACTTTTCTTTTTTTATTTTTAAAAGATTGAAAAGTTGATCTTCTTCCTTCATCCTCCTCTTATTCTTCATCACTTGGAGTGTCCAAGAGATTTGAAAAATTTTTTATAGATCGACCATCAGAAGGAATCTGCGAGAAGCTAGTACTTCGAGCGAATCTTTGTTTGATGAACCTCTGATCTGCATAGCGATCTCGTATGGACTATCCATAGAGGCTAGACACATTGTGTAGCTCCAAGCAACAAAGAACAATGTCAGATTTCAACTATGGTATTCTTAACCCGTGCAAAGTAAGAGATCTGATCTTTTTTCTGACCTAGATGAGATCTAAGATTTCTAAAATAATTCTAGATCTAGGATATTGATATGATCAATATCAATCACTATTTAATTTTTCAAATTTATGCTATGTCATAGATCCTAGATGTAACGTTTAGTGATTAGATTACATGCATAGTTAGGTTAAATAGTTTAATCTATATCTTCCGCTGCATCTGATTATGAAAAAATTTAAAAATTTGTGCATGAAATTCTGCATGATTTTCTAATAGTGGTATCAGAGCACTAGGTTCTTTTATGATATGATCATGCATGCTTTAAAATAAATCTAAACATAAAATTCTAAAGATCACACATACTAACATAAGATTGTCCTATTGTAAGAATAATGAAAGGATTATCCTAGTATGTGCTGATCTGTAAATTTGAATCATGAATAAGTTAGATGTGATCTAAGTAAATTTATATTTTATTTTTTTATTTTAAATCTAAAATAAATTGATGGTAGATCTATTTTATATTATTTAGATTAGATCTAAATAATATCAGGATCGCGCATACTGATTATAAGATTATCCTACTGTAAGGCTTACTCTTTATAGTGCAGAGGTTGTCCTAGTATTTACTAATTTGAATCACCTAAATCATAAATATATTAGATAAGATCTAAAATAATTTATGATTTATTTTTAAATTTTAAATTTAATATTAATTAATTTATGATCTGATTTTGATCATTTAGATAAGATCCATATGATGTGTTTCATGTTTAGATCTACATCCTCATATTATATATGTTCGATATGTAGTTTTAATTTTTGAATCTAGATTGTATATGTATGACATATAGATTTTATGAATTGAAATTGCAAACTTTCTATCTGCAAAACCTTAGATTCAAATCCTAGGACATGATCTAAATGTTGAAATAAATCAAATCTAAAACCATAAATTGAATATGATTCAACATAAATTATTTACAAAATTTAAAAATATTTTAAATGATGAAATCAAAAACTAGTTCTGAGGATCCAAAATCCAACCCATAAGTGTTGAACTTGATTAAGAATAAAGTGATCATTTAAGATCTAGGTCTGTGATTTGAAGATCCTAAGTCAATTTCATAAGTATGGGTTAAAGGGCAATGGTTTAGCTTGATCAAGTCATTAACCGAGTTACACCTAGGGTTAGATTAAATATGGACTAAGTTAAAAAATTGATCAAATCTAATTAATAGTTAGTTAGAATTAGGTCATTTCTTTTCTATAGATTAATCCAATAGTTGTAGTTGATCATAGTCCATACATCAAACAAATGGACCTGATCGTGGCTCAATGGTTGAGCCTGAGTCTTTAGGCAAACCAAATCAAAGTTGATGCATCAATTGGTGTCTAAGGTAAGTCTAGTATTTTTAGACTGGTGGTTTTTAATTGGTAGCCCACTTATCTGATCATTTCTAATGGTGTCTAAGGCAAGCTTCGATAGGTCCTTCCACCGATCTCACTTACCTGACCAATGTGGTTAATTAACTTTTGATTAGGTTGCTCATTGATTCGTGCTAATCCATATCATATAGAAAATCAATGAGACTGATTTTATTCGATGAGACTGATCTAGTTGCCCATAGACTGAAACTGATCCTAGTCCTCATCTATGACTTAAGAAGTCAATGGAAGAATTTGACTTGATGAAGTCAGTAAGAGCAATTTGATCCATATCTTTTCTATCCTTAAATCATAAATAAATTTAAATACTCTAAATTATTTGGTCCTTAAAATGATAAATTATGGAAATAACTGAGTCATAGCCTCCAATTAAGGTGTTTGATAATGGGTCTAATAGTCTGGGTGGACATTGGAGGTGCCTTACGACTGGTGTTCATCGAGATATTGAAATTATCATTCATCATATGATGATTAGATCGTACTCTCTAAATGGTGATCAGGTTAGCTAGAGTTTTTCTCGGGCCTGATCATCATTTGTTTGATGCACCAAACTCTATCATGTTAATGGTTGGACCTAATCGGGACTTTCAGTAAAGGTGCCTTACGCCCGTCAAAAAGGAGCCTAAGGCAAAACTACATTACTAAAAATTATTTAGAAAAATAATTAGTTAAGAACCTACCCATAGGTGCACATAGATTAGCCAAAGCTTTCCTCGGATCGGTATGGATTCAAGTACCTACTAGGAAATTAAAGTAATTCATCAAATTGGAGGTAAAGACTACCAATTCATATAAAATAGTGAAAGAATCTTTAGACTAAAGTCCAAATCTCTACACTTAAAATAATTCATATACAATATGTCATTGTTCTCTTTTCTATTTAGATTAAGGCTAAACTCTAATTACTCTATCCACTATTAGATAGTGATTGACTTATGAGATATAAGTTCGATAATTAGTATCAGAAGTTAAATTTGATTTTGCAACATGAAGGAGTTCGTGCTGGGGCTTCTAAGTCTAGTGAAAATAAAATGTCCAGGATTAACCCATCAGGTAGAGTGCTTCTACTATCAGAAGTAGGTTCATAGGACAAAGTTTTGTCATGAATATCTTGCTTTTCTTGACCCCGACAGGTTGAACAAGAGAAAAAAATAAAGAGTTGCCCATCAAGGATGTTATATGATAAGATATTGTAATTTCTCTATTTGAGATTCTACTACGTAGGTATCAGATACCGATAGTCTTATGCAACTCATTGCAAAGACTTTAGGTAAGTGAAATATTTGAAAATGTTGAGAGATTTTCGAACATTAGGGATGGAAGTCCTATTCCAATCCTAGATTTAAAAATTATCAAGCTAATTTTTTAAAATAAATATTATCATTTTTAGTGATTGTCACTATTATCCATTATTTTTGATAAGTATGATCTCTATTAGCCTTTTGGCCAGAGATGGATTTCATTTATCCATAAAGGGAGATTATTATGATATCATTTTGAATGATGTTATAGTAACACATGGACAATAAGAAAATGGTATTTAATATTTACATAGCCTGTTAAGTGTAATGTACGCATTTAATAAACACCCAAGTTAGACAATATCATGGATACCTGCTTTTAGCATTGCAGGCTTAGTCATGTTATCAAGAACAAGATAAACAAGTTAACCTTAGAGAAAAATCTCAATATTAATGATTGTGAATCATTGTAGACCTGTGAGTCTTAATTTCTTGGGAAGAAGCTAAAGTCACCTTTTATTGGAAAAGATGATAGAGCCGGTGAAGTTTTAAGTCTCATACATAGTGATATATGTGGACCTATGAACTCAAGTGCCAGAGAAGGATATCAATATTTCATTATGTTTATAGATGATCTATCTAGGTGTGGACGCATCTAGCCTGAATCATTTGAAATATTCAAACGATTGCATAATGAAGTAGAAAAATAAACTAGAAAAAATATTAGACTCTTCAATTAGTTCGAGGAGGCGAATAACTTATCTAGTGAGTTTTTGACATATCTAGAAGAGAATAGAATTCTCTCATAGTGGACTCCTCTCGAAATACCACAGGATGTTCGTGTATCAAAAAGAAACAATCAAACTTTGTTAGACATGGTTCGATCCATAATAGGGGTTTACTAGTTTGCCTATTTCAGGGTTAATCTCTTGAGACTAGTTGTTTTACTCTAAAAATTTATTTTGAGTAAATCTGTTACAAAAACTCTATATGGGATATGGATAGGATGTAGATCTCTACTCTTTCACCTTTGAATTTGGGGTTGTCAAGCCTATATCAAATATTTACATATAGATAAACTTGGAGCTCGATTTTATAAGTGTATGTTTATAGGGCACTTCAAGAAAACTAAGGGTTATTACTTCTATCATACTGAAGAACAAAAGTTGTTCATAGTAGTAGGGCATTTTTTTAGAAAGAAGTTTCTTAGAGAAGGAACTGATGTCTAAAAAGTTGAACTTAAGAAAGTTCGACCGATAAAAAGAACTAACATAATATAGTAAACCTATAGAATTGGATTTGACTAGATCAAACCTAGAGCCCATTAAAGAGGCACCATTAAGAAGATTCGATAGAGTATCATGCTAGTCAGATAGATACATCGATATCTAGATCTGGGATGGCGATCCTATTAAGCTTGATGAGAACAACAAGGATCCGATCACCTATATGGATGCTATGTAGAGGTCTGACTCTAAGATATGGCTTGGAGCTATAAAATCCAAATTGGAGTCCATGAAAATCAATAGTGTATGGACACTAGTTGATTCACTTGAAGGAATAAAATCTATTCGATGCAAATGGATTTTCAAAAGGATCAAAGTGGCACAGATGGAAAGGTAGAGATCTAGAAAACTTGTTTGGCTATCATCTTAGAGTTGAAACAAGCATTTTGAATGTATGTCTTTGTTATGAATGAAGAAGAACCGTGCATAGGTAAATAATTCTATAGTGTTATTCCTAGATGACATTCTCTTAATCAAAAATAACATTCCAGTATTATAGAAAATAAAGATTTAGCTATCATCTTATTTCTCCATGTACGAGACCAGACATGATATACTCACTAGAGGTAGTGATAGATACTAGTCTGATCCAAGTGAGAATCATTGAAAGATTGTATAGACAATCTTTAAGTATTTAAGAAATACTAAGATCTAGTGACTCATATATGGAGAAACTGACATAAAACTTATGGGATATTTTGATTTCAACTTTTAGTCAGATAAAGATGACAATAGAGGAGTGTCGGGTCATGAACTTTTCCTAAGTAGATGAGCAATTAACTAAAAAAATTCCAAGCAGAATATTGTAGCCAATTCTATTAGCAATATAGGATATATTGTGGCATCTGATGCTACCATATAGGCTGTGTGGTTGCAAAAGTTCATTAGCAAGCTGGAAGTGGCACCCTCTATTGATGGTCCAATCCTAATGTAGCACTAGAGCCATGGCTCAGGCTAAAAAGCCGAAGGTACACTATAGGATCAGCATACTCTGCATTGCTATTACCTTTGATTTTAGATTAGGATGAAGTCGATCTTAAGAAGACCGATCGAAAAGAAGAACTTGACTGACCCATTTGCTAAAGTCTCAAAACTAAGGAGTTTTACGAGCTTAAGTGGAAGATAGGATATTTGATATTGTTCTGATTGGCTTTAATCCAAGTAAAAATTATTAGAAAATGTATCTTAAAACTAATCATCTAAGTTATAGATGATTGAAATTAGTATATGAATTATCAAATAATAACAGTTATCTGGCTTATTCATCATAAAAGGTCTATCTTTCTTAAATGAACTCTTATATTATAATGAAGTCCATAGAACTATAATTAATCAATAAAGAAAGATTTATCAAATGGTTCTGAAATTATTCACAATGAAATGATAAGTTATCAACTAGGACGATAACTTATCGAGTATAGATTACTGTATGCTATATGCGTTGGTTGTCCTTGTAATCAAGTGGTGTAGAGATAATGGTATGGCATGCAGATGGGATATAGAAGTATATTTGTACTAAACGTGATCAATGTAGCATTCTACTGTTAAGAGTAGCTAGCTAAAGCTAATAGATATAGGTATCCCTTCGACCTAAGATCACCATGGTGACTTGTAAGCAACTCACTATACTTTGGTACCAAACTACCTATATTTCTAATATAAGATCAAAAAATTTTTGGGTACAGTTAATTACTTATAGAGTTGGTGTGTGAGTCAAGATAGGATTGACCACTTCTGATTAACTTCAAAAGCGAATGTCTCGCTGTGTTTTAATTTAGCAAAATCTAGGCCTAGGTAATCCTTGTGAGGAGTCATAGAATTTACAAAATTTTGAAATAAATATGGATGACTTGTATGAGTGTTGACAGCTAACTCAAAATCATCTTGAGCATTATTGGTTAAAGGGATGAACTATATGGTAATCATAAGCCATTATTTTAAGAATGTTGCTTTATATACATTCGACCTATTCAAACATCGGGTACTGTTGGTGCAAAATTTGGTTGATGCTGGATTCGAGGCTAGAGTCGCAAAAGATGAGGCTGCCGTCGGTGACCTACAAAATAAGTTTCGTTTGGAGTCAAGGGTGGTGGCTCTGACAAGATCCTTCAATGATCAAGTCAGCTCTTTCGGCCAATAGAAATGGAGTGCTTAGGAAAGAAAGTAGTAGAGTATCGAGAGGGAGAAGAGTGCTCAGGAAAAATATATCTGGAGGGTCCATTTTGTAGATCGAGCCTGTAATAAACTGATGGTGGCAGCCCTAACTATCGAGTAATGGGCCATTTGGAACCACGTGGAGTTTGTTATGGAGGGTGGTGTCTGTTGTCAAGACATGTCAGTCCATTGATATGTAATAGTTGAAGTTCGAAGGAAGTAGGCACTAGCGGCAAAGAATTTTAAGTTTCATCAATTTCAAAGGAGTTTGGACTCCTTCAGGGTCATCTGTGTATAAGTGGATTCGTGCTATACAGATTGCTGGATCCGCATAGGCATGGAGGCCCTTCCAGGTGATTGCATGGAGTTCGATCGAAAGGGGTTCGGAAGTCCATTAGAGAAATCTTGAAGAAAGTCCATTGGAGGAATTTGAAAGGAGGTCTGCTGGAAGGATTCAGAAGGAGTTCGAATGATGGAGAAGTCTGATTGAGGGTGAAGTCTGGAAGGAGTCTGACTGATGGAGGAGTTCGACTGAAGGAGAAGTTCAAAGACTTATGATCGGAGAAGGTCGGTCGGAGGAATATCGAAAGGAGCCTGCCTAGGATGGAGAAGTCTGACTAAAGAAGAAGTTTGAAAGACTCACGATCGGGAAAGGTCACCTAGATTAATGTCGAAAGAAACCTACCTGGGATGGAGAAGTCTGGTTGAAGAAGAAGTTCGAAAGACTTTCGATCAGGGATAGATGACTATCTAGGATGGAGGAGCTTAGCCATCCCTATGATTCAAGCTCATCTGGGCGAGGTTCGGAGGGATCTTGCAAATTTGGCCAAGGGTCAATCTTGGTCATCGCTATCGGATGGAATCATTCAATAATCAGATATCCGGTAGAACTTTGGTAGGAGCGAGTTCGCCCCAAACAATAGTCCCCCCACTCTCGAGTTCGAAATTTGAATGAAGGGAGTGTAGATGTGGCTACTGAAGTTCTTTTGGCTTTTTGCACTTGTTAGGACAAGATATTTTGGTGTTTACCATGCTGACGTCGAAGCTCTTTAAATTTGAAATGACTTTGAGAAGACGGTCCTTCAAATTTTCTGCCGCAACACTGCCCTAGGTATGGTGTAATTAAAGATTTGCCTGTTGCCACTCCCCGGCCAGGATGAGTGGGACTGGTCGATGAGGTTCTCCGCACTTCAGATGCAGCTGCATGATGCTGAGCTCACATATGAGACTTACCGATTGGGCCGAAGTGATAGGATATCCAAGCTAGAACAAAAGCTTCATGCCTCCAACGATGAAGTAGCCTAGCTTCAGCGATGACTTGATGATGGCTTTCGGGTTGGTACAATTAGGGAGGCTAGTAAGATCGCCTCATTGAAGAGGACCATTGGCAAACTCTTAGAGTCGGTCAGTGCGGAAAAGACTGAGGTGCAGCGACTGAAGCTCGAGCTGACTTGTGAGCGTCAGGCCATCAAAGATGTGGAGGCCGAGTCTGAGATCCTGAGGGGGAGGCTGCAAGAGTTAGAGGGGAACTACCGTCGAGCTGATAGGATGTTTCGCGATAACATGATGAGATGGAAGGAAGCTCGACGAAGAGGTTGATTATCTAAAGAAATCTTTGATAATGGCCACCAATCCAAAGTCTAAAGAGTCCGATCTTTCCTAGGATTTCGATAGCCTTTCTCTATTTTTTTTTTTTTTAGTGTATTCGATCTTGTCGATCCATGTTTTGTTTGTAATGAACTTATTTTTGTAATGAAATTGTATCTTTTTTATTATTTTTATTTCACACGAATCCGAAGCTTTCTCATGACTCTACTTTCTTCACTTTATTTTTTTTTGCATTATCTTCTAATGAAGTGGTTATTGTGGATGCCTATTTGAGGTCCGTTTTATGGATCCGAAAGCAATTTTTCTTCTTGCACCTTATACGGTTGGATAATTGTAGGAGAAATATGTGTAAGGATCGGTGACAGGATTTCTTCCTTCTCTTTGCTTTAGGTTGGAGGTTCATTTGGGACCATTGGATGAGCCCCCCTCCCCTCCTTTTTTTCTCAGCTTAGGTTAGCAAGGCCTTCGACTTTGCTCATGTTAAGATGAGGTCCATCTCCTATTTCTAACCAGACTATAGGGATACAAAAGGATCGTTGAAGGGGCCTCTTCCAACATCCCAACTTAAGTAACCGAGATCTTCACTTTAGCTCGATGTTAGGACAAGGTTCTCCTACTATTTTTAACAGGACAATAGGGACACAAAAGGGCCATTGAAAGAGCCTCTTCCCACATCCTGACTTAAGTAACCAAGGTCATCGCTTTAGCTCAATGTTAGGATGAGGTTCCCCTCCTATTCCTAATAGGACTATAGAGATACAAAAGGACCGTTGGAAGGATCTCTCCCCACATCCCAACTTAAGTAACCGAGGTCTTCGCTTTAGCTCAATGTTAGTACGAGGCATCCCTCCTATATCTAACATGCTATAGGAGCACAAAAGGATCGTTGAAGGAGCCTCTCCCACATCCTGGCTTAAGTAATCGAGTTCTTCACTTTAGCTCAATGTTAGGAATGAGGTTCCCCTCCTATTCCTAACTGGGCTATAGGGGCACAAAAGGGTCATTAAAGGGGCCTCTCCCTGCATCCCGGCTTAAGTAACCGAGGTCTTCGCTTTAGCTCAATGTTAGGATGAGGTTTCCCTTCTGTTTCTAATAGGGATATAGGGGCACAGAAGGGCCATTGAAGGGGCCTCTCCCCGCATCCCAGGTTAAGTAATCGAGATTTTCGCTTTAGCTCAATGTTAGGATGAGGTTTTCCTCCTATTCCTAATAGGGCTATAGGGGTACAAAAGAACCTTTGAAGGGGCCTCTCCTTGCATCCTGAGTTAAGTAACCGAGATCTTCTCTTTAGCTTAATGTTAGGATGAGCTTTTCCTCCAATTCCTAATAGAGCTATAGAGTACAAAAGAGCTGTTAAATGGGCCTCTCTCTGCATCCTAACTTAAGTAACCAAAGTCTTCGCTTTAGCTCAATGTTATGGCAAGGTTCTCCATCTATTCCTAATAGGGCTAACTTTGTGTAATGATAAAGTTTGGGAGGCTATTTTCTATCATCATAGTTTTGCACCAAGATCGAAGATATTAAAATAAGAAGATTTTATTGAAATGAGATTATTGATAGTACATGTGTAAGTTCTCCGAGCTCCATGGGAGTGGAAGATTGGTGCTTTGAAACTCCTTCAAGTAGTAAGTTCCAGGCCAGACGACCTCTTTGACTTCATAAGGATCTTTCTAGTTTGGGGTGATGTTCTCTTAGTTTTGAGATTATGAAATGGCTGCTCGTCGAAGTACCAAATCTCCCACTTTGAATATTTTGCCTTTGACTTTGTAGTTATAGCAGCAGGCCACTCTTCATTAACAAGTAGCCATCCAAACTTGAGCTTCTTCTTATTTTTCCTCCAGCAGATCAAAGTTTGCTCTAAGGTCCTACGAATTGCTTTGCTCACTGAAGGCTACAACCCATGCCGAAGGTAGCTTGAGCTCTATTGGGATGACTGCTTTCATTTTGAAAGTCAGAGCGTACGACATTTCTTTAGTTGGCAACTTTTGGATAGTTTGATATGCCCATAGGACATGGTAAAGCTCGTCCACCCAAGTCTTCTTTGCTCTTTCAAGCCTTATCTTGATGCCTTGCAATAAGGTTCTATTTGTCACTTCTGCTTCACCATTCGCTTGCAGATGAGCTACTGACATGAAGTTATGGGAGATGTTCAAACTCTCACAGAACTCAACGAACTTCTTCCCAGCAAATTATCACCCATTATCTGTAATAAGGATTTGGGGCAGACCAAATCTACAAACAATCGACTTTCAGACAAAGTCTTACACTTTGGCTTCAGTAATCTTTGCCAGGGGTTCCACCTCAACCTATTCGGTGAAGTAGTTGATCGCAACTAAGAGAAACTTCCATTGTCTAGGTGCCGTCGGGAAGGGGCCAAGTATATCCATTCTTCATTATGCAAATGGCCAAGGGGTGCTTAGTGGGATAAGCTCAGAGGTTGGCTATCTTTGTATATTTATATTTCTTTGACAGAGTCGCACTTTCTAACATATTCAATGCAATCATGGTGTATAGTCGGCCAATAATAATCTTGCTGAAGTAGCTTATGAGATAGAAATTTGGCATCCAGATGGTTTCCATAGATTCCTTCATGCACCTTCCATAATGCAAAATCAGCCTCGAAAGGTCGAAGACATCTTAAAAGTGGCAAAAAATATGACCTCTTATACGGTTTGTCTTCCTAAAGTACATATCGGGAGGCCTGGTTCCTTAACTTCCAAGCTTCCTTTGGGTCATGAGGAGAGTTCCATCTCTGAGATAAGTAGTCAATGAATTAATCCAGTAGGACTCATGGTCAATCTGCATGGCAGTCAGCAGCTCTTCCGAACTAGGGCATTTCAGTACTTTAAAGTATACTTCCTTCGAAAGTTCATTAGGGGCAAGTGTGGCCAATTTGGATAGAAGGTCGGCTCTGGCATTTTCCACCCTTGGGATCCATTGGATATTGAAACTATTGAATGCCAGGATCAAGCTCTTCACTTTCTCAAGGTATCTTCTCATATTTTCCTCCCAAGCCTCGTAATCATCGCTGGCCTATCCCATTATCAACTACGAATCACTGTAAGCTCGAAGCCGATCTACTTCTAGTTCTTTTGCTATCTTCAGCCCCGCTATCAGAGCTTCATATTCTGCTCCATTGTTCATTACAAAAACTCAAAATGTAGTGCATACTCAGCAATAACCCCTTTCAGGATGACCAAGATCAATCCAACTCCTGCATTGGAAGCATTGGAAGAGCCATCCACATACAGGGCCTAAAAATCTTCGAAAATGTTCGCTCTTTCTTCACGAAAGCTCGGTTGCAGCATGAAAAGTTGGCCTCATTCTGCTCAGGTTTGGCATCATCTGGTATCGTGCATTCAACTATAAAATTGGCTAGTATCTGAGCTTTGATTGATGGTCGAGGTTGATAGTTGATGTCGAACTATATGAGCTCAATTGCCCACTTTGCGATTCTTCCGGAGGCATCTATTCAGTGAAGAACTACCTTGATTAGCTGATTAGTGAGGAGTGTTATTGTGTGCCCTTGAAAGTAGGGCAGAAGTTTGCTGACTACAACTAGAAGAGTGTAAGTTAATTTTTTCAATTTAGTGTACCTGATCTTTGCATCCCTTAGGACTCGGCTTATATAGTAGATCGACCATTGCATTTTTGCCTCTTTTTTGACTAAAACTACAACAAGGGCTGTTGGGGAGACTGCCAAGTACAAAAATAATCATTCTCCAAGTTCGGGCTTAGCTAGCAGAGGAGGCAAGCTGAGGTAGATTTTGAGCTCTTTGAACACTTGCTGGCATTTCATAGTCCAACAGAAGTTCTTCAGTTGTTTAAAGGCCTGAGAAAAAAGCTTGCACCGCTCAGCCAACTTTGAAACAGAGCGATTCAAAGATGCCACTTTTTTGATTAGGTGCTGAACTTCTTTTACTGATTTTGGGGTAGTCATTTTCTAGATAGCTCGGATCTTCTCTGGGTTGGCCTCAATTTCTCGCCTCGAGACCATGAACCCCAAGAATTTCTTCGAGGTTACTCTGAAGGCAAACTTGATTGGATTCAACATCATCTTATATCTTCGGAGAGCATTGAAGGTCTTTTCAAGGTTGGCTACATAACTGATCGAAGTTCAGCTCTTGACAAGCGTGTCGTCTATGTAAACCTCTATGTTGCAGCCGATTTACTTTCTAAAAATCTTATTAATCAGACGCTAATATATTGCACCTATATTTTTTAGCCCAAAAAGCATGAACTTGTAACAATAAAGACCATGGTCAGTAATAAAAGTAGTTTTCTTCTCATCTTTCGGTGCCATCCAGATTTGATTGTAGCCAGAGAAGGCATCCATGAAGGTGAAAAGCTCATGGTCCAAAGTTGCATCCACCAATTGATCAATTCTGGATAGGGGATAACTATCTTTTGGATAGGCCTTATTCAGCTTTTTGAAGTATATGCACATTCTTCATTTATCGTTGGCCTACTTAACTAAGACTACATTGGAGATCCAACTTTGATAGTTGACTTTCCGAATGAATCCAACTTTAAGAAGTTAGTCCACTTCATTTGCTATCATCTTCTATCATTCTGGTGCATGGCTTCAAACTTTTTCTTTCACTGATCTACATTTGGGATCAACAGCCAGCCGATGCTCCATGACCCCGACGTCAATTCCTGGCATGTTTGCAGGGACCTAGGCAAAGGTGTCGGCATTCTTCCACAAGAAGGCAACGAGCTTCTTTTGAACTTCTCCATCCAAGCCAGAGCTGATCTGCATCATGTATTATGTGTTTCCATCATCTAGAGAGATAGCTACCAGGTCCTCCATGGGTTCATCCCGCTCCTTAGTAAGGTCATCGCGAACATCCAGCCCATCGACTAGGCAAAGGCTGGGTTGGCCACTTTTTTGTAGGGCGATGGAGTAGCAATGCCTTACCAGAGCTTGATCTCCTCTTACCTCTCTAATCCCATGACCTATTGGGAACTTCATCTTTAGGTAATGAGTGGATACTACCACCTGAAGTGCATTCAGACCAGGTCGACCAAGAATTATGTTGTAAGCTGAGGGTGCTTTTACTACCAAAAAGTCGACCTGCACTCTAGCCCATTTAGGATATTGTCTTGCAGTCACAGTTATTGTTATTATCCCCTCAACTGGCACAGCATCGTCGGTAAAATCCACCAATAGGAAACTCATGGATCTTAGGTGGTTATTAGGTATAGATATTTTAGAGAAAGCATTATAAAATAAGACATCAATAGAGCTTCCATTATCTATCAAAATGTGGTATACATTATAGTCAGTAATATTTAGAGAGATTACAACCATGTCGTTATGTGAGAATTGAACTCCTTGAGCATCTTCATCAGTGAAAGTTATTGATTTTTCAATCCTTTGCTTCTTCGCTTTTCCTATCAATCCATCAGTCTCTCCCCACCAAAGTCCCCTAGAAATGGTATTGATCATGCCAAGGGGTGGCCGATCTTCTTGCTGCTCTTCTCTCCTTGATGGTTCATGTTGGGAAAGCGCCCTTGGCCAATCTTTCCTTACTTCAGGCCAACATCACAGGAATCGACCAAGTCAGCCTTGCCTGATGAGCTCCTAGATCTCATCTTGGAGCTGGATGCATTCCTCAGTATCATAACCATAATCACGATGGTAGAGATAGTACTTGTTAGGCTTTCACTTATCGGGATGAGATCGCATCTTCTCCGACCTCGGCAGCTGCTCCTTGATTTGCATTAGGACTTGAGTCTTTGGAGCATTGAGGGGAGCATAGGTGTGGAACCTTCTATGGGGAGAGTTCTATCATGCTCTTTGATCAGGGCTTTTCTGACGATGAGCTCGAGGAGGAGTTTGGGCTCATCTATGCTCAGAAGGAGTTCTAGAGAGTGGTCGAGCTTTGCTCGACCTTTCTTCAACTACAGGTTTGCTCTATCATGGCTTCTTCATCCTTCGCCTTGAAGGCTTTTTCTGTTTGGGTGTAACCATCAGCCTGGGCCAGCATATCAGCAAAATTCTTGGGATACTTCTTCTCTAGGAAGAATAATAGATCATTCTTTTGGAGGCCACCCTTTAGTGCAGCCATTGCAATGGACTAGTCTAAGTTTCGAACCTCCAGAGCAGCAGCTTTGAAATGATTGACATAGGCCTGAATGGACTCTCCTTCCTTCTGCTTGATATGGATGAGGAAATCCAAGCCTCGTCAAGGACGTCGATTGTTGACAAAGTGAACCATGAATTATTGGCTCATTTGATCAAAAAAAAAGATAGTACTCAGCTTAAGGGCTGAGTACCAATTTCTGACTGCTTCCTTTAGGGTGGAGGGAAAAGCTCAACTTAGGATGGCATCGGGCATGCCATGGAGTATCATCATTGTTCGAAAGAACCCTAGATGATCGATCAGATCAGCAGTCCCGTTGTAGCTCTCAAATTATGGGAGCTTAAAGTTCGACGGGATCGATTTCTACTTGATTTGATGAGAGAAAGGAGGGTTGGTGTAGATATCATTACCGTGAGAGAAGGGAGCCTAGTAGAGTTTTTCAATCCATCGATTTATATCTTGCAGCTTTCGATCCAGAAGATCTTCGTGGTCGTGGATCTCCAAAATTTTCTGGCTGAACGAGGGCAGAGTCCCTCCAGGGATAGAGTTATGATCAGAGCAGGGGCTCCCTGCCCTCTGCTTCCCTTTCTCGAAGGTGACTAACTGACTCGCCCAAGTCAATCATCCCCAGACTGAGTTCTAAGGTTTCGAAGAAGCCCGCTCTGATTGGGCTAACATTGAAGGTTGTTGTGCTACATGGCCTGCACTACTTCAGTGAGGCCCCTAACCTACTAAACCAGTAGGTTAAATTGCTCTAAATCCACCATTACTATCGATGAAACTTGAGATGGCAGGGACGAGATGGGGGCGGGTAGATCTGGATGAGATCTGGCCATGAAGACAATCGATCGCTGGGTGGAAGCCTTTTTGGGAGGCATCCTCGTGAGATCGACAAGGAAAGAAGAACTTTGAGGGGGAAGGAGAGAGATTTCTACTGAGCACTCCTTTAAGAATAAGAGAACCTTAAAAGAACGAGGTTCCTTCCTCCAATGTCAATTCTGTTGGTGCAAAATCTGATTGACGATAGATTCGAGACTGAAGTCGGAGAAGACTAGGTTGCCATGAGTGACCTGCAAAACAAGTCTCATCTGGAGTCAGGGTGGATGGCTCCGGTAAGACCCTCAGAAGATGAAGTCAGCTCTTTCGGCCAATAGAAATGAAGTGCTCAAAAAAAAAAGTGGCAGAGTATCAAGATGGAGATGAGTGCTTAAGAAAAATGTATCTCGAGGATCTCTTTTATAGATAGAGCCTATAACAAAATAATGGTAACAGCCATAACTATCGAGTAGTGGGTCATTCGGGGCCATGTGGAGTTTGTTATGAAGGATCATGTCTGTTGTTGGGATGTGCCAATCCATTAGGATTTAATAGTTGAAGTTTAGAGGAGGTAGGCACTTGCAGTGAAGAGCTTATGTTTCATCAATTCTAGAAAAGTTTGGACTCCTTCAGGATCGTCTGTGTGTAAGTGGATTCATGCTATGCAGATTGCTAGATCCGCATAAGCATGGAGGCCCTTCTAGGCGACTGCATGGAGTTCGATCGGAAGGAGTTCAAAAATTCACTAGAGAAATCTTGAAGAAAGTCTGTTGGAGGAATCTAGAAGGAGGTCTACTAGAAGGATTCGGAAGGAGTTCGATCGATGGAGAAATCTGATTGAGGGTGAAGTCCGGAAGGACTCTGACTGATGAAGGAGTTTGGCTGAAGGAGAAGTTTGAAAGACTTATGATCGAAAAAGGTAGGCTGGAGGAATGTCGAAAGAAGCCTTCCTGGGATAGAAAAGTCTGGCTAAAGGAGAAGTTCGAAAGACTCACGATCGAAAAAGGTTAGCTGGTGGAATGTCAAAAAAAGCCTGCCTGAGATGGAGAAGTCCGACCGAAGAAGAAGTTCGGAAGACTTGCGATCGGGGAGAGCTAACTACCTAGGGTGGAGGAGCTCAGCCACCCCCGCTATTCAAGCTCATCTGGGCGAGGTTTGGTGGGATGTTGCAAATTTGATCGAGGGTCAATCTTGATTGTCGCTACTGGATGGGATCATTCAGCAATCAGATATCTAGTAGAACTTTGGCAGGAGCGGGTTTGCCTCCAATAGGTACCATTGCTAGATTATTATTTCAATTAGTACAGGAATTAGATCATATGCTACTGACTTAGGTTTGAACCTATGGGGTCATATACATTAATGGTTGTTACCTGATTGGCTGGTTGATCGATGATTGAGAATCATTTAGTGATCAAATCATTAATGTGATTGATGATCGATCAAGTATAAGTGTTGCAGGAGGATCAATTAGCAATTAGATTGCTAATTGGCTCAATTTGATAAAGCAATTAGATTGATATTAAGTCTAATTAAATTAGATTCAATTAGAATTGATTTGGACTTAATTGAGTTAAGTCCAATTGGTTTATAAGATAAGCCAATTATAAGAAAAAATAATTTCTTTTTTAACTAGGATTTGAGTACACCTAATTCCTAATCAAGTTAGGATTTAAACTAGATTTAGATTTAATTAAATCTGATTTAATTGAGCTCCTAGCTAGACTATGATCATCCTTAATTAGGTTGCATTTAATCTAGTTTAAATACGATTTAAATTTGGTTTGACCTAGCCTACATTGGAGAGTCCTAGTTAGACTAGGTCTCCTCCCTTATTCCCTTACGCATAGAACCCACGCCCCTTGTTTTATTTTTCTAATGTGTATATAAGTTTTTCTCACATTAAGAAAGGTCTCCATGTGCATACTCTCTCATGGTTTTGAAAAAGAATTTGAATTGGTGAAATATGGAGAGATAAGGAAGAGTTTTAAGTCCTTAAAACTCTTCCCTTCTTTTTTGAATTTTTCCGATGCCACCTATTATTTTTGTGATCCCCTTTTCCTAATTTTTCCCATGCCATTTTTCCTTCTTTTGGGTGTTAGTTCCAGATAGCCCATGCACAAAAATAGGGGAGGCATCCAAGAGTTGGATGCCCCCAAAATTCCTTGGTTTGTTTCCTTATAAGACTGGGTTTTGACTTAGTCTACTATAAACAAGGGTCACCTCCTATTTTTGTGGTAGTGAGCATGAGAAACCCTCTAATAATCCATGCAAAAATTTGAAAGAGAAGCGGTGAGGGGCATAGGAGGTTGGTGTCCAAGGAATTGGGCATTGTTGATTTATTATGGACATCATACGGATGATGTCCTATTGAGACAAGGAGAAGACAAGAAGGTCTTCTCTTAGGTTATCCTTGAGAGCCTTTTCTTGTCAATAATTTTGCAAGAATTTTTTATGAAAAAAATCAAAGAGAAAAGAAGAGAGGGCATGTAAAAATTCTAGAGGAGAAGGTCTCATCTTGTCCTGGCATAGAGATGTGTTCAGGATGTCAATGGTTGATATCTTGAAAGAGAAGATATATCTTCTATTAGAGCTTTTCCTTAAGCTTCTTTTTTATTATTTTTGGAAAATCCAAAAGTTGGTCTTCCCCCTTCATCTCCCTCTTATTATTCATCTCTTGAAGGATCCAAGATATTTGAAGAATATTTTACAGATCGACCATCAGAAGGGATCCGCAAGAAGCTAGCACTTCAAGCAGATTTTCATTCGACAAACCTTCAATCTATGTAGCAATCTCATGTGGACTATCTGTAGAGGCTATATATACTGTGCAGCTCTAAGCAACAAAGGACAATATTGAAATTCAATAATGGTGTTTTCAACCCATGCAAGGTAAGAGATTTGATCTCTTTTCTGACCTAGATGAGATCTAGGATTTCTAGAATAGTTCTAGATCTAAAGTATTGATATAATCAATACCAATCACTATTTAATTTTTTAGATTTATGCTTGCATCATGATATATCATAGATCATAGATGTAAGATTTAGTGATTAGATCACATGCATAATTAGGTTAAATAGTTTAATCTATATCTTCTGCTGCATTTAATTTTAAAAAAGTTTAAAATATATGCATGAAATCCTGCATAGTTTTTCAACATCTTTTGCACCTCTTAATCATCTGAAGACTATGTCCATGATGTGAAGCCTTGGAGAAATTTTGGATAAACTCAAAGAAGAGGTGCCCCATCAACAAGGGGCACCATCTCATCTATGCATGTTAGAAAGATACCACATGCAAAGAGAGAGACTCTTAGCGCATGAGAAGCCAGATAGATGGCGCCAAACCCCTTAGCATAGCTAGCCAATGGTCAACCTATATTAGACCTAATCCATGTTCGATAAGTGTCCTAGAAGCCAGATTGGCTGACACTTGTAATATACTTTCTAGAAGCATTTTTATAATTTTGACTTAAAAAAATTAATAAAAGGTTATTTTCTATCACGTTGTATGTAAAGTGTCTGTGATACCTTTTTTAAGTAAATAGACACGATAATTCATATTTTCAAGAGTTAAAAATTTAAGATATAAATTTTTATAATTAACTCATAAACTGCTCTCGACTGTAAGATCATCATGAGAATGATGATCGATCCAGAAGATTGGTGTACGATCGCTTTCTTAGGATAGATGAGTCTTGAATCTACGGTATGGAGACACTGAAGTGAGAGCATAGATACTCATTAGAGAATAAAAACACTGAGTATGACCATTTTGAGCAATCATAAGGGAGTCTATCTTCTTGTCGATGACTAAGCTCGATGCTGCAGTGGTGTTGAAAGGAATATGCCCTCAAGTCAATTAATTTTTTGGATGTTCTTTATCTTCCAGACTCATGTAATGATAGTAACTTATTATTTATTTAAGATTATGATGAATCTTATAAATTATGGTTATGGTTTTAGGATTATGATGAGATCATACCAGTGAGATCTAAAACCTTAAAACCTTAATTTAAATATTCCTAGTCGATGGGACATTGAGTTAGGGATCAATGTTTTCTGGTAAGACTAGCACATTCTTTGTATGCTCGATTGAGAGGGTGATTGATCTCACAATAACTTATGTATGACACTAATACAAGAATATGGGTGCTCATTAGAGAATGAGTTCACTGAATTGATCCAAATTGAGAATATCTAATGGAGTCTTATCTACATGTCAATAGATGGTTCTCATAGTGGAATTTGTGCATGTAATCCTTTGATCTGAAACTACCATAGAATCTTAAATATATAAATCCATATTTTGGTTCATACTCATTCATGACTCTATTATGTATGGGATGATCTGGATATGGTAGATTATATATATGAAGGTTGTGAGTAGGTTAACATGGAATCGATCTCTCCTGGTAAGAGAAAATAGCATCCTACCTGCTTCAAATAAATGATGATTCAAGAAGACTTTGATCAAAGCATGATGAAATATTAGAAATGGTTTCTAATAAATGAATCATCATCATAAGATTGAAAGAAAAATGAATATGATATTGGGATTGATAAATTTTCATATCTAGTGTCATATTCAGGATGTAGGGAGATTGAAGGATCTAGTTGCATGGTAATTTTTATTGAAGGATATTTTTGGTATTTCTATCAAAATTTTACATCTTTTGGGTAGTCATGATACATTGCTAGACGTCAATCATGTCTTGTAGGTTTGATCAAATTAAAATTTTAATTTGATTATTAAATTAGAAAGTGTTCTAAATTAAGTCAAATTGGGTTGGCTAGTTTTGACCTAAATCGGTTTTGTTGAGTTCTAACCAAATTAGGTCAAATCACACCTAGACTCACTACTGGTTAGATGTGAAACCCAATGGGTCACACACAAAGAGAATTGATTATGGGTCTAATTGGATTAGACCATATTTGCAAGATGAACATGCTAGCACATGTAGCAAACCCTAGCACCTGGTTTCGAGTTGGATTTGAATCGGCTTCCGATTTAGGCTAATTTAGATCCGATTTGAACCAAATAGGATTTGGTCTTGAATTGGATTAACCTAGATTGATTGAGCTTCAGATTGGATGCCACATACCTACATACCACATACCAGAGAGTCTCTCTCTTGCACGTGGGAAGTCTTTCATGCGCAAAGAACTCTTTGGCGCATGGAATTGGTTGGCGCCTGCCTTCTTTGACTTTTTTCATTATATTATGTCACATAATTTTTTATATTAGCATGAACATCAGATATGAGGCACAGAAGAGTCCTTCTACAGATGAAATACTTCATTATTATTTTGAGAAGAAATTTTTTTTGTCGCCCAAGACCCCTTGCCGCCCAAGACTCCATGCCGTCTACTCCTCCTTGACGTCTCTTGGACCAAGTCAAAGTCTCTTGAGACTTTGACTATTCAAAGATTATCTCCATGCCTTCTTGCTGAATGGGCGTCCCTTTTTAGAGCCATTGGATGGTCTTTTTTCATGATCTAATGGATGAAAAGGGTGGCGCCAAAGATGAAATATTGCGACTCTTTGTAAAAAACTTACGTAGAATTAGTCCAAGAGTCCTTTTGCTTTAAGGCACCTCTTGGACTAAGTCTACATCTTGTTATTTACTGATGAGGTATGTGAATGACTGATGGGGCATGAGATATTGATGAGGAAAGGGTGTGAGAATTTTAGTTGGCACCCCTACATATATTATAAATAGGGGTGCGCACCATGAGTCCGTGAGTGTGTAAATTATCTTTCTTTCTTACAATAGTTTCTTTTTGTCCAATTTTCTTTCTTCCTTTCTGTTGTCTAGACCTTATCCTTATAAGAATAAGAAGTCATCTTAAGACTAAGAGATTAGGAAGTAAAATTAAGAAGACAAAAGAAAAAGAAAGAGAGATAAGGAGAGGCAAGGAAGGTAACATAAAGGCTAAAGAAGGTCTTGCCCTTTTTAATTAAAGTTCTTATTATTAGAACTCTAATTATATAAATCAAAGGTGCTAATGTCTTGGTCAAGTCTCTGTGTGGATCAATGTTGGAGGGTGAATATGTGGGCACCTGGTGGAAACCCTGACGGACTGCTACCGACAATCAGGATCAATTTAGGGTTTAGTGATAAGAGGTATGTTCTAATACTTTTTTTTATATTACAAATGCATGTTATATGATTTAATTGCTAATGAGGTGGTCATAGGGTTTGGGTTTGGTTTATATGATTTCATGTTTTGTTTTGAAATCCATACTTCCGCCCTATACACCAAACCCATCAGGTGTGTCTGATTTTTTGATCTGAGGTGCATCGGTAGTTCACCTTGAGTGTGTTATGGTTTGACTACACCATAACTTGATCTCCTAGTCATTTAAAATCTTAAGGTGTATGTTGGCTATAGCATGTTCATTGTAGGAATTAGATAACACCAATATGGGATCTATCAACCTCGGTAGAGGAGTAGTTCTATGATAATCATGAGATCAAGTTCTTAAGCCCATGGCCTTGGTAGTGTGATATAATAGAAAAGAGTTTTCTATAAGGATTTCACATTGGACTCAAATTGAATGATTCAATCATATGATAGAGTGTTGGGTTTGATGAGTTTACCTTAACCCTAATCTTGTCGTGACTCATGATAGAAGAATCCAATCACAAAGGTAGCTACACCAAAAGATTCGTATTCAATTTTGATATATTGCCCCATATACTACTAAGTATCACTGATAGATTTTGGAAGCAATTAGAATAATCTTGATGATCAATCATTCTAATTAGGTGAATCGAAAATATTCTGATCCATCGAAAGGTATTTCGATGATGTTGATGATAGAGATCGCGACATATCTCAGTACCATACGAAATTGAACCTAATTGGATCACATAAACATGGGTTTGGGTCTAGATGTCATCAATTAATCTAACCTAGTTTGATTGATTTGGATTAGATCCAATTAGGTTTAAGAAAATCATGCTAGCATACGATTGAACCTAATATTCTCCTTCTATAATTATTTTGGTTCATCTCGACTGAGTAAAATTGGATTTGGCTCGTCTAAAAACCCTATATGGATTTGTCCTAATTTGACTAAAGCTTGTCTAGGTCAAAAAAGTATTGTCCTAATCCATTAGATGGGTTTAGGACAAGACCTATCAATTTCTCGATCTTTTTAGGATAAGGGTCAAAGGTTGACCCAGATGCCAGAAAGAAAGGGCAGGGGGCGTGTGCCCCATGGAGAATTTCTAGGGGCATGCACCCCTAGGTGATTTAATGAGAGAGGAGAGGGTGAATGCCCTCCTAGGTGTGTGCTCCATATGGACAAGGTTTTGACCCAGTCAAAATTAGATTTAACGAGGTCAAAGAGTTTGATAGAGATCAAACTCTAGGAAGATTAGAGTCCCTTGCACCTTGACTTCTTCCATATCTCCCTATCTATTTTCTGTGACACTTATGGGCTTATTTTGGATGACAAAAATCTAATGGGATCAGGTATTTAATGTGGGGCTTTAGAAATTATCAACCAATTTGATTGCTTGATTAATTAGGACTCTAAGGTGGTGCAGGGTTCTCTATAAGAACCCCTGCACCTTAGGGTTCTTAAGTTTTCCCTTCCTCCATGCCAATTACTGCTGGCCCCTCTCTATTCCACACCCTCCTCTCCTACCCCTCTTCTTCTTCTCCATGCCTAATAGGTTAGGTGTAGATAGCAAGGAAGATCCAAGGCTCTTGGTGCAAGAATTCAGGTAAAGAGACAACGGTGTTCGTGAGACGAGTGTGCTGCCTTCAACTTTTGTTTTGAAGACTTTATAGATCAGATCCTGATCTGATCCTTAGATATTAAATTTAGAAGAAGAAGATACTCAGAACCAACCTGAGTAGACTCTGGTAGAGGCCAGGTACTTGCATGGCTAGATCCAGAACTCGGGTGCTGTTAAATCATCGATAGGGTAAACAATTTACCCAAAAGGTAACATTCGATGTTTCAAATTTTTAATTAAATTTTATTTTCAATATAAGATCATTAGTATTAGATTAGAGAACTCTCAAATCTAATTAAAATTTATTGGAAAAATTTTAGAAAATTTTTGCTACAGATCTAATCAGATTAGATCGATCCTACGATGGAAAACTAGGTTTTTCTTTTAACTGGTATTAGAGCTGCATTTATAGTTCTTTAGATCTTCTTTAGATCTAATTTTTTTAATTTATTTTGATTTGATATTAATGATTTTAGATATCATATTAGATGTGATTGGATCTAAAATCAGTAGATTAAAAATTTTATTAATATATTAGATATATTTGATGCATGTTTAGACTAGGTTTTAGAATTATTCTATAAATTGTCTAGAATACAATTTTAATGATATGATTAGTTAAAATTTTATTCTTTAGATGTTATATCACATATTTTAGATTTGAAAATATGCATATGTAGTTTTTAATTTTGATACATGAGATGTATGCAAAGCATGCATAGTTAGATCTATAATTTTACATGCGATATATATTATAGATCTAATTGTTTGGTAGTATAAATGTTATTTCTGATTAATGCATTCCCCTTGACCATCCAGTCATAAGAATAAGAAGGGTTTAAAGGCTCTCTCTTCTCATTCTATAGGATGCTCTTATGGCATGTAGGGGTGCTGCGTGTTTATCTTTAATTAAAAATCGAAAACTTACTTTTCTACGAAATCTTAGATCCTAAAATTTTAGAATTTTTTTATGCATGTTTTGTTTACAAGCTCAAAGTTAATTAAGAATTAAGTCTATAAAATCAATTAGATCTAAAAATTATGAATTTTTAGATTTAAGATACTTTCATAAATTTGGGTTCGAGTATGGATAGCTTAATTAGATCTAGCGGTTGATCAAATCGAATCAAGAGTTCATTAGGTAGGATCAAGAGTGTTTAGATTTGACCAGCCCAATAGAATTAAGTCTGGGTCAAGGTTGACTCACAGTCATATATGGTTGATCAAGTTAAGACCTAATTTGGCTCCACGATTCGAGCCTAGATTGTTGGCTAATCCAATCAATTTTGGTTCAACAATTTGGTGTCTAAGGTAAGTTTGGCAAATACGATCAACTTATTTTTAATTGGGAGCTACTCAATCTAAATGTGTTCTTATCAAGTTAATGGCATATTTCTCCCATCGATCTCACTTACCTGGCCTTTTGGGTCAACCTAATTTTGGTTTGAGGTGGCTAATGATTCGAGCTAATCCATGCCACTAGATTAATCATAATTATTATGACTAAGTAAAGTCATATTTAAGAGATCTAAATTAAATCTTTCTAGAAAAGTATTAAGTCATAGGGCTTCCACCATTGTAGATGTACAGGCCCTTCCTAGGATTAATTATTCTCGACTAATTATAGTGGTTCAGTTGCACCAAAAAGATGCATCATGTCTATTAGGCATTGGATGCTACAAGTTGGAGGATGGGTTGGGCTCAATATTTTGGATACGGTGAGGGACCCAATCAGGAATCTAATTAATATAAATGGTGGGTCTGACTTAATAAAGGATTGGAGCAATATTTCAAGCATGGTGAGCTTCATGAATTAGAGACTAAATTTGGGTGCACCATGATAAGAGAATCATTGGATAAGAGTTGTTCACTTATTGGTTGACTTATCATCAATAACTATTAGATGAGGTGGTGAGCCAGTCGGTGGGACTACACCATCCACTAGAAATCTTTGATCATGGAGATTTTTACATCTCTACCAAAAAAGTGTAGGGATCCAAAAAAATAGTGAAAGCCTAATTTATTTAAAAATAAAACTCCTAAATAAATTGATTAAGTCTAATTATAAAGTCTAATTAGAAACTTTGACTCTCTATAGAAAAATATTTGTGTCAAGCCCATTAGCCAAAATCTTAGATACCCACAGACTGACTGGAACCAATTATAAGGATTGGCTTAGGAATTATAAAATCATTTTAGATTTTCAAAAGCTGTCTTATGTATTGGATCAGGATCCACCCACCTTATCAGCTCATCCAATCATTGAATAAAAAGCATCTCTGGAAAAATGGATAGATGATGATAATAAGGCCAAATACTACATGTTGAGCTCATTGTCAGATGAACTACAGCACCAACATAAGGACATCAAGACTGTTCACCAAATATTGGCTCACCTATAAGAATTGTTCAGTGAGCAGAGTCACGCAGCCCCCTATCAAGTCTCCTAGAGACTTTTTAAGGCTCAAATTCATGATAGGCAGTCAGTCCAAGATCATTATTTGATAATGATCAAGGACCTAGAGGAGCTTGAGAAGCTCGGTGTCATCATGGACAAGGACTTGCAGATTGATGTGATCTTGCAGTCCTTGACATACATATGGTTAGTTTATTATGAACTTTTATATGCATAAACTATAGTGTTCCTTGGCTGAACTCATGAATATGCTGGTCACTATTGAGCTTACTATGAAAGGTTCAAAGGACTTAGTACTCGCTGTGGAGCGAACTTTCTTCAAAAGAAAATCTTTTGGAAAGAAGAAGTTTGCAAAAAAGCAGAAGATAGAAGGTGAGAAGAAGAAGAAGGAAGAATCAAAGAAGAAGGTTGCTGATAAAAAAATATATTTTCATTACAATACTGATGGCCATTGGAAGTGGAACTGCCCTTTATACCTGGCTAGCCTGAAGAACAAGAAAGAGGCAAGTCCTTCTGGAGGTATGCTTATTATTCAATCTAATCTTATGGTTTTTTCTGCATCGAGTTGGATGCTTGACTTTGGTTCTAGTGCTTACTTGTGCACTTTCATGTGGGAGTCTTGAGGAGAGCAGGAGGCTGAGGGATGATGAGATGATCCTGCACACCAAAAATGGAGCAAAAATTATTGCTGTGGCCGTGGGAACCTATCCTCTATGATTACCATTAGGATTAGATTTAATTCTTAGAGACTATTATTTTGTGCCTACAGCAAGCAGGAATTTGATTTTTATTTTTTGTTTAGCACAGGAAGGTTATGTAATTAGCTTCCTTAAGGACTACTATACTATTCTTTTTGAAAGAAATAAAATTGCAAGTGGTTTCTTGATTAATGATCTCTATCAGTTGCATATTGATGTATCTATATTAAATATTGGATAAAATATGAATGCCGTAGGATCTAAATGACCTAGGGATAGTCTAAATGATAGGTATCTATGGCACCTTAGGTTAGGTCATATAGCGGACGATAGGATTAACAAATTGGAGAAATCTAGATTTATGAGTCCATTGACTTCTAAGTCATATCTGATTTATGAACCATGCCTTCAAGATAAAATGACCAAGCTTCCATTTATAGGACATGAGAAAAGAGCCATGGATCTACTTGCCCTGGTATATACAAATGTGTGAGGTCCATTTGATGTGCTAGCTAGAGGTAATTACGTCTACTTCATTATCTTTATCGATGATCTATCTTGGTATAGGTATATGTACTTGATACGACATAAGTCTGAAGTTTTGAAAAGTTCAAGAAATTGAGATACGAAATAGAAAAGCAAACTAGAAAGCCCATTAAGGTTCTTCGATTAGATCAAGGAGGTGAATACATTAGTTAGGAATTCCTACACTATCTTAAAAAAAATGGTATAGTCTCTTAATGGACTCCACCTAGAATGCCTCAACTCAATGGGGTTTTAGAATGGAGAAATCAGATCCTATCAGATATAGTCCGATCCATGATAGGCTTTATGAACCTTCTTGAGTTTTTTTGGGGATATAGTCTAATAATAGCAATATACCTACTGAATAGGGATTTTTCTAAAAGCATTCCTTCCATAACGTATGAGATATGGCATGATAAAAAATCAAGTCTGAGTCACCTCATAATTTGGGATTGTCCAGACCATGTCAAAAGACAACAGGAGGACAAATTAGAGTCAAGGTCCTTTAGAGCTTGATTCATAAGATATCGTAAGGAATCATTAGGATCCTATTTCTATCTTTCGGAAGACCACAATGTGATTATGAGTCGACATATCATTTTTCTTGAAAAATAATTTATTCAAGATGGTGGCATTGGAAGATAGATTAGGCTCGAGAAAAAGATCTTCGATGAGCAACGAGCTAAGGAATCTAAAGAACCCAATCAATTAGAGCTAGTCCAAACACTACCTCCACCACCTCATAGATCAAATAGGATTTTTTGTCTTCTTGAAAGATACTTAGATACTATTCAAGAGGATGTAGAGAAAATATTTCTCACAGAAAATAAAGTTCATGGTAATGATTCCAAAACCTATGATGAGATGATATTAGATATCGACTCCGAGAAATGGTTAGAGGCAATGAGATCAGAAATTGACTCGATGCGCTTAAACCATGTCTAGACCTTAGTAGATCTACCTAAAGGTATTGCATCTATTGGGTATAAATGGATCTTCAAGAGAAAGATAGGTGCTGATGAGAATGTAGAGATATTCAAGGCTAGGCTTGTAGCAAAAGGATATAGTCAGCATGAAGGCATTAACTACCAGGACACCTTTTCATCAGTAGCCATTCTAAAATCCATCCATATATTGCTTGCTATTGTAGTCTATTTTGATTGCAAAATATAGTAGATGGATGTGAAAATGGTGTTCCTAAATAGATATCCTCAAGATATCTATACGAAATAGCTTCTTGGTTTCATATCTAGTGATACTGATCATAAAGTGTGCAAGCTGCAAATATCCATTTATGGACTCAAGCAAGCATCTCAGAGCTGAAATGCTCATTTTAATGATGTGATCAAATCATTTAGTTTCATTAAAAATAAGGAGGAGCCTTGTATTTTCAAAAAGACTAGTGGGAGAGCTGTTGTCTTCCTCGTACGGTACGTGGATGACATCCTCCTGATTGAAAATGTTATTTTTATATTAACCATGGACAAAATATGATTATCGAAAGAGTTTTCTATGAAGGACCTAGGAGAGGCATCCTTCATATTAGAAATAAAGACTTATAGGGATAGACCGAATAGGATGCTAGGTCTATAGGGATGGACCGAATAGGATGCTAGGTCTCTCACAGAAGATGTACATAGAGGAGGTGCTGAGGAGGTTCAGTATGAAAAACTCCAAGAGGGGACTAGTACCCTTCAGACATGGCATTCATCTCTCCAAAAAGATATGCCCTAGCACACTTAAGGAGATTGAATACGTGAGCAAGATTTCTTATGCTTCTACAATAGGGAGCCTCATGTATGCCATGCTATGTACACGAGTTGATATTGCCCATGTTATGAGTGTCACGAGTAGGTATCAGTTGAATCCAAGTGAAGAGCACTAAAATTTTATGAAATGTATTCTTAAATACTTAAGAAGGACTAAGGATATGTTTTTGGTCTTTGGTAATGGAGAACTCCAGGTTCAGGGGTATACAAACTCTAACTTTATATCTAACATAGATGATCGAAAGTCAATATCTAGAAGTCTATTTATATGCAATGGTGGTGTAGTTAGCTGGAAGAGTTCTAAGCAGACCATGATTACAGACTCCACCATGGAAGCTGAGTACATCACTACATCAAAAGCTATGAAAGAAGTATTCTGGTAATAGAAGTTTGTCATAAAGCTTGGAGTGATGCCATCAGGTGCCGTCCCTCTGTACTATGACAACAATGATGCCATAGCCCTAGCTAAGGAGCCGAGGTCTCACCAGAAGTTGAAGCATATCAAGCGGTGATATCACCTCATCTATGATTATTTTGAGAAGGATTACATCGAGGTCCAGAAAGTCAACACCGTAGATAATGCGACTGACCCACTGACGAAATCATTAAGCCAACAGAAGATCGAAGCCCATCTTGAGAAGATAAAACTTAGATTTGTAGTCAATTAGCTTTACGTCAAGTGGGAGTTTGTTAGATGAGTGCTCTAGAAGTCAGATTGGATGACACTTATAAAACACTTTCTAAAAATATTTTTATAATTTTGACTTAAAAATTAATAAAAAATTATTTTTTATCACATTGTGTGTAATGTGTCTGTGATACAACCTTTGAGTTAATAGGTATGATAATTTATATTTTTAAGAGTTGAAATTTTAAGACATGAATTTTCATAATTAACTCATAAACTGCTCCTAATCATAGGATCATCATGAGGATGGTGATCGATCCAGAAGATTGGTGCACGATCATTTTCTTAGGATAGATGAGTCTTGAGTCTATGTGTGGAGATACTAGAGTAAGAGTATAGGTACTTGTTAGAGAACGAGGATATTGAGCATGACCACTTTGAGCAATCATAAGGGGATCTACCTTCTCATTGATGACCAAGCTCGATGCTATAGTAGTGTGTCTGATTCTTTGACCTGAGGTGATCGGTAGTTCACCTTGAGTGTGTTATAGTTTTACTACACCATAATTCGATCTCCTACCCATTCAGAATTTTGAGGTATATGTTTGTTATAGCATGTTCATTATAGAAATTAGATCGCACCAATATCGGATCTATCAATCTCGATAAAGGAGTAGTCCTATGACGATCCTGAGATCGAGTTCTTAAGCCCATGGCCATGACAGTATGATATAATAGAAAAGAGTTTTCTATTAGAATTTCACATCAGACTCTAACCAAATGATTCAATCATATGATATGGTGTTGGGTTTGATGAGTTTACCTTAACCCTAATCCTGCAGGACTCATGATAGAATAACCTAATCACACAGGTAGTTGCACTGAGAGATTCGCATTCAGTTCTGATTAGTAGCCACCATGTACTATTAGGTATCACTGGTGGATTTTGGGAATAATTAGAATGATCTTGATGATCGATTATTTTAATTGGGTGAATTGAAAAAGTTCTGATCCATTGAAAGATGTTTCGATGATGTCAACGATCGAAATTGCAACATGGCTCATTATCAGATGGAACTGAACATAATTGGATCACACAAATAAGGATTTGGATCTGAATGTTATCAATTGAGCTAATCCAGTTTGATTGATTTGAATTGGATCTAATTAGGTTCAAGAAAATTGTGCTAGCACACGATTGAACCTAATATTCTCCTTCTACAATCATTTTGGTTCATCTCAACGGAGTCGAATTGGATTTGGCTCATCTGAAAATCCTATATAGATTTATCCTAGTCTGATTGGAACTTGTCCTGGTCGGAAAAATGTTATCCTAATCCATTAGATGGGTTTAGGACAAGACCTGCCAATTTCTTGATCTTTTTAGGATAAGGGTCAAAGGTTGACCCGGATGCAGGAAAGAAAGGGCAGGGGATGTGGACCCCCTAGAGAATTTCTAGGGGCATGCACCCCTAGGTGATTTCATGAGAGAGGATAGGGTGCATTCCCCCTTAGGCGTGCACCCCATATGGATAGGGTTTTGACCCGGTCAAAATCAGATTCGACTAGGTCAAAGAGTTTGATAGAGATCAAACTCTAGGAAGATTAGAGTCCCTTGTGCCTTGACTTCTTCCCTATCTCGCTACCTATTTTGTGTGACACTTATGGGCTTATTTTAGGTGACAAAAACTTGATAGGATCAGGTATTTAACATGGATTTTCAAAAATTATCAAGCAATTTGATTGCTTGATTAATTAGGACTCTAAGGTGGCGTAGGGTTCTTTATAAGAACCCCTACACCCTAGGGTTCTTAAGTTTTCCCTTCCTCCATGTCAATTACTGCCACCCCCTCTTTGTTCCATGCCCTCCTCTCTTGCCCCTCTTTCTCTTCTCCATGCCCAATAGGTTGGGTGTAAACAACAAGGACGATCCAAGTCTCTTGGCGCAAGGATTCAGGCAAAGAGACAATGATGTTCGTGAGACAAGCATGCTGCCTTCAACTTTTATTTTGAAGGCTTTATAGATCAGATCCAGATATGATCTTTGGAGATCAGATTCAGAAGGAGAAGTCACCCAGAACCAATCTAAGTGGACTCTGGTAGAGACCAAGTGCTTACATGGCTAGATCCAAAACTTTGGGTGCTGTCAGATCATCGACAGGATAACTGGTTTACCCAAAAGTTAACATTTGATGTTCCATATTTTTAACTAATTTTTATTTTTAATATTAGATCATTAGTATCAGATCAGAGAACTCTCAGATCTGATTAGGATTTTTAGAAAAATTTTAGAAATTTTTTGCTACAGATCTAATCAGATCAGATCAATCCTATGGTGGAAAACTAGGTTTTTCTTTCAATCCAAATATGGATCTAATTTGATTTAATTAGCCCAAACTGAAACCCAAAAATCAAATTTGATTTGATTAGGAGCCAAGGTTTGCAACATATGCTAGCATGTTCATTCTGCAAACTCGATCTAATCCAATTTGATTCTTGATCATATTTGCTATGTGTGTGACCCATTGGATTCTATATGTAGCCAGTAGAAAGTTCGAGTGCAAGTTAACCTGATTTGATTAGAATCCTTTCTAATCGGTTTAGGTCCAAATCATGCTAACTCGAGTTCAACAATTAGAATACTTTTTAATTGGCAATTGAATTAAACTCTTTAATTCGATCAAACCTACAGGATAAAATTGATGACTTCTAGCAACGTATCATTTAATCCAGAAGATATAAAATATTCATAAAAATATCAAAAATATCCTTCAGTGGTAAGTTACCATGCAATTCAATCCTACGATCATATTGTATCTCGATTATGACTATGGATATGAAAACATATCAAATCAAAATTTATATTTATATTTTTCTTAATTTAATAATGATGATTTGATTAATAAAATATTAGAAATTTTTTTTAATTTTTATTTTGCTTTGATCAAAATTTTTTTGAATTATCATCATATGATTAGAGCAAGTAGGATACGATCTTCGCTCGCTAGGAGTGATCGATTCCATATTGACTTACTCATAACCTCCATACACAATCCACCATGTTCAGAACACCCCATATATGACAAAGTCATCAATGAGTATAAACTAAAATATAGATTCATGTGCATAAGATTCCATGATGGTTTCAGTTCTAAGGATTATTTGCACTACTACTTAGAGAACCATCTTTTGATATGTAAGGCTCTATAAGATGTTCTCTTTCAATGAGTTAATTCAATGAACTCATTTTCTAATGAGCACCCACATCCTTATAATAGTATTATCATACAAGTGATTATGAGATCAATCATCCTCTCCATTGAGTTTACATAGGACATGCCAGTTTTTCTAAAAATATTGATCCTCGACTCAATGTACCAATAACTAAAAATATTTTAAATTAGGATTTTAAGATTTTAGATCTTACTAGCATGATCTCATCACACAACAAGAAAATAGAGTATTAGTGACGAATATTAGCGATCGTATTTTTGCTATTGTTAATAATGAATATTAGCGATGGAATTAATGATGACAAAATTATCATCGCTAATAATTTTTTTTACCGACAGCTTTAACGATGAAAGTTTAGCCATCGCTAATAGTTATTAGCGATGGTAGTGGCGACGACAATGCCGTCACTATAGGTAATGACGATAATATTAGCGAGGATAGTTAGCCATCGCTAATACTAAGTAGTTTTATTTTTTTAATTAGATTTTATTATTATTAGTGATGGTAGATAATTATTAGCAATGATATTTTATCATCGCTAATAAAATATAATTTTATTTTTTTAAAATTTGATTGTAGGATTATTAGCAATGAAATTATATTATTAGTGATAAAAAAGTCATTGCTAATATTAATAATTTTTAAAAATATTTTTTAAAATTATTTAAATAAATATTTTTAAAATTATTAGTGATGGTAAATTGAGCCATCATTAATAACCATCAATAATTAATTAATTTAATTATAATTAAAATTAATATTTTTAAAAAAATAAATTTATTAGCGATGGCTTTTTCATCGCTAATTGTTAGAAGTTTGTTGCTAATACGTATTAGTGATGGCAAAAATGCCATCGCTAAATGCTATCACTAATTTTATTTTTTTATTTTTTTTGAATATGATATAATTTTAAAATTTAAAATTCATCTTCATCATTTATTATCTAAATAATTATCATTAGAGTATCATCATAAAATACTACCTCGATCTGATAGCCCTAGTTATGTCGATCAATAAAATTTGATTTCGATGGTCACAAATGATCGCTTAATAATTTGATAGATAGTAGCCATTGATAGATTCAAAAATTTGCAATGATGATCTTGACGATATTTATAGCATCCTATCAAAATTTTGCTTCAATTAAAAATCATTATCATGATCAATTTAGCATAAAAATATTTGGATTGTTAAATAAAAAATAAGTGATCAAAAGATTAAATGACATTTGATTATAAGATAATTTTTTAGATAAATGATCTTTGCTACTACTTTGATCATTTGTACGGTGATGATCATAAAATTCAAACCACACGTATATGAACGATCCAAAACTATATGACTCTTAATATTTATTCTTAAAGTTCTTAAGTAATTATACTTATGCTTTTGTAAGATCTGCTTAACGTGGATGGTTCATATATATATAGTTTGAATTTTAGGATCACTATCATACCAATAATTAAAGTAGCAAAAATTATTTATCTAAAAAATCATCTTGATCGATGTTGTTTGGCCTTTCAATGACTCATTTTTTATTTAACGATCAAAATCATCCTATACTAAATTGATCATGATAGTGATGTCCGATTGAAGTGAGATTTTGATCATATGTTAAAAATATCACCAAGATTATTATTGTAAGTTTTTGAACCCATTGGTGGTCTCTATCTATAAGATCATTAAGCGATCATTCGTGGCCATCAAAATTAAGTTTTATTGATCAACATAGCTAGGACTATCAAATCGAGGTGATCTTTTGTGATGATACTCTAATGATAATTATTTAGATAATAAATGGTGAAAATGGGCTTTAAATTCTAAAATTAAATCATATTCAAAAAAAATTATAAAAAAATATTCATGATGAATTTTTTACCAACGGCATTAGCGACGATAAGTTTGTCGTCGCTAATAAAAAAATTTAATTATCTAATAAAATGTTAATGATGAATTTTTATTTTTAGCAAAGAAGTTTAGTCGCTAATACTTTTACCGATGGCATTAGTGATAGTATATTTATCGTTGCTAATAGTCTGCAACTTCAAAACAATCGAGAAAAAAAATTTTGCCTCCATGCTCATTCTCTCTCATTCCTGTCCCTCATCCTTCTCTCATCGGCATCCAAACCTCCCTCACCCCCTAACCCTCCTTTCCTCCCTCCCCATCTCATTCCTCTGGTGTCCCATGGCCGAGCTCTTCCTCTCCTTCCTTCCTCCATCCCTCCATTGCTGGAGCCCTATCTTTCCTCCCTTCCTTCATTCCGCCACCACCGAAGCCCTCCCTCTCCTTCTTTCCTCCATCCCGATACCATTGGAGCCCTCCCTCCCTTCCTTTCCTCCATCTCGACACCACCAGAGCCCTCCCTCTCCACCATCCCACCATGTCGGAGCCCTCCCTCTCCTCTCTTCCTTCGTTCTGCCACCACCAAAGCCCTCCCTCTCCTCTATCCCGTTACCACCGGAGCCCTCCCTCTCCTCCCTTCCTCCATCCTGCCACTATCAAAGCCCTCTCTCTCCTCCATCTCGCCACCACTAACACCGCCAAAGTCCTCTCTCTCCTCCATCTCATCACTATCAGAGCCCTCCCTCTCCTCCCTTCCTCCATCTCACCACTGTCGGAGCCCTCCCCCTCCTCCCTTCCTCCATCCCGCCACTTCTTCCTCCATCCCACCATCGCTGGAGCCCTCCCTCCCCTCCTTTTCTCCATCTTGATGCCGTTGAAGCCCTCCCTTCCATCACCAATCACCCCCCACGTAGTGGCTCACAGCCCCCTTCTTGGCTCTTGGTCCACGGCGCATCCCACTTGCTCCGTCGATCCTTCCTGAGCTTGTCCGAGAACTCCTCTCCCCTGGCCCATCACCCCCTCCAGCGAAAAGATAAATCTATGAATTTTTTTTATTAAGCATGTTTTGTATTTAGACTTGGGTTGTTCATTTGATTTTAACTGACCCAAACTAACCCAACCTAAAAATTGAATAACAAAAAAATAAAAATAAAAAATGGACCCGAATAAGAAAGGAACCAAACTGAAACTGAACCAAGAATTTTTATTCGATTCGATTTGGTTTTTTAATTTTTTTATAATTATCCATTTTTAATTATCTATTTTTGATAAAATATATTCAAATAATTATTATTGATTCATTGTTAGTTTGTTATATTATATTTAATTAAATTCAGGATCTATTGAATTTATTGATTGATAATTTCTTATATTAAAAATCAATAATTGATAAGTAATGGTACATTGATAATTGATAAATCATAAGTAGATAATATTCGATCACAAATCGATCATTAAATTATTAGCGATCGATTTTTGATTTTTAGCTATTGATTTTTCGATCGCTAAAATCAAATTTTCTTGTAGTGAATTTCACTTCATCTATCTTTTTTTTTAGTTTGTTTAATCATTCATTATACTTTATATTTCCTCATTATTTTTTAAAAAAAACTAACTTCTCTTTCCTTGTATAGAGCTGAGATAGTATCATCATTGAAGAAAAAAGTGCATATCAGGTAATTTAACTTTAAGTAACTTTTTTTTTGCTATAATAATTATTTTATTTAATTATGATATGTATGTAAGTTTATAACATAGAAATATAATATTTACTTTATAATTTTCAATACAAGTGAAGAAAAGAGTTATAAAAAATTGATCAGTGTATAAGCTTTTAAAATAATATTATATATCATATATCAAGATCCACGGCTGTATGACCAACTGGGCTTGTTATTTCAGCATCATATCATGTAATTCTATTAGTAAACTCTTTTACTTATTTTAACTTTTCATATTTAAAAGCTTTACATATTTAGGCTAATTTTGAGTCTGGAAAGGAGATTTAGGGGCTACAAATTCAATCTAATCATTCAATTGATGGACCAAAGGTATGTGTAGTTTTGTATCATCGAATGAAATATATTGAAATAATTTATTTAAGAATTGAAGGAGGATATCGAAGGATACGCTTCCTGATAAGTACCATAAATTCATCAATAAAAATATTAATTTATCAATTAATTTATATTAATTTTTAAGAATTAATGACCAATTTATATATACCTTTTGAGAAATTCATATTTTTATTAATTAAAAAATTAATTAAAAAAATAATAAAAAATAGAAAATAAAATTTTATAATTAATAGAAAGAGCTCATTGTTTTGATCATAACAAAATAAATTTGAACCAAAACGGAGCCAAAATGAAGAAGATATAAATTTCTAAAGAAATAAAATAAATAAAAATTAAATAAAAAAATGGCTCAGTCGGCTCCGCAAGTCAAGCTAAGCCATCAAAGATGACTCAACCACAGAAGCCATCAATCGATCCATGATCCAGACGTAGACCGCCAGCTCAGTAGAAATCGGCGAATCACAACGTGACACATGACGGACCTAAACCCTTAAAGGATCCACAGAAATTTATTGCAGCTCACAGGGCAATCTAGTTTTTTCATTAGGCAACAAAGGTGCTGATTGGTTGTGGTGCACGATAAAGCTGGTCCACATGGTCCATGGGAATAGTAATTACATGATTAGATGGCTGTGGTTGATTGTGGTCAAGATCGAACAGCTATGGTTATTTTCGGATTTGATTCAGCTTCAGACTTCATGCGGATCGCCATCCAATGGCAGCGCTCGATCTAGGGGATAATTCGATGGTCCAGAACACTCTCGATGGTTATCAGGACTCCCGATGCATGATTTGCAATCAGAATTTCTCCATCAACGTGCAATCGAATGGCCAGAATTTAATCCAACCTAATCTGGACCGATAGGCATCCGATTTTGATGATTTTTGGACCGTTGGATTCCTATTGAATGGCTAGATTTCACCAGACTTACCAGATTCGTATCAAAGCTATTTTAATCTAAATTTTACTCAAATTTCTTTATATTTTGATGATTACAAAGGCTATTAGTCCCACATTGCCTCCAAAAAAAATATCCAACCCTTCTAGCTCTATAAAAAGGACTCTAGGCCTCCAAAAATCAACATCTTAGATTAAGGTGAAGTTTTGGTACAGGATAAAGCCAGGCTAGGGGTCAATGGCTACTTCGAAGTAATGGGTGTCGAGAAGAAGAGCTAAACTTCTACACTATCTTTCTATCAATGCCAATCCAAGATCAGAGATCAGCCTATTTTATTTTATTTTATTTTATGTATTTAAATTATGAACTTTTTAATGCAATATTTATTTTTATGCTCTTTAATTTCATGCTCTTTATTTTTATTGTAATTTAATTTTTATATTTTAATTATTATTTTTTATTTTATTGCAAGTAGATGCTAAGATCTAACTAGTAGATCTTAGTACCAAGTTTAAATTTTTGTATCTTTCAATTTTTATTTTTTTTATTTTCTGACTTCACTTTTGATCCCAAAACTCTTCTCTTTTTTTTTTTGTAAAATCAAAGATTTCAAATCTAAAAATACTACCTTTCCTGTGGATTCGATCTGACTCACTGCTATCTATGAATTTTTAATTATTTTAAGAAGTCAGATTAAATTGATAAACACAGTGTCTTAACGACAATATCACGTTTCCATCAAGTTTTTGGCACCATTGTCGAAGATTATTTTTGATTTTTGATTTTAATTTCTTTGATATATTTTAAATAAATTAAAAATAATTTCAATAAATGCACCAAGTTTTTAGCGCCATTATCGAAGATTGTTTTTGATTTTTGATTTGAATTTCTTTGATTTATTTTAAATAAATTAAAAATAATTTTGGCAAATGCCCCAAGTTTCTGGCATTGTTGTCGGAGAAGGCACGGACATTAAATTTTTGATCTCTTTGATTTTTCTATAAATAAATTATAAATAAAATTTTTATTTTCTTATAAATATTGCTTGCTAATTTTTTTATTATTTTGCAAAAAAAGAGATTAAAGAATAAAAAGAACCAGGAGTTTTGCTTGGTGAGATCAATCCTAACCCTAGTTCTCTTTTCTTTTTATTTTATTTATTTATTTATTTTATTTTTAAATTAATTTTAAAAAATATTTATTTAAATCTAATTAAAAATTTGATAACAAGATTAAAAATCCTAACTACTTAGAGCATGCATTATATTATATTTATTTTTATTTTTATTTTTTGGTGATTGCTGAAGGCAAGGTAAGCCTTTCAGAATTCAATTAGTTGCATGCATCTAGTTTAAATTGCATAGAACCCTTTAATTGAAAACTTTTTGTGCATTTTCATATTAAACTAAATTAAGGATACAATCCAATTAAATAAGATAAGGTGGGGATTTGATCATCCTTCCTTAGCCCATAAATAACCAACCAGCATCCTGTATTGACTTAAGCCTTTAATTTTAAAATCAATTAGACATCAGTCCTAGGAACTCGAGCTCAATAGGATAAGAAACCCTAAGAGTTGAATCAGGTTAGGGTTAGTCAATTTGACTGATGTCTAGAAAAATAGTTCAGGGATGATTGGGCCCAAAGGAAGGTGGTTTTTAATTGATTTTGTTCGCTTACCTAGCCAAGCATAATTGGTATCTAAGGCAAGCAATGGAGGGACTTCCATCGACCTTATACTTACCTGGCCAGTTGATTGGCTAATCTTACACTTGGAGGGCTTGAAGGTGACCTAGGTAGTTAGAAGCTATCAAGATCTAGGATAACCATATCAGAATTGATTGATCAACTTGATTGCTAACCAACATCAAACCTAATTAAATCTAATTCTTTTCTCTCTTCTTAGTTCTAGGACTCCTTAAGACTTCTTCTTTAGAACTCTTCTTTCTTTCTTCTTCTTTCTCCTTTAAAAATAAAATAAAATAAAAATTAAATTTAACTAACTAAAAAATATTAAAAATAATAATTAAATTAAATTAAATTAATAAATAAAATAATTAATTTTTAATATAATAAAATAATAAAAAATATAAAAAAAATTCTAAAATTTTTTTTGAGCAATACGTTAGGGTTGCACTAATACATATACGGTAGAAAATTACTTTACCTGATCTAGTTGAACCCAACCATAACATTGAATGGCTGACTTGAACCTAATAGTCCAAAAATTAGATAAAGCTGACCATCTTGCTCAGAAATTAGATCAACTCCTAATCCTAGGTCAACAATCTCCTGCATAATTTACATCATCTTCTAATTATCAGAAGATTTATTCAATCTATGCTAACCCAATCCATCATGTGAGTGAATGTCTTATGACTACACAGTTTTCATATTTTATCCAAGAACAAGTTCAAGCTGCTCAAAGATACTTCAAATTGATTAATGATCCATTTTCAAATTCATATAATCCAAATTGGAGCAACCACCATAATTTTTCTTGGACATCTCAATAGACTCAGACTCAGATCCAAATTTTACCTCTGCAAAATTATCAAAATAGATCCCAATACGAAAATTATGCCGATAATAATGGTCAGCCTAGTCAGTTTACCCAGCCATCATATTACAATCATCCCTCATACCCACCTCCTCAACAGACCAATCTAGCTGACGATAGATTTAACTAACTTCAATAATTAATTCTAACTCAACAACAATCTATCGCCAAGCTAGAAGCCCAAATAGGTCAATTAGTTGAATCTAACATGAGGAGAGAACTAGATCAACTACCAAACCTATCAATTTCAAACAACCCAACTAATGTCCACCAACCATCTGGACCAAGTTATCAATTTAATGTCTCACCTAAGAATTCCCAATTTGAGAATACCAAAGTAATTTCTGAACTTAAAAGCTATAGGATTCTTATGGACCCATACCAAGATTAGGTAAAAGAGGCTAGTACTGATGCTAGCCAAAATAAAAATTTAGAGGAACTGATTAGTACTGAGACTAACCACATAGAAGAATTCGAGCTAGGAACTAGTACTGATGCTGGTTCAAGTTTAAATGAGATAGAAATAGAGAGAAAGAGAATAGATGATTTACCCAAGACTTATAAACCTAATATCCTATTTCCTTCAACCCAAGAAGTCGGTTCTTCTTACAAAAATCAAGAGGCATGTAATAAAATATCAATGGAGTTGTTTAAGCAAAATCACATTAATTTACCTTCAGAATTAAAATCATCTTTAATCACCATTCCAGCATCCATTGAACCAAACGTAACTCCTAAAACTCCATTCATGAGTATTTTAGAAGAACAAATAGGAGAAATTTTTAATAAACATGGGTCTAAGAATGGGATCACAAATTATATCCTTAAAATTAACAATAAGTATATCAATAATGGGATTATAAACCAACTTTCTGAGATTGGCAATTCAAAACCATTGGAATTTGTCAATCCAGTATTTGACAAAGGATAGTAAATTGCATTATGTCTGGCTGAAGATGGTAAACTTAGCACTTGTTGAGAGGCAACCCAATATTTAGTTTTCTTTAGTTTAATTTATCTTTTTAGTTGATTTTATGATAATTTGAATAAGTTGGAGGAAAAGCTTAAATTTTTAAAGGCATGTGCTGGACCAAAAATATATGAGTCAGGTGTATTGTTTCATATTCTTTATTATATTCTTTATTTTTTTTCACCATTAAGGATAATGTTGATTAAGTTGGGAGAGAGAAAAATAAAAATTTTAAAATTTTAAGTCCTCAAAAAAGTTAGTATTTAGTATTTAGACACCTAATTATGCTTAAGAATCGAATTAAACTAAGTATTTTTTTAAAAAAATTGATGCATAGATCAGAGAATCTATGAGATATTAAGGAATTAAGTATTAAAAAAATTCAATAAAGAATTAAGTTCAGAACATAAAAAGTTTTTTTTGAAGTATTTCTAATTTTTCTATTAGCATCAAAGAAAAATCTACTTTTTATAGGCTTGTGTACGGTAACTATATGTTTCTTCATATAAAAAATTAAATAAAATAGTTTTTATATAAAAAATTAAATAAAATAGTTTTCAAGTACTTCTCACTAAGTAACTGGACCTCTTTACCTAAGCAAGCATTGAGTTTCACGTCAAAAGGTGGGAAGGGCAAAGAAGCTCGTTGTAAAGCTAGTCTTAACTCGTAGCCTATTTGATTCGAGCTAATAAGCCTGAGGGGTATTCTATACCTAATATCCTAAAGTCAACTAGCTTGGGAGTCATTAGCCCAAGACTCGCTACATGAATCAAATAGAAAGTTTAATGGGTTAAGACACTCAATAGTGGTATAATGTTAAAACAAAAAAATTGATTTTTCACCAAGTAACCGGGTCCCGTTGTCTAAGTAAGCAATAATATTCACATCAAAAAATGGGCAATATAAAAATAAAAATCAATAAATGAAGGGCGAAAGAAGCAATACACTTGTCTATATGAAAATTTAGATAAATCAGAGATAAAGATGGAATAATTTAGAAAAAAATTAGAAAAATTTAATGTTTTTTACTTAATTTTTCTATCGATAAGTATTAATACCCCAATGATATGTCTCATTTAAGCTTTACTGAATATCAATGATCATTTTGAAAACTACTTAGATAAAATTCGAAACTCTAAAGTTAAAAGGTATTTAAAACTAAATTCTTTCTTTATTCGAGAATGAACAAAGCTTAAGTTGGAGGGTGTGATAAGTACCATAAATTCATCAATAAAAATATTAATTTATTAATTAATTTATATTAATTTTTAAGAATTAATGATCAAGTTATATATAATTTTTGAGAAATTTATATTTTTATTAATTAAAAAATTAATTAAAAAATAATAAAAATTAAAAAATAAAATTTTATAATCAATGGAAAGAGCTCATTTTTTTAATCATAACGAAATAAGTTTGAAGCAAAACAGAACCAAAATGAAGAAGATATGAATTTCTAAAGAAATAAAATAAATAAAAATTAAATAAAAAAAGAAAATGGCTCAGCCGGCTTCGCAAGCCAAGCCACCAAGCTAAGCCAAGCCAAGCTGTCAAAGTCGACTTAGCTGCAGAAGCCACCAACTGGTCTATGATCCAGGCATGGACCGTCGCTCAGTAGAAATTGGTGAATCACAGCACGACACGTGGCAGACCTAGACCCTTAAAGGGTCCATAGAAATTTATCGCGGCTCACAGAGCAATCTGGTCTTTTCACTCGATAATAGAGGTGCTGATTAGTTGTAGTGCATGGTGAAGCCAGTCCATGCGGTCCATGGGAATAGTAATTGCACGATCGGATGGCTGCGGTTGATTGCGGTCGAGATCGAACGACTGTGGTTATTTTCGGATTTGATTCAGCTTCAAAATTCTTGCAGATTACCATCCAATGGCAGCGCTCAATCTAGGGGATAATCCAACCATCAAGAACACTCCTGATGGTGATCAAGACTCCCGACGTGTGACTTGCGGTCAGAATTTCTCCATCAACGTGCGATCGAATGACCAAAATTTAATCCGACCTGATCTGGGCTGATATGCATCCAATTTTGATGATTTTTGGACCGTTAGATTTCTATTGAATGGCTAGATTTTACCAAACTTACCAGATTCATATCAGAGCTATTTTAATCTAAATTTTACTCAAATTTCTTTGTATTTTGATGATTACAAAGGCTATTAGTCCCACATTGCCTCCAAAAAAAATATCCAACCCTCCTAGCTCAATAAAAAGGACTCTAAGCCTCCAAAAATCAACATCTTAGATTAAGGTGAAGCTTTGGTATAGGGTGAAGCTAGGTTATAGGTTAATGGCTGCTTTGAAGCAATGGTGCCAAGAAGAAGAGCTAGGTTTCTACACTATCTTTCTATCATTGCCGATCCAAGATCAGAGGTCAACCTATTTTATTTTTTTATAATTCTATGTATTTAAATTATGAACATTTTAATGAAATATTTATTTTTATACTCTTTAATTTGATGCTCTATATTTTTATTATAATTTAATTTTTATATTTTAATTACTACTTTTTATTTTATTGCAAGTAGATGCTAAGATCTAACTAGTAGATCTTAGTACCAAGTTTAAATTTTTGTATATTTTAATTTTAATTTTTTTATTTTCCAACTTCACTTTTGATCCCAAAACTCTTCTCTTTTCTTTTTCTTTGGTAAAATCAAAGATTTCAAATCTAAAAATACTACTTTCCTTGTGGATTCGATCCGACTCATTGCTATCTATGAATTTTTAATTATTTTAAGAAGTTGGATTAAACTGATAAACACGGTGTCTTAACGACAACATCGTATTTCTATCACATTTGTATTGAAAGATACATCTTTGTATCAAAACTTATGAATAATATTTTATTTTTCTTCCTTTCAAGATGCTGGGATATCCAGCTCTCATCCACCAGCTGCTAGAGATAAGTAGAAGGACAAGAAGAATGTTACTTGATTTTTTTTTTTTATTTGTATATAATTTTAGCACCTCATTATTCTATGCGCCCCAATAGAGCAGCGAGGAGGACCCAGTGGGTGGCAGAGAGCCCGATAGAATCGGGTTGCCCAATAGGATCTGATCAGGCACATGAGCGGCTCCATTGGCATATATGTTGTGGTTAATAGACTGTTAAGAAATCTATATCAAAACTCTTCACTAGAATTATAAAAACTCTTATATGTATACTGTTGGTGTAGAATTTGGTCGACATCGGATCGAGCTAGAGTTGAGAAAGAAGAGGTTGCCGTCGGTGACATGCAAAATAAAGTTCCGCCTGAAGTTGATGGTGTTGGCTCTGGTAGGATCCTTCAACGATCAAGTCGACTCTTCTAACCAATAGAAATAGAGTGCTCAGAAAAGAACTCAATAGAGTTTTGAGAAGGAGAAGAGAGCTTAGAGATATCTGAAGGATCCTTTTTATAGACAAAGCTTGTATAGCCATAATTATCTGGTAGTGGGCCACTCGGGGCCACGTGAAATTTATTCCCATAATCATTCGATAGTAGGCCACTCGAGACCACATAAAATTTATTATAGAGAGAGGTGTTGCCCGTTCATTGAGATTTAATAGTCGATGTCCGGAGGAAGCAGGCATTGGTTGGTGAAGAGCTTTGACATATATCAATTTTAGAGGAGTTTGGACTCCTAAAGAGAATACAGCTAGAGGGGATCATCTGAGAGGAATACTACTTGAAATTTGAAAGTAATCCACTGAAGGAATCTTGATGGAATTCGATTGATGGAGAAGTCTAGAAAGAGTTTGGCTCCTAGAGGAATCTGATTGAAGGAGAAGTCTGGAAGGAGTTCAGCTTCTATAGAAATCCGACTGAAGAAGTCTAAAAGGAGTTCGGCTCCTGTAGGAATCCGATTGAAGGAGAGGTCCGAAAGGAGTTTGGCTCCTGTAGGAATCTGACTGAAGAAAAAGTTCAGAAGAAGGAGTTCGACTGCTAATGGAGTTCGATCGAAGTTTGGCTACTGGAGGAAGAATTTCTAATTAAAGCTCTTCCATGATTACCAGTTGCATTAGGCTAAGCATCAAACTAGACTTCGGTGGGAGTGGAGTTTATCTCCAATAATAGTTCCCCCACTCTCGAGCTCGAAATTTGAAAGAAGGGAGTACAAAAAGATGACTACCGAAGTTCTTTTTTGGGCTCTACACCCATTGAGATTGAAGCTTGGGGGAGATCTTATCTCCTACCAAGGTTGAAGGAGATCTTATCTCCTATTGAGGTTGACGTTGAAACTTGGGGGAGATCTTATCTCTAGTCGAGGTTGAAGGAGATCTTATGTTATATTGACGTTGACGTTGAAGCTTGGGAGAGATCTTATCTCCAACTGAGATTGAAGAAGATCTTATCTCTTGTTGACATTTACGTTGAAGCTCGAGAGAGATCTTACCTCCTGTCAGGGTTGAAGAAGATCTCATCTCCTATTGAGGTTGACATTGAAGCTTGCGGGAGATCTTATCTCCTACCGAGGTTGAAGAAGATCTCATCTCCTATTGACGTTGACATTGAAGCTCTAAAAAAAATTTTATCTTCAGTCGAGGTTGAAGAAGATCTCATCTCCTATTAAGATTGATGTTGATGCTCTGGGGAGATCTTATCTCCAGCTGAGGTTGAAGGAGATCTCATCTCCTGTTGGTGTTGATATTGAAGCTCGAAAAAGATCTTATCTTCAGTCGAGGTTGAAGAAGATCTCATCGCCTATTGAGATTGATGTTGAAGCTCGGAGGAGATCTTATCTCCAGTTGGGGTTGAAGGAGATCTTATCTCCTATTGGGTTGGCATTGAAGCTCGGGGGAGATCTTATCTCCAGCCGAGGTTGAAGAAGATCTTATCTCCTGTTGAGGTTGGCATTGAAGCTCGGGAGAGATCTTATCTCTTCAATCAGGGTTGAAGAAGATCTTATCTTCTGTTGAGGTTGATATTGAAGCTTGAGGGAGATCTTATCTCCAGTCGAGGTTGAAGGAGATCTTATCTCCTATTGACGTTTGCATTGAAGCTCGGAGAAGATCTTATCTCCATTCGAGGTTGAAGAAGATCTTATCTCCTGTTGAGATTGGCGTTGAAGCTCGGAAGAGATTTTATCTTCAGCTGAGGTTGAAGGAGATCTTATCTCCTGGTTGACGTTAGATTTGAAGCTCAGAGGAGATCTTATCTCCAGTTGAGGTTGAAGGAGATCTTATCTTCTATTGAGGTTGGTGTTGAAGCTCAGAAGAGATCTTATCTCTAACCTCGAAGATCATATCTCCTATTGAGATTAGTGTTGAAGATCGGGGGAGATCTTATCTCCAGTCGAGGTTGAAGGAGATCTTATCTCCTATTGAGCTTAAGGTTGGCGTTGAAGTTCGGAGAGATCTTATCTCTCAACCAAGGTTGAAGGAGATCTTATCTCCTTATTGAGGTTGGCATTGAAGCTCGAGGGAGATCTTATCTCCAACTGAGGTTGAAGGAGATCTTATCTCTTGTTGACGTTAGCGTTGAAGCTCAGAGGAGCTCTTATCTCCAATCAAGGTTGAAGAAGATCTTATCTCCTATTGACATTAGCTTTGAAGCTTGTAGGAGATCTTATCTCCAATCGAGATTGAAAAAAATCTTATCTCCTATTGACATTGGCATTGAAGCTTGGGGGAGATCTTTTCTCCAGCTAAGGTTGAAGGAGATCTTATCTCCTATTGAGATTGAAGCTTGAGAAAGAGTTTCGATCTTGGGTTTCCATGCTTGTTGCTTGTTGCGAATGCCGAGCTCGTTGTGGATGTCAAGTCTATTATGGATGTTGAACTAGGACCTCTCTTACAAACCAGGATAAGGTTCTATCTTTCTCATTTGACGTAGCCAGATTGTCATGGAAAAAATTATGTTAGAATTCTCCACAAGCTTCTTCCTTCTCCACATCTTTGGCCTACGAGGTTCTGACTTTTGCTCATATTAGGATGAGGTTCTCTTTCCATTCCTAACAAGCGGTAGGGGCACATTAGGACCATTGTCGGGGTCTCTCTTCTCATCTCGTGTAAAATGAATGAGGCCTTTGACTTTGCTCACGTTAGGATGAGGTTCTCCTCCTATTCCTAATCGGACTGTAGGGGCATATTAAGGCCATTGTCGGGGCCTCTCTTCTCATCTTGTCTAAAATGAATGAGGCCTCCGATTTTGCTCATGTCAGGATGAGATCCTCCTCCTATTCCTAATGAGTGGTAGGGATACATTAGGGCCATTATCGGGGCCTCTCCTCTCACCTTGTTTTAAATAATCGGAGGTCTTTAACATGCCCATGTTAGGACGAGGTTCTCCTCCTATTCCTAACATGGGCACTTTTGATTGCTTCTTTCCTATTGTCAATCCTATTTTTGCATCAAGAAACCATAATATTGAAATGGAGGAGTTTTATTGAAGAAAAATTACTGGTAGTACATCCTCAGATTTTTTGAAATTTCAAGATCATGGGAGTGTTGTTCCTCTGAGCTTCTTCAGGTGATAAGTTTTAGGCCAGACGATCTCCTCTATTTCATACAAACCTTTTCAATTTAGGACAAGCTTTTTCTAACTCTGAGGCTGAGAGATGATGGCTTGTTGAAGCACTAAGTCCTCTAGAGATAGTATTGATGATGTTGAGAGGCGATCGATCTCCTTATTATTCCTTCCTCCTTGGTGGTTTTGGTTGTGATAGTGCCCTCGACCAATCTTTACTTGCTTCAGGCTGGCGTCTGAGGAATCAATCCAGTCGACCTCTCCTGATGAGTTTCTTGATCTTATCTTGGAGCTGAATGCATTCTTTAGTATCATAGTCATGGTCATGATGGTAGAGATAATATTTACTAGGATTTCACTTATCGGGATGAGTGTGCATCCTTTCAGACCCCAACAGTTTCTCCTTGATCTCCATCAATACTTGAATTTTTGGAGCATTGAGGGGAGCGTAGTTATGAAACCTTCTGTGGGGAGAACTTCACATCCTTCCATCAGGGCTTCTTTGACAACAAGCTCGAGGAGGAGTTCGAGCTCGCTTGCACTCTAGGGTAGTCCATGAGTACGGTCGAACTTCATTTGGCCCTCCATCAGCCATGGGTTTTCTAGACTCATCCGCCTACCGCTCTTCTGTGGCTTCCTCATCTTTCAATTTGAAGAATTCTTCCACTTGGATATATCCTTTATCTCGAGCTAGCAGATCAGCAAAGTCCTTAGGGTACTTCTCCAGGAAGAATAGCAAATCATTTTTTTGAAGACCATCCTTGAGTGCGGCCATTACAATAGATTGGTCTAGGTTTTGGACCTCCAATACAGCAGCGTTAAACTAGATGACATAAGTTTGGATCGATTCTCCCTTCTTTTGCTTGATATTCATCCGAGAATTTGAACCTCAACACGGACGTCGGCTACTAACGAACTGAGCCATAAACTGATGACTCATCTAGTCAAAGAAGAAGATCGTACCTGGCTTTAATGTCGAGTATCAGTTTTTTGCTGCTTCCTTTAAGGTAGACAAAAAAGTCCGATATAAGATGGCATCTGGTATGCCATGTAGCAGCATCATTATCCGAAAGGCCTCCAGATGGTTGATTGGATCGGTGGTTTCATCATAACTCTTAAACTATGGGAGTTTGATATTCGATGGAATTGATTCCTACATAATCCTCTGAGAAAAAGGAGGATCAGTGCAAATATCATTACCATGTGAGGAGAAAGTATGGCAGAGTTCTTCGATTCATCGGTTCATTTTCAGAAGCCTTTGATCCAGAAGATCTTTATGATCATTGATCTTTAGGGTTTTCTAGTGGAACAGGTGCAAGGCTCCCCTTGGGTCGAGTCATGATCCGAGCAATGATTCTCCACCCTCTGCTTTTTCTTTTCAGAGGTCACCGATCGGCTAGCCCAAGTCGGCCATCCCTAGATCAGATCATGGGACTCCAAAAAAACCTGCTCCAACTGAATCAATGTCGAGGCCTGCCGATGAATGGCCTGCACCACCTCCATGAGATTATGATCCTTCTGGACCAGTAGGTTGAACTGCTCCACATCCACCATGGCTGCGGGTGGAGCTTGAGTTGCCGAAGCTGGAGTGGGAGTGAATAGGTCTGGATGGAATCTGGCTACAGAAGTCGTTGATCATCGGGTTGAAGCTTTTCTGGGAGGCAATTTCTTTTGGAAAGAACTCTAGAAAGGAAGAAGAAAGATTGCTGCTGAGCACTCCTTTAAGAATAAGAAAACCTCAGAAATAGAGGCCCTTCCTCTAGCACCAATTCTATTGGTGTAGAATCTGATCGATGCCGGATCGAGCTGGAGTTGAGGAAGAAGTGGTCACCGTCGGTGTCCTACAATATAAAGTCTCATCCGGAGTTGATGGTGGTGGCTCTGGCAAGATCCTCCAATGATCAAGTTAGCTCTTCTAACCAATAGAAATGGAATGCTCAGAAAAGAATTCAGCAAAGTTTTGGGAAGGAGAAGAGAGCTTAGAAAAAATGTATCTGGAGGGTCCCTTTTATAGACGGAGTCTATATAGCTGTAACCATTCGGTAGTGGGCAGCTCGGGGCCACGTAGAATTTATTACCATAACCGTCTGATAGTGGACCACTCGGGGCCATGTGAAATTTATTATGGAGAGAGGTGTCGCCCGTTCGTTGAGATTTAATAGTCGAAGTTTGGAGGAAGCAGGCATTGGTTTATGAAGAGCTTTGATATATATCAATTTTAGAGAAGTTCAAACTCCTAAAGGGAATATGACTAGAGGAGATCATCTGGAAGGAATACTATTTGATATCTAAAAGTAATCCACTAGAGGAATCTGGATGGAGTTCGACTAATAGAGAAATCTAGAAGGAGTTTGGCTCCTGGAGAAATCTGACTGAAGGAGAACTCTTGAAGGAGTTCATTTCCTATAGGAATCCAATTAAAGGAGAGGTTTGGAAGGAGTTCAGCTCCTATAGGAATTTGATTGAAGGAGAAGTCTGAAAGGAGTTCGGCTGGGGTTCGACTGCTGGATAAAGAATTTTCAGTCGAAGCTCTTCCATGATTATCAGTCACATTAGGCTAAGCATCAGACTGGACTTCGATGGGAGCGGAGTTTATCCCCAACATATACTTTGAATTATTTAATTTTATTATTTATTTATTATAGATAAGGTAACTAGATCATCCACCATGCTAGCTATGGTTGTGGGAGGCCATGCATAGATCTAGAAGGACTAGTGATTATTTAGATTCTAGGTCATGGTAGATTGCGATAAGAATTTCAAACTATATATTTATTAAGTTGTTATAGGATCTGATATGTATATTAGAACTAATATATTTCTAAACTGTATAGGTGGATTATGTGGAGTACATTGTTGTGCGGTTGATGTTGACCCATCCACTTAGCCCACCTTTGACCTTAAGGGATGGCTCAAGGTCACCGAAAGAGTGAATAGGAGTCAGATCATAGGATTCGATCATAGCTTTAATCCTCCAGTGACAATCCTCTTTGGCATCCTCGCAAGCATCAACGTTCTAGATTTGGAGCGATGCCCATGTGGAGGAGGTCGTGTAGAAGCTTCTGAGCCAGCGATCTTAGAGCATCAGGATTGCCGTCCATGATGTGGTCATGGAGGATCTTCAGGATCCATGGCTAAGCGACCAGTTGGGCTTGTTGTTTCAGCCATCTCATTAGGTAATTCTATTAGTAAACTCTTCTACTTATTTTAAGTTTTCATATTTAGAAGCTTCACATATTTAGACTAGGCTTGAGTTAGAAAAAGATTTAAGGACTAAAAATTCAATCTAACCATCTAATTGATGGATCGAGGATGTCTATAGTTCCATATCATAGAATAGAATGTGTAAGAATAATTTATTCGAAAATCGAAGGAGAGTATCGAAAGATACGCCCCCATATTGAAACTTATGAATAATATTTTATTTTTTCTTCTTTCAGGATGCTGGGATATCTGGCTCTTATCCATCAGCAACTGAAGATGAGTAGGTGGACGAGGAGCAAGAGGATGAGGAGGATGTTACCTAATTTTTTTTATTTGTATATAATTTTGATACTTGTAACATAATATCTTAATATAAAATTATATAATTTATATTTTTAATATAATATAATTAATTTTATATTTATAATTATTTAAATAGTTATTATCTTTATAATAGCTTTTAAAAATATTATTATTTATTAGTAGATTTTAAATTATTTAATTATAATTTTTTTAAGAAAAATTAAAAACTATTAGCGATGGTATTAGTGATGGCAAATTGCCATCATTAATGATTTTTTAAAATTTATAGAAATAATAAAGATATTAGCGATGGTATTTATGATAAAATTATCATCGCTAATAGTTTTTTAAGGATTTTATAAAAAATAAAAATTATTAGTGATGGTATTAGCGATAATAATACCATCGCTAATAGATTTTACTGATTTAATTAATAAAAAATAAAATTTTTAGCAATGGCATCTTTGTCGCTAATGTCGTCACTAATTAGTTATTAATGATTATTGTCGTGGATGGTCAAAAATAAAACCTAACTCACTACTATATAGATAGAATGAGTCGGAATCGTATCCACAGGGATCTTGTTAATTATATTTAAATTATAAATTAAAATTAAGATTAAGATTAATTAAAGTTGATTAATTAAAAGACTACTTAAATTAATTAAGAAAGCAAATTAAATAGCAAATTAAAAGAGAAGTTGTAAGTACGGAGATGGATTCTTAGGATTTCAACTGATCACTTATCTGATAGATGGTATTTTTTTTAATATACTTTAATTGATATCTAATCAATAAAGATATAATCTATCTTAGAGAGCACGACCTGTACTCTTAGATTACAGTCCATCCCTTAAAGTTATAGACTTATCCAAATTGATTTAGATATAATACCAAGAATTAATCTAAATATAATTTATCTCAAGAGTATGAACCATACCTATAGATCATGGCTCATCCCAAGAATAATAAACTATTCTAGATTAATTATAAAAAATAAAGACATAAAAATATTATAGCTAAAAATAATCTTTATTGTAAATAAAAAAAATACAAAAGATAAAAAATAGAAAAGACCATCAAAATAAGATCATAATGATCTCCTAAGAAAGAAAGGATCAACCGGACATCGAAAAGCTTCTCACTGAAATCTCATCCTTGATGCCTCATAGAAGAGCCTGGGCCATAGCTGGTTGTAGAAATCAGGAGCAGGAGAGGAAATTTGGTGGAGAAATAAGAGAAGTTGATGGTTTGTTGAAGAAAGGAATAAGAAAGAAAGAAGAAAAGAAGAGAGGAAGAGAGCTTGGAGAGAGAGAAAGAAGAGTGGCTAGTTGTTTTGGGTTAAAGGAAAGGCTTGGAGCGGTTTGGAAGGGGCTTAGAGGTGCTTAGGGCTTGTTGGTTTACCTTAGATGGATTTTTATAGAGAGAAAAAGGAGAGAAATAGTGTTTGAAAGGGAGAAAAGCCATGAAAATCAAGTCTGGGTCGGATTTCTGATCATTGTGATCAATTTCAACCGCTAGATCGAGCTTAAATGGTCTAGATCTGGTCAAAATATGCTTTTTATAACTTAATCAGGACCCAGATTGATTTTGGACCATTAGATCTCCTGATCAAATGAATTCTGACCATTGGATGATGCTCGGATCTTTCTTAATCAAGTCGAAAATGAACTCTGACCATTGGATCCCGACCGACATGATTCTTGATCATCGGATTGTGCCAATTTGCTGGATATTGTTGAATCAAGGCAGGAAATGATGCTGACCATCGAATCTTAACTGGGACAAATGCAGACCATCATATCACACTTTTCTTATTCCTGTAGACTGTGTTGATCGATTACACTAAAGACCTCCACCAATCACATTGCACGCTGCTTGACGAAATTATCTTTCTACCCCTATGATCCATGATGGATTTTTGGTAAACCCCTTAAGGGTCGAAATCCACCATGCGGTGGACTTTGATTGGGCGTACCTACTAAGTGGGCGGTCCACTCTTGATCTATAGACTAGATGGTCGATCTACCATGCACCAGCAGGCTGGATGGGCTTCTATTCTATGGGCTGGCAGACTGGCGTGCTGGCTTCTCTAGCTGGGCTGGCTTGCTGGTGCACCAGCTGGGCTGGAATACGTCGGCTAAGCCAGATGTGGCGGCTTGGCTTGGCATGCTGGCTAAGCCGACTGTGGTGGCTAAGCTATTTTCAGATGTGGCAGCTTGGCTTGGCATGCTGGCTAAGCCGACTGTGGTGGCTAAGCTATTTTCAATCTTTTATATTTTTCTTTTCTTTTTTCTTTAAAAATTAATTTTGGATCCATTTTAACTCTGATTTGCTTCAAATTTATTTCATTATGGCCCATAAATCAAGCTCCTTTCATCGATCACTATTATAGAATAAGTCTATGATAGTAATTACAAAACCGCTATCGTAGCCTAAAAAAGTATTGCCATATGCTATGGCAGCGGTTAGCTAACCGCTACCACTATGACCATCGTCATAGGTCTATGGTAGCGATTATTGCAGTGGTTATGTGAACTGTTGCCATACAGAATCTATGGTAGCAATTTTGTAACTGCTGCCATAGGTCGAGCTATGGTAGCATTTATGGAATGGCTACCATAGCTCGAGCTATGGCAGCTATTATGGGATGGCTGCCATAGCTTGACCTATAGCAGCGATTATGGAATTGCTGCCATAAATTTAATGAAGTGGTTCCATAACCACTGCCATAGGATAATGGCAGTGGTTTGGCATGCCTATGGCAACGATTTTGCAACTGCTGCCATAACTTTTGAATAATAAAAGATTATAAAATTTTTAATTTTTTATATATTTTATCTGATAAATGTAGAGATATATATAATATAATAAAAAATATAAGAAAATATTATAAATATAAAAGTATTTTTTAAATGCTTAAATTTTATTATCGAATAAAATTTATTATAATATTTTTTAAAAAAAATACATCTGAAGTCTCCTAAATCTATATCATCATTATCACCAGGAGATGGAGCATAAGCTAGAAGAGCTGGAGCTAGAGGAGTTGGAGCTAGAGGGGCTGGAGCTGGAATGTCGACCAATATGTCCCCAAGGCCCATGAAGTCTGCTCCAAAACACGTGTTGAGCCTCATCACCATGGTGCTTAGGATGCCCTCCAGATGAGATGTGCGCTCCTCAGCATGAGCAGCCTGCACCGTAGCTTGATCTGCTCACGCCGTAGCCTGAGATGTCTACACTAATGCCTCCTCAAGCTACTCTCGACTGATGACACTGAAAGCATGTGAAGAGATGCTCGCCTCAAACTAATAGCTCATCGACATATATTCGGGCCTGCATCAGATCCTCCTAGAGTGCTCAAGCTCCAAGACCTGAGATAGATGGTCATCGGGGCTAGAGCTGTTCGAACCCTTGCTCACAAGCGCATCTAACTACTCCTATAATTATAAATTCAAATAAAATTTTATAGAAAATGCTATAATACTGATAATATATACTAATATTTTTATTACTTATAAAAGTCCTCCTGATTGTGGTGTTCATCGATCTACCCTTCTTGTCCATATGACTGGATCAGAATATCTCGCTATGGCTGGGCATCACTCCATCTCTCATCAGCTATAATAATTGATTAGTTTATTAGAAACATGAAAAAAATATTAATTTAATTTATCTAGTAAGATTCAGAATTCATTACCTCTCTATGCACATGACTGGCCATAGACTCATGGCTTAGAGTGTGCATTTACTCCTAGGTTGCTCGATTCTCTCGATTCTGATGGAAGGTTCCCTAACAAGTATTCAAATAAATAATAAGTATTTAAAAAATATTTAAATATAATTTTAAGCATATTAAAAAATTTAAAAGTTAAAAATTTTACTTCAAACTTCTGGCTCCTTCTATGTCTAACCATCCTCTTCCACTGACTCGGAGGACAGTCCTGTATCCAAGGAACAAGCTCCTTCGGAGTGTCTCGTCAGTGCTCGAGCCATCCTTTGTGAAGCTTGACCTTGTAGCCTCGGTACAACTCTCCAATCTTCTTCAGTCAAATATCTCGAGCCCTCTCATGATCTGGAAAGTCGTACCTCCTCTACACAAAGTTATCAAAAGTCAGTTATCAAATTATTTTAATCAAACAAAGTGTAAACATATCAAATGCATATATAATTAAGATACACTTACCCATATCTTCTTTCAGACCTAGTCCCTAACACCATCATCCATCAATCGATAGTCTATGGGCAATACTGGAATGATGTCGGACCATCTCACAAGCACTTCAAAAAATGAATGCATCTCCCATGCGGTCTCTCCTACTGGTCTTTTCTGCACATCATACTGCACTATCACTTGATGCTGGCAGTTCCACACATGTGGCATGCATGTGAAACTACAAAATATCCTACTAGATGATGTACTTATAATCAAAATATTTTCTATAAATATATAAATATATAAATACTATATAAAAAATAAATAATAAATAACATAATAAAAATGTACACTCAAATGCTGGTGTCAGAGCATGTGCCAAAGATGTGGCTAATGATGGAGGCTCAAATACCGATGGAGTAGATGCCGATGGTGGAGTAGATGTCAGTGGTGGAGTAGATGCCGATGGTTCCTGAGTAGTTGATACGGAGATAGATGGAGTATGCTCTAACTGCTCCTTAGATGTCGAGTTCTATATAACTCGCTTAGAGGTGAGGGTGAAAGCTAGATAGCATTTTGATGCCATCATGACCTGCAATGTTAATGAACATTAACTAATGTAATATGTTGAACAATAATATTAGTATAACATCAATAAATAGATTCTAATATTTATACCAGAATGTTGAAGTTATCTATAATACCCCAGCCTTGTATAGAATTTTTGGATTATATGTTATTTCTTTGGTGTTACCTTAAGTTTCTAAGATTGACCTTGTAGGCCACTTAATTTTAGTTATAAACTACTTTGAATTAAACTTACTTTACTAAAATTTATTGAAGCCATTTGAGTATATATTGTGACTATCTGTCATTTCGAGTCATGAAAATTTTCTGTCTGGAAACTAGCACCTATAAGGAAGGCTATATAAAATATATATTTTTCTGGAATAAAATGTTTCAGTAATTGATCTCTAGATGTTAGTGAGTCAATAAGTAATTTTTAATGAATTTTAGAGATTCTTTAACCTATTCATTCTAAAGCAAGAAAGTTTTAAAAATTTTGGATTTGGATAATTTAAACTAGAATCCAAATTTTAGATTCTTATTCTTAAGAATTTTAATTTTTTTGATATTTTTATTGATTCCAAGTAGGGGGTTCTCCTTATTTATATTTATGTTTTAAAATTAATGGAGTGTAAAATAAGCTGAGATTTAAGTAAAGCTATGAATAAAGTCTGAAGAGTAAAATTTTTAAAACTCTAAAATTCGAGCTAACCCAAATTAAAATCGAGTTGGTCTAAGTCTCAGGCTATAGAATGAGTTTTTTATTTTTTTGAGAGAGCCAGCTCAATTTAGCATCAAGCTGACTCGATTGGCATTCGAGTTGGCCTGATTTGGAGCCAAGCTGGCTCTACATAATGAGTTTTCTATTTTTTTGAGAGAGCCAGCTCGATTTGGCATCGAGCTGATTTGACTAGCATTTGAGCTGGATCAATTTAGAGCTGACCCAGCTCTATAGAATGAGTTTTCTATTTTTCTGAGAGAGCCAGCTCGATTTGGCATTGAGCTGACCCAACTGGCATTTGAGCTGGCTCGATTTGAAGTCGAGCCGGCTCCATCAGCTGAAAAAGGGTTATACTTCGTCTATTCATTAATCATTATTTATAAAATTATTCTTTAAAATTTGGAATAGAAAATTATACTTTCAAAAATGTCCAACTTTTAAGAACAACTCTATCAAATTTTTGGTAGGAATTATATATCTGGTTTACCCCCTCTATCAAAGTTTCGAAAATCGCTACCATAGTATGTACTATCGTAGCCCTATTCTATAGTAGTGGGTGGTCCTTTTTCTGTAAAAGACAAAACAAAAGTATCAATTCTTAAGAATAAAGATAATTTAATATAATAAATTAATATTTATATATATATATTTTATGTGCTCATCACACCCCTAACTTGAACTTTGCTCATCATCGAGTAAAGTAGATAAATTAGCAATATATATCGACTTAACTTTAAACTAAAAGTCAGATTTAGACACTCCTAAAGGCAGTTGATATTCGATCAGAATATTGAAGAGGTACATCATTGGATTACTTATTCGACCTAATTAATGGTTGAATATTAGCCATATAAATTTTTAGAGATCTTCTTTTACCAACTCTCCACTTTACTCTCTAAATCCTCTGACTTGATGTGAGACGGATTTATTATCTTTTGCAATTTAGTTTCCTTATTACCCACCTTTTTTTTTCTTTCATTCATTTTGGATTCTTGCAACCCCACTTTTTGTTGCAAACCACAACACTTACTTAGGCGAAGGGGTCTGGTTACTTAGTGAAAAAATGCTAAACCCTCTTTCTAATTCATATTGCACATCTTTTTACACGAACCATAATGCTTGCTTAGGCAAAGGAGCCTGATTACTTAGTGAAAAATAATTTTTTTTAAAATAGATTTTAAGGAATACTTTTGCATATTTCGACCTTTCTACTCAACTCCCATGAAGTAGATTCTTTATTGAGATCAGTAAGAAGAGGGTTCTAGAATCATTCTTAAAATTTAGTTTGATCTAAATCCTATAATTCATTAGGTTTTCTTAATAATTTACTCCTCAGTATCTCTAAAATTTTCTAGACCATTAATCATTCATTGATTAGGGTGTCTAATTAACTCTTAATCAAAATAAAGTTTGGATATATAAAGCTAATTATTTCAAATCATACTTGAGGACTCACAAGTTTTAAAGTTAGTTATTTTCCCTCCTAACTTAATTTTCATTGTCCTTAATGAAAGAAGAGAAAAACTAAAAATATTTAACAAGGAGGGATACCACCTGGTTTGTTTTTAGGTTCTTCAGTATACTCCATCAAGTTCACACAGGATGTTTGGTGTGCTCCCTCCAACTTGGGCTAATCATCTTTATTGATTTCCTACAAAAATAAAAAGAAAAACTAGAAATCTAAAAATTAAGATGATGGGTTGCCTCCCAACAAGCACTAAGTTTAAGGTCTTTAGCCAGATCAGGCCAAAAATTTATAATGGTTCATAGATTGGTTCAACTAGATCTACATACTTGATTTGCTCTCCATCCTTTATACCATCCATATAAGATTTGATTCGTTAGCCATTAACCTTAAAAGTATTTTTCAGTTTTGGATGTCTAAGTTCTATGGCTCCATAGGGAAAAACTTGGGTGGGTTCCAATGAATGGTCCATCCCAACGTGAGCAAAGTTTATCAGGAAATAGTCTTAACCTAGAATTAAAGAGCCATACTTTTTGGTTAGGTTTGAATGTTTTCCTTGAGATGATCTTATCATGGTAAGCCTTAGTTCAAGACTTATAGATTTTAGTGCTCTCGTATGCCTTGTTACTAACTCTTCTTATTCGTTTAATTGCAATCTCCTTTTTGACCCCATCCTTTTCATATCAAAGTTAAATTTTCTTATTGCCCAATATGCGCGGTGCTCTAATTCTACCGGCAGATGACAAGGTTTTTCAAAAACAAGCTGATAAGGAGACATTCCTATAGAATTTTTATAAGCAATATGGTAGGCGCATAGTGCATCTTCCAATCTCTCAGACCAATCTCTTCAATCGGGCCTAAGTATTTTCTCTAAGATCTTCTTTATTTTCCTATTAGAAACTTCAACTTATCCACTAGTCTGGGGGTGATATGGGGTGGCTATTCTATGTGTGATCCCATATTTCTTCATCAAAGATTCAAAGTGCCTATTTATGAAATGCGTAACCCCGTTACTAATTATGGCCTTAGGACAACCGAACTGACCCATAATATTTCTTTGAATAAACTTGATTACCACCTTATGATCATTGGTTCGTATTGCTATGGCTTCTATCCATTTAGAAACATAATCTACCACCACCAAAATAAACTCATAACCATAAGAGGAAGGAAATGGGCCCATAAAGTCAATACATCAAATATCAAAGATTTCAACTACTAAAATTAGGGATAGGGGCATCATATCTTTCCTTGAAATATTTTCTCGTTGTTGACATCTTAAACAATTATGGCAGAAGTTATGAGCATCCTTAAATAATGTTGCCAGTAAAATCTACTTTGGAGTACTTTTGCTACGATTTTCTTTCCACTAAAATGTCCCCCATAAGCTAATGAGTGGCAAAAAGTTAGAATACTTTGAAATTCACTCTCAAGGACACATCGTCGGATGATTTGGTTTAGGCAAATTTTGATCAACTCAGGTTCTTCACAAAAATAATATTTTATTTGGGAAAGAATTTATTTTTTTCTTATTGAGTCCAGTGTGATGGGACTTATCCTATCGCCAAGTAATTAACTATATGTGCAAATCAGGAAAGATTACTAGAAGATGTTGAGAAGAGTTGTTCATCGAGGAAGATATCTCCAATATTTTCACTATTGTGTTCTACCAAGATCTTCGAGATATGATCTACTACCACATTTTGGGAACCCTATTTATCTAAGATTTCAAGATCAAATTCTTGAAACAAAAGGACCCATCTAATCAGCCTAGCTAGGCTTTGTATCATTCTTTGATAGCGAATTTTTCAATGCAACATGGTCAGAGTAGACTAAGACCTTGGAGCCCAAAAGGTATGACCTAAATTTTTCTACGGCAAACATAAATGCTAGTAATTCTTTCTCGATTGTGGTGTAGTTCAATTAAGCATCAGAGGGAGTTTTGCTAGTATAGTAAATTGGATGAAGTTTTTTATTAAATTTTTGCCCTAATACTGCCCCTACTGCATAATCAGAAGCATCACACATAATTTCGAATGGTAGGGTCCAATCTGGTGGTTTAATAATTGGTGCAGTAGTTAATGCTATTTTAAGTTTATTATAGATGACTACACAGTCTTCATCAAAATCAAAGATATTATCTTTAGCCAAAAGATTGCATAAGGATCGAAAAATTTTGTTAAAGTCCTTAATAAAGCGCCTATAAAATCCTACATGTCCTAAGAAAGATCGTACTTATTTAACTGATATTGGGGGTGGTAGTTTTAATATTATCACGACTTTAGCTTTGTCCATTTCTATCTTTTGCTTGGATACAATGTGTCCAAGTATGATTTCCTTATGAGCCATCAAATGGCTTTTTTCTAATTTAATACCAAATTTATCTCTACACATCTTTTAAGTACTTTAATTAAATTTTAGAGATAAACATTAAAATTAGAGCCAAAAATAGAAAAGTTATCCACAAAATCTTCTAGAAATTTATCGATCATGTCAGAAAAAATTGCCATAATGCACTGCTGAAAAGTGGCTAGTAAATTGCACCATCCAAAAGACATTATACGAAAGGAAAAAGTACCAAAGGAGTAGGTAAAGGTGGCTTTCTCTTGGTCCTCTAAAAATACAGGCACTTGATTGTATCCTGAATATCCATCTAGAAAGCAGAAGTAACTTTGACCTGCTAACCGTTCTAAAATTTGGTCAATGAAAGGTAATAGAAAGTGGTTTTTCCTAGTCACGATATTGAGTCGCCTATAGTCCACACACTCACTAGCTAGTTGCTATGTGAGTAGGTAATAATAAACCTTTTTCATTTTCTACCATGGTGATACTCGACTTCTTAGGCATCAGCTAAGTTGGGCTAATCCATTTACTATCAGAAATTAGATAGATAATGCCTGCATCTAGTTATTTTATTACTTCTTTCTTTACTACCTCCTGCATATTTGGATTCAACCTATGTTGCATGTCTCTATGTGGTTTGGCCTCAGTCTCATAATGTATATGGTGCATGCAAATGGAAGGATCAATGCCTTTCAAATCAGCAATTGTCCACCCTATGGCTTTCTTGTGCTCCTTAAGCATGCCTACAAGTTGCACTTCCTGATCAGTAGTTAAATCATAGGATATGATTATTGGAAGGGTCTCATCAGGTCTGAGAAATAAATACTTCAATGGATCAGGAAGAGACTTTAACTCTAGAGAAGGTGGTGCATATAGATATGGTACTAGAGGGCTCGACTGAGTTGGTAATTATTCATACTTTATAGTCTAGAGAGGAGTGGTGCTAAAATTGGATGGTTCTAAAAGTACATTAATCTCTCTAATGCACCCATCAATGTCAAAATCATCCACTTCAAAGTGTGCTAAGCATGCCTGTAAAGGATCCGAGTCGAGCAAGGTAGGGGTTTTATCTTCTAAAACATCCTTTAGTAAATTGATTTCACTATGGTCGAAAGTGGATGGTCCTTGTGTAGCGTTAAAAATATTCAATCTTAGCTTTTTGTTCCCAAAAGACACATCCATAGCCCCGATCCTATAGTTTATGTAAGCATTGGCAGTTGCGAGGAAGGGTATACCTATGATGATAGGTACTTGGCTGGGGTTGCTACCAGATTTTATGTCTAGCATCAAAAATTCTATAGAAAAGTAAAATTCATCTACCTTAGCTAGCACATCTTCCAACATTCCATGGGGTACCTTAATTGATCTATCAGCTAATTATAAGGTTACCGTTGTGGGTTTCAATTCTCCAAATCCAAAAAGGTCATAGACAGAACTTAGGAAAAGATTAATACTCGCACCCAAATCTAATAATGTTTTCTTAATGGTCAGGCCTCCTATGCCACAAGATATAATTGGGATACCGGTATTCTTAAGTTTGGGTGGGGTTATTTGTTGAAAGATAGAGCTAACTTGTTTAGTTAAGCGAACTTTCTTAGGTGTATGTGCTTTAGTTCTTCATTTTTGAGTGCATAGATATTTAAGAAATTTATTATATGTTGGAACTTGTTTAATAGCATCAAGAAGGGGTAAATTAATTTACACTTGTTTAAATAATTCAAGCATTTTATTCATTTTTATACCATTCTTGTCTAAAGGCAAAGGGGATTCTAAAGCATTGGGGTATGGGACTTTAGGTGCAGGTGATGGGTCAGTAGGTTCTTTTCTCTTTATGGTTTTATTTTTCTCTGATTTAGTTGGTTTTCATGGTTCTAGATCTTGAGTTGTTTGATTTATAGTTTTCCTACTTCTAAGGGTCATAACAGACTTGGCATGTTCAAAAAAAATCTAAGGGCTAGTGGAGCTTTCAGCCATGTACTATCCTTTTGGATTATTAATGGACTAACTTGGAAGGTTTTCTTCCTTCCTTTTATTAAAAGTAGTGGCTAATTGTCCTATTTGGATTTCTAACTTGGCTATTGATTATGGGAGTGAGTGCTCAACTTGAGCTCCTTTAGTTCTTGTTATATTCTTTCTTCGAAAGAAGTATTTGAAGAAGACTGTGAATTTTGTGCAACTTGTGGGTATGGCATTGATTTATAGGCTCCTTCAATATAATTAGACCTAGGTATTGGTGATCTAGCAGCAGGTTGTTGGGCCCAAGAAAAGTTAGGATGGTTTCTCCAACCGAGATTGTAAGTGTTGGATTAAGGATTGTATCCTGGCCTAAAATTATTTTGAGTTTATGCTTGATTTACTTATTCATGTAAAAACTCAGGAAACTAGGATGCAGTAGGACAATCATAAATAGAGTGTATAGGACTTGAACATATTAAACATACATCTATGATGGATGTGGATGGAGTACTAGTGGACATTGCTTGCAGTAGTCGGTCCATCTTTTGAGATAATTTATTTACTTGGCTGTAGATGTCTATCGAGCTACCTATTTCATAAATTCCACCCTATTTAGGACCAGACATGGGAGAGTCTCGCCTAGCAACAGACATAATTTTCACTTAGGATTTCAAATAATTACTAGGCTTCTTGCTTATTTTTTAGCTTGAAGGTTCCACCATAGGATGCATCAATCATCTGTCAGTGCTTCTCTATCAAGCCATCATAGAAGCACTGGACTAGTTGCCACTTGGGTACTGCATGGTTGAGGCATTTTCTAATCAATTCTTTTAATCTTTCCCAAGTCCCACGAAACATCTCTCCTTGTAATTAGGAAAAACTAGTTATGGCCTTTCTTATTTGATTAGTTTTTCCTATTGGGAAGTACTTCTTGAGAAATTCCTTTTGATATTTGTCTCATGTTGAAATAGTTATAGTATCTAAGGAGTTTAGCCAATATTTGGCTTTGTCCTTTAATGAAAAGGAAAATAATTTCAATCTAAGGGCATCATTAGAGAAATTATGAATTTTAACTATTGAACAAATTTTTAGGAATTCATCAAGGTATTTATATGGATCCTCATTGGCAAATCCATAAAAAGATGGAAGAATCTGAATAATACTAGACTTGATTTCATATTGTGTAGCTTCTACTGGAGGAGCCTGTATGCAGGGAGAGTAGGTGTATGTGGAAGGAGTGAAGTACTCCTTCAATTATTTAAGTGGATCGTTCTCCTAATTTTGGTCCATATTTCTGGGTCTGTTGGCTCTAAGGATTCTCTCAATTTCAAGATCTAGGGGTTGAATTTTGGGTTGCAGTGAATGACACTCGAGCATACACCTTACAATTATACCTTAGAGAAGATACAAAAAGTATTAATTTAATTTTAATTTTTTTTAATTTTATTTTAATAAGATAAAAAAGAGATAAAAGAAATTTTAAAGATGAGAGCCTAGAGAGTCCTAAGACTAAGAATTAGATGCGAAGAGTTTAATTAGGTTTGATGTTTGTGGGTTAGCATCAAGTTATGCAATCAATCCTGGCTAAAGGTTATCCTAGATCTAAACAGCTCTTAACTGCCAAGATCACCATCAAGCCCTCTAAGTAAAGAATCAGCTACTCAACTGACCAGATAAGTATAAGATCGGTGAAAGTCCTCTCGTTGCTTATCATAGATATCAGTTGTGCTTAGCCAGGTAAGCTAATAGAATCAATTATAAACCATCTTCTTTTGGGCTCAGTCATCCCTGAACCACTTACCTTAGACACCAATTGAATTGGCTAATTTTAATCCGATCCAACTTCTAGGATTTCTTATCCTAATGAGCTTGAATATCCTTAGGGGCTAACATCTAATTGATTTTAAAGATAAAAGGCTTGGGTTATGCAGGTGCAAGAAAGTAATTTATGGGCTAAAAAAGATAATCAAATCTCCACCTTATCTTGTTTAGTTAGGTTTAGTAATCTTAAAGTGTCTTATGGATATGCAATGTAAACAAAACAAGATGTCCAATCAAAAGTGAAATGTTTTTACTTGTTATGTTTTATAGTTAGATCTCTAATCTTCTAAACAGCTTATGTGGTGTCGGTGTAATTTATTATTTTTTTTATTTTTTAAAAAATTTAAATTATTTTATTATTTTAGTATTATTTTAATTTTTTTTATTTTTTTATTTTTTTATTATTTTTATTATTATTTTTAATTTTTTAAGCAACTAAATCATGATCTTCAGTAATGGTGTCAAAATTTGATCGCTGTCGTGGACAGTCAAAAATAAAATCTAACTCACTACTATATAGATAGGATGAGTCAGGATCGTATCCATAGGGATCATATTAATTATATTGAAATTATAAATTAAGGTAAGATTAAGATTAATTAAATATTGATTAATTAAAAGATTACTTAAATTAATTAAGAAAGTAAATTAAATACCAAATTAAAAGATGAGTGGTAAGTATGGAGATGGATTCTCAGAATTTCAATTGATCACTTATCTGACAGCTGGTATTCTTTTTAATATGCTTTAATTGATATGTAATCAATAAAGATATAATCTATCTTAGAGAGCACGATCTATACCCTTAGATCATAGTCCATCCCTTAAAGTTATAGGCTAGTCTAAACTGATTTAGATATAATACCAAGAATTAATCTAAATATAATTTATTCCAAGAATACGAACCATATCTGTAGATCATGAATCATCCCAAGGATAATAAACTATTCTAGATTAATTATAAAAAAATAAAGATATAAGAATATTATAACTAAAAATAGTCTTTATTATAAATTAAAAAAGATATAAAAAGTAAAAAATAGAAAAAACCATCAAAATAGGATCACAATGATCTTTTGAGAAAGAGATGATCAACCAAACATCGAAAAGCTTCTTGCTGAAATCTTCATCCTAGATGCTTTGCAGAAGAGCCTGGGCCACAGCTGGTTGCAGAAATTGGGAGCAGGAGAGGAAATTTGGTGGAGAAATAAGAGAAGTTGATGGTCTATTGAGGAAAGAAAGAAGAAAGAAAGAAGAAAAGAAGAGAGGAAGAGAGCTTGGAGAGAGAGAGAAAGGAGAGAGGCTAGTTGTTTTGGGTTAAAAGAGAGGCTTGGAAGAGGCTTAGAGGAGTTTAGAAGGGATTAGGGCTCATTGGTTTAGCTTAGAGGGATTTTTATAAAGAGAAAAAGGAGAGAAATAGAGTTTGAAAGGGAGAAAAGCCATGAAAATCGAGTCAAGATCTAATTCCTAATCACTATGATGAGTTTCAGCCACTAGATCGAGTTTAAACGATCCAGATCTGGTCAAAATTCAATTTTTATAACTTAATCAGGACCTAGATTGATTTTGGACCATTGGATCTCTTGATCAAATGAATTCTGATCATTGGATGGTGCCTAGATCTTCCTGAATAAAGTTGGAAATGAACTCTGACCGTTGGATCCCGACCAGCGTGATTCCTGATCGTCGGATTGCACCAATTCGCTGAATACTGTTGAATCAAGGCAGGAAATGATGCTAACCATTAGATCTTGATCGGGATGAATGCAGACCATCAGATCACACTTTCCCTATTCCTATAGACCGCATAGATTGATCGCACTGAAAACCTTCACTCATTACAATGCACACTACCTAACGAAATTACCTTTCTACCCCTATGATCCATGATGGATTTTCAGTGAACCCCTTAAGGGTCTAGGTCCACCATGTGGCGGACTATAATTGGGTGTGCCTTCTTAATGGGTGGTCCATGCCTGATCTACAGATCAGATGGCCGGTCTATCGTGCACCAACGGGCTAGATGGGCTTCTATTCTATGGGCTAGCAGGCTAGCGAGCTGGCTTCTCTGACTGGGCTGGCTTGCTAATGCATTGGCTGGGCTGGAATACACCGGCTAAGTGGATGTGGTGGCTTGGCTTGGAACGCTGACTAAGCCGACTGCGACAGTCGAGCTATTTTTAATTTTTTTATTTTTTTTTTTGAAAAATAATTCTAGATCCGTTTTAACTTTGATTTGCTTCAAATTAATTTCATTGTGACCCATAAATTGAGCTCTTTTCATTAGTGGTCCTTTTTCTATAAAAGACAAAATAAAAGTATCAATTCTTAAGAATTAAGTTAATTTAATATAATAAATTAATATTTTTACATATATTTTATGTGTTCATCAATTAGTGACGATAATAGTTGCCTTCACTAATAATGAAAATTAGCGATAAGGATTTTTTAGATTGAATTTTATAATGGTATTAGCGATGGCAAGATTATTAGCGATGGCATATGGACTATTAGCGACGTCGTTTAGCTGTCGCTAATAGTCATAATTCTTGTTGTGTCATTGCCCTAAAACTATTACCTTAATTTATGAGGTTCATCATAATCTTAATAATAAATATAAGATGTAGCATATGATGAAATATAAAGTATTTATTTATTTATAAAATAACATATACATGAGTACAAAGATCAAAAGAAATCTCTTGCAATATAAATTATGATTGGCTTTTAGGGCATAATTTGTTCAATCTTCTACTTGAACTAAAGTCAATCGCTCTTATATTTTAATCCCATACAATCAAGGTAGCGATGGAATTGCTACTATGGTAAAGCTTTAATGAAAGGGTCCACTATCTTGTTCGTTATTTCTGCTTGTTCAATGATAATATCTTATTTTTTGATAATCTCTCAAACATGGTGAAAGTATTTTAGAATGTGCTTGGATTTATGATGAGATCTTGGTTCCTTCGCTTAAGCAACAGCTCTAGTATTATCATAATAATGTGGCATTAGATTCATGATCTTAGAAACAGTATCCAATTCAGTGATGAACTTCTTCATCTAGACAACTTTCTTGGCAGCTTTACTTACAGCTATAAATTCTACCTTAGGAATTGAGTTAGCTACAGTCTATTGCTTGCAACTCTTCTAGCTTACTGCTCCACCATATAGAGTAAAGATATATCCTGAGGTGGATATGCTATCATTTAGGTCTGATTGAAAACTAGAATTTGAATATCCTTCTAGTTTCAACTCAAATCCATCATATACTAGAAAAATATCTTTAGTTCTTCTCAAGTACTTAAGAATATTTTTCATAGCTTTCCAATGATCTTTCCTTGGATTAGCCTAAAATCTACTAACTATACCCAATGCATAGGCAACATCAAGCCTGGTACATAGCATAACATATATAATTGACCCTACTGTCGAAGCATAGAGAATAGAACTCATTCTATTTGTCTCTTTAGCTATCTTAGGAGATATTTTTTTAGAGAGATGTGTGCCCTGACTCATGGATGAGTAATCTCTTTTACTCCTATCCATGCGGAATCTTTTCAACATAAGATCTATATATCTAGACTGGGACAAGCCTAACATCCTCTTAGATCTATCTCTATAGATCTTTGTACTAAGTACATAGGATGCTTCTTCCAAGTCTTTCATGAAAAACTTTCTTGATAGCTATATCTTGACTTATTGTAACATTGGGATATCATTCACAATGAGAAGTATGTTATCTATATATAAAACTAAGAAGATAGTGGCACTCCCACTTACCTTCTTTTACACATAAGTTTTATCCACAATTTTTATGCAGCCAAACTCTTTGACTATTACATCAACATGGATGTTCCATCTTCTCAAGGCTTGCTTTAATCCATAAATAGATTTCTTAAGCTTGTATACCTGACTTGCTCTCCCACTTGAGATAAATCCTTCTGGCTGAGTTATGTAAACCTCTTCCTCAAGATAACCATTAAGAAAGGCAATTTTTATATCTATTTGCCAGATTTCATAGTCATGTATGCAACTATCGCAAGCATAATATGAATAGATTTGAGCATAGCTGCTAGTGAAAAAGTTTCATTATAGTCAATTTCTTGTTTTTACCTAAAATATTTTGCCACCGATCTAGCCTTGTAGGTTTCTACTTGGCCATCTACTCTAACTTTTTTTTTATAGATCCATTTGCATTCAATAGAGATAACATCCTCTGGTGCATCAACCAAAGTCCATACTTGGTTGGTATACATTAAGTCCATTTTGGATTTCATGATTTCTAGCTACTTGTCTGAGTCTCTACTCATGACAGCTTTCGAATAAGTCAGAGGACCATCGTTCTCAAAAATATAGGCTTCATAATTCTTAATGATAAACCCGTACCTAACAAGTACTCTTCATACTCTATTCGACCTTTAGAGAGGAGGTGTGTGAGTGGTTGTATCTCATCAATAGGTATATTTGGTTGAGAAATATTTTATGTTTCTATTTGTAGGTCTTGAACTTCTCCAAGTTCAATTTTTCTTCCACTATCCTCTTCTAGGATAAACTCTTTTTCATAAAAATGGCATGCCTACTAATAAATATCTTTTTCTCAATAGAGTGGTAAAAGAGGTATCCCATACTCTCCTTAGGATAACTTATAAATAAACACTTATCTATCCTAGCACTTAGCTTATATCCAAAACTTCTTTTGACATAAGCCGGATAGCCCCAAATCTTAAGATACTTAAGATTAGGCTTCTTTATTCTCCATATCTCATATGGAGTACCAGGCGCAGATTTTGAAGGTACCCTATTTAAAATATATGCAGTAGTCTCCAGGGCATAATCCTAAGAGGAAATAGGTAGATCTATAAAGCACATTATGGACCATACCAAATTCAATAAAGTATGATTTCTCCTTTCTACCATACCATTTAACTGTGGTGCATATAGAGGGGTCCATTCAGAGATAATACTTTTTTCTTTAAGATGATCTAAGAATTCATTAGAAAGGTATTCACCTTCTCGATCCAATCAAATAATATTAATACTCTTTTCATTTTGTTTCTCGATCATACTTTGATACTCTTTAAATCTATCAAAGATTTTGGATTTATGTTTCATAAGATACACATATCCAAACATTGATAAATCATCGATAAATATGATGAAATAAGAGTATCTTCTTCTGGCTTGAGTTATTATAGGACCATATAATATACATAACTCCTAATAACTCACTTGTCCTTTCTCCATATCCAATGAATAAAGTCTTGATCATTTTTTTCGTCAGAGAATATTCACAAGCTCCTAATGATTTATAGCCATAAGGATCAAAGAACTTTTCTTTGTATAACTTATTAATTCTTGACTCACTTATGTGACCAAGGCAATAATGCCAGAGAAATGTATTATTTACCGCTTCTCTCTTTTATTTCTTGCTTTCATCAATATGAAAGACATTGCAATTTAAAGATAAAACTAGAAGATCATTTTCTAGAATACCATTACAATAATGCTCACTAGAAAAAGAAATAAAGCAATCATTGTTGATGCTCATCGTTACGACACCAAAGATAAAATTAAATTGATTTTACTATTGTTTAGAAAAGTAGTGAGTTGGATGTCAATTTTCTTGAAGATTGTAGGCTAAGTTACTCCAATTTTAATTTTAAAAAAAATTTAAGTTAAACTTTAAGACAAATTTCAGTAACTAGATTAAAAAGAAAATTAATTTAGATCTAGCAAATTAAAAAAAGAAAAAGCAAGTACTAATTAATTGGGGGTTTAAGAATCAGTTGACGACATTCTGGACTTTTGAATCCATCTTTAGTATAGTTATAGTAATTCTTTTTAATGTAAGAATTTAAATTTTAAGAACTTAGTTATAACTATAACTTATTCTCTTAGAACATGAATTGTATCTCTCAATCACGGTCCTTTCCTATAGGATCATAAGTTATTCAATACTTAATTTCTAAAAATTTAGAGTATGACTTTCAATGATTTCTTTCTAACATAAACTATTAAATTGAGTATGAATTATATCTCCTGATCACAACCCATCCCAATAAATATGTCTATTTAGATCTTAATCAATAGCAAACATGTTAACACAAATAAGATCTTATGCATAGAAAATAAAATTTTATTTAAAATTGAGTAAAAAAACACGTTATTTATTGCATAAAAAAATTACATAAGATGAAAAAAAGAAAATTACAATCCATGTTAGAAAACTTCTTCTACTTTGCCAGAACTCAGCCCTTTAGCCACGTATGCTTGAGGATTGGTTCAACTTGAACCTTGGCATGGAGGTTTTATGAAGGTAGGATGGAACGAGAAGGGAACTGCTTGATGATGGAGGAGAGGAGGAAAGAAGGGAGGCTGCGGCTTTGGAGAGAGCTGATGAATCCTAAAAGGGGGCTAGTAGAGGATTTAAATAAAAGAGAGACTAGGGCATGTGAGAGTTTTGTGAAGGTAAGATTAGGACTCCTCTCATGACGACACTTGTTCTCTAAGACTCGCTTTCCCTCTATCATGATCAAACTCACTTCAAGCCATGTGCACTTGCCTGCCTGCAAAGACTTGCTCAGATCGCACCCAAACCCATGCAGCTGCTAAGAAAGAAACTGGATGTTACTGTGTTGTGCACCACATGTGAACCGTCTTTATTTCCCATGAGCTGCATCAAGATCAGGTCCACACCATTCTTGTGCACCACATGTGAGAGACTGGAAATCGTGCCTCTTTTCACCTATAAGCCACACATGGACCGCATGGCTTCTTTCTTTGTTTGTTCTTTTTTACAGTTGTGGGCCAATTTAGGCTAAGTTTTGGTCTCCATTTGAGCTCTATTTTAAGTCTAATTTGATTCCTTTTAACCTATGAATCGAGCTCTTTATGTTGGTGAGTATCTTTCATATAATAAATAAGAAAACATCAATTTTTAAAGAATAAAGATTAACAAATATATATTTTGATATTTTTTATTAATATTTTTATAGTACTTATCATACCTAATTTAAGTTTTACTCATCCTCAAGTAAAAGAAAAAATTTGAAGTATATACCGACTCATTAAGATGTAAAAGTTTCCTAAAGTTATCCTAAAGTTAGTTGATATCTTTGGACTACTAATTCCATCTCAAATAGTGGTTAAGTGGAGAACATAAAATTTTAGAGTTTTTTTCTTGACCAACTCTTCACTTTTATTCTTTAGATCCTCTATCTTTAGTATGAACTGGAGTATGAGTAAATTTTTTTTTAGAAAATATATTATAGCCAATATAATATGTTAACTCCTTAAGCTTTCTATCTGATCCATGTAACGAGCTTTGGACTAATGATTCCCAAACTATTTGACTTTAGGACATTAGATGTAGAACTATTAAGAAAAATATCTTGAGATTTGGTCCATAATAAGTCCAGAACAAGATCCAAGATTACAAATGAAATCCAACGAGACCAAGAATGGCTCAAACGGAGAAGTTATGCATGAAGGAAGGTCGAAGCATGGTAGCACGGCCCTTAGGCCCGTTAGAGGAGCCCACAGACTGGCGCTAGCCGATGGTGACATGGCCCATGCCAGTAATGTGCGATAGCATTGTGCCAGCCATGCGCTGGGCTAGGCATGCGTAAATGCACGTAGGTCCAGTAGAGGGTGCCCAATCTCATGTGGTCCATGCATGGGTGATGGACTGAAGTATTTTCTACTCCATTTCATGTGGTCTATAGCAGACCAACAGCCCTTTCTTGCAGTTTACAGTCTGATTAGGATCGATTGATGATCGGATGGCTTAGACGTGAGCTGGTCATGATCCAACAGTCCAGGCATGATTTGAGCATGATTAGGAGATCTTTTGCATGATCCGATAGTTCAGGAGGAAGCCAATCATGATCAAATGGCAAGAAATTGATCTTGGATATGTTTGGGATTGAGTTTCCTACTAAAATACTATTTTTGAGTTTCTGGAGTCTATATAACTATGATTTGTGAACCATTTATCACCTAGACACCTATATTAGTATCTATGAAAACCCCACGCCCAAGAGGTCACTCACCATAGTATTCTCATTCCCAAAAGCACTCTCCAAGATCTAGAATTAGTGTAAAATTCAGCCCAAAAAGACCTCCTTATAAAGGGATATCGAAGAAGCTTCATTGGGTCAAATTCCTACATAAGGTAAGAATACATATGACAAGTAGTTGGGGCGCCCAACACTTGGGCGCCCCCTCCTTTGTTTGAGGCATGGACCACCAGTGTAGGCACACAAAAATTTTGCCTTTTAACCATGGAAATCAAAGAAAAAATCAGGGTGGGGTGGCACAAATGAGAAGAGACTAAGTTTGTTGGGATTCTATCATATAGAGTCCAACAAACTTCAACAACTTCCTATCCATTGATCCGGTCCATAACTTAATGTCATATAGAAAATAGAGGAGAAGGGTGGGCATGCATGATGATCAGGAAGAGAGGAGATTTGTCGCTAAAAACAAGAGAGAAAGGGCATAGGAGGCATGGGATATAGGTGGCGCAAGCAAGATGGATCCTAGTTTTACTAGGATTCCATATTTGACTTGATCAAATATGATTTCTCAAAGCAAATCAAACTAGAAGTAACTCAATCCAATTAAATTAGGCCATAATCTAGTTAATAATTTAATTAAATTAAATTAAATTTTAATTTAATTTTTTAATCAAATTAGAAAATTAGATTGATCGAAGTCTTAGTTGAACTAGGACTAGTTCTTCCTTACACTTGGCTTATCTAATAAACTAATTGGACTAGATCCAATCAAGCACAAACTAAATTTAATTAAATTATATTTAATTAGATTTAATTTTAGTCCTTTGATTTAATCAAATTAAGTCAATTAGCAATCAATTTGCTAATCGATCCTCCTGCAACATTTGTACTAGGTTAAACATCAATCGTATTAATCGTTTAACCTTAGAATGATTCTCGATCATTGATCAACCATCCGATTGGACCGTGAACTCTAATATGTGTGACCCCATAAGTCCAAACCTAAGCTAGTAGTATAAGAATAAATATTTATACCAATCAAAGTGACCATCTAGCAATGGCACCTAACGGCTGGATAAGTTGAATGTGTAGAATAACATCCTTAGAACCCATGTGGATATAGTTTTCATATAATTCATCTTCTTAACCAAAATGCTCATAGGACACCTCAGAGTTAAATAGTCAACTCTAATCAGATTGTCCACATTGTATTTCAAAATACCAAATCCATCTCATGGATTATCCTAGTCAAAATTTTGCTATATTGAAATACAGTGATACATTCTTCTCTAACTTTTAGAGTAGTCAATTCTATCTTGATCACACACAAACATCGCAAGCACTTGACTGTGCCCAGAAGTCTTCCATTATTAAATTAAAAATTTAGTTAGTTTGATACCAAAGCACAATGAGTTGCTTGTAAGTCACTGAGGTGATCTCAGGTCTAAGGGATATTTCTACCTATATCCCATTAGAGACATTATCGACAGTAGAATACTCTAGAATTGGTCACGTTTAGTGATGATGTACCCCTACATCTCACCTGTATGCCATACCAGTGTCTCCACACTCCTTGGTTAAGATGACAACCAATCTATATGACATACGGCGATCTATGCTCGATAGATGCTGTCGTCCTTATTAACAGCCTATCATTTGATTGTGAATAGTTTTAATTACTAATCGATAAATCCTTTTTTTATCAAATCTAAATAGTCCTAAGAATTTTATCATAATAATGAAGTTCGTTAGAAGATGAAAACTTATGATGAAAAATATCAAAAATATATTTTATTAATTAATAAATTAATTATAATTATAATATAGATCAACCATCAACAAGCTGATGATTGACTTTAGGACACATTTTTTAACAACTTTCACTTGTCCTAAAGCCACTCGATATAGTATCTAATACCCATCTTTGACTTATGGTTGTCGAACTTCTTTATAATCAAGACTTTAGTGAAGGGGTCGGCCAGGTTCTCCTTTTCATTGATCTTCTAAAGATTGATATCACCTCAATCCATGATCTTTCGAACCAGATGGAAGTGGCATAGAATATACTTCATTCGCTGGTGTTCCTTTGATTCCTTTGCCTGAGCTATGGCACCAATACTGTTGCAGTAATGCAAGATCAGACCATCCAGGGAGGGTGCTACACTGAGCTCGATGATAAACTTTTTCAGCCACACGGCTTTCTTCATGGCATCTAATGCTGTGATGTACTCTTATTCGCAAACAGAGTCTGCCACAGTATGCTGCTTGAAACTCTTTCAGTAGATAGCTCTACCATTCAGAGTAAAGATATATCCCAACATGTTTCTACTGTCATCATGGTCAGATTAAAAGCTGAAGTCTATAAACCCTACAAGTTTCAGATCTAACTCTCCATAAATCAACCATTGGTCCTTAGTATTTCTTAAATACTTAAGGATCGATTCAACTACTTTTCACTTATTTTCTTCAGGGTCAGACTAGTATCTACTCACAACTCCTAGTGAGTATGTCACATCTGGTCTCGTACATATCATGGCATATATAATAGATCCCTCTATCGAAGCATATAAGATTCAACTCATACGCTCTCTCTCTTCAAGAGTTATTAGACAATACTTTTTAGAGAGATAAATTTCATAGCCTATTAGGAGATAGTCCTTTTTGAAATTTTCTATGCTGAATCACTTCAGCATAGTATGTATGTACGTGGACTGAGATAACTCAAGCATCCTTTTTGATCTATCCCTATAGATCTTCATCCCTAGGATATAAGATGCTTCATCCATGTTCTTCATAGAGAACTGAGATGACAACCAAACTTTTATTTCCTGTAGTACGGGGATGTCTTTTTCGATTAAGAGAATGTGATTCACGTATAAGATAAGGAATACCACTACTAGACCATTTGTCCATTTGTAAATGCAGGGCTCTTCTCCATTGTTAACGAAGCCATATGTTTTAATCATCTTATCAAAATACATGTTCCAACTTTGAGAAGCCTGCTTCAATCCATAAATGGATCTCTAAAGCTTGCACACCTTGGAGTTATCTATGGATTTGAACCCCTCAGATATCATATACATCACTTCGGTTAGCTCTCTAATCAAAAAAGCTATTTTCACATTCATCTATCAGATCTCATAATCCAGATGGATAGCTATCGCAAGCACTATTCGAATGGATATGAACATTGCCATAGGGAAGAACATCTCATCATAGTCAATACCATAATGTTGATGATACCCCTTGACAACCAGATGGGCTTTATAGGTCTCCACCTTTCCGTTTGCATCCCTCTTTCTTTTAAAGACCCACTTACATCCAATGGGTTTAACCCCTTTAGATGGATCAATCAATGTCCACACGTCGTTGATCTTCATGGACTCTATTTCAGATTTCATGGCCTCAAGCCATCTCTCAGAATCAGATCTTTGCATAGCATCCATATAGGTGATCGAATCCTCATCGTTCTCATCGAGTTTGATGGGATCACCATTCTGGACCAAGAAACCATAGTTTCGAATGATGCGGTACTCTATCGGATTGCCTTAATGGTGCTGGTATACTAAGCTTCAGATCTGATCTAATCAAATCCAACTTAGATTTAATTATAGGTATCGATTTTTTTACCTATTGAACTTTATCAAGTTCAACCTTGGAGGCAATAGTTCCTTCACCAAGGAACTTCTTTTCCAAAAAGGTTGCCTTAAGGCTGACAAACATCTTTTGTTCATCAGCATGATAGAAATAGTATCCTTTGATCTCTTTTGGGTATCCTATGAATGTGCACTTGTCAAACCTAGGTCCAAGTTTATCTATAACTAACCATTTGATATAAGCCGGGCACCCCCAAATCCTAAGGTATGAAAGTGCTATCTTATGCCCTATTCATATCTCATACGAAGTCTTAACTACAGACTTACTTGGAACCCTATTTAATAGATAGCAAGCCGATTTGAGTGCATATCCCTAGAAGGATATTGGAAAGGTGGCAAAATCCATCATGGAATGAACCATGTCTAACAAAGTCTGATTTCTTCTTTCAGACATACCATTATGCTATGGTATTCCTAGAGAAATCCATTGGAAGAGAATCCTATTCTCTCCTAGATATATAAGAAACTTACCAGAAAGGTATTCCCCTCCTTGATTAGACCGAAGAGTTTTAATACTTTTTTCAGTTTGTTTTCCTACTTCACTTCAAAATTGTTTAAACATTTCAAATGAATCTAACTTGTATTTCATCATATAGATATATCTATATCTAAATAAATCATCTGTAAAAGTGATGAAGTAGAAATATTCACCTCTGGCACCTATGCTCATTGGTCTACACACATCAGTATGTACTAGACTTAAGAGCTCATTGGCTTTCTTACCTTTTTTAGTAAAAGATGACTTGGTCATTTTACCAAAAAAATGTGACTCACAGATTGGAAGTGATTTACAATCACTAACTTCGAGGATTTTCTTTTAAGTCAATCTATTTATCTTGTTCTTATTTATATGACCTAGCTTACAATGTCATAAGTAGATATCTGACAAACTATCTAATCTAGGATGCTTGCCAGTTAAATAGACTATGTTAATAGGTTGTGATAACATATACACATCATTATTTAAATATCTAAAGAAAATAGTGACACCATTCATAATAATATTATAAAACTATTTTTTTATTAAAATTTTATAATTATTTTTGGCCAGAAGGCCTATGGAAATGACATTTAAAAAGAAACTTGGACATAAATGACAATCATCAAGAACAATAGTATGGAACTCAAATACATGTTTCAAGATTCCTAAAGCTAGAACTGGAACTAGTCTTCCATCTCCAACATTCAGAAATCTCTCATTTTGCTCGAATCTTCTATTGACCTGCAACCCTTGCAACGAATTGTAAATATGGTAAGAGCTATCGGTATCCAATACTCAATCAGTATAATCATAAATAGAGAAATTACAAGGAGTTATCATATAAATACCTTATCCAACAACAGCTTGCTTCTTTCTATGCCTGTTTGGGTCTAGGGTGGCAATGTACTAAGGATAATTTCTCTTCTAGTACCCATGTTTCTTGCAAAAGAAGTATTCAACTTGACTCTTATCGAGCTTGATCTTCTTGGTCTGCCTTGCATAGATGTCCCAATTTAAACTTACACCTTCTTGCCCTTCTTCTTCTTGTTCTTCTTTTCTTTCTTAAAGGATCGAGAACTAGAAGACAAACCTCCTACTAAATTCATCGACTCCTTATGGAGTTGGAGATCATTGTCAAAGTTCTAAAGCAACCCTAGTAACCCATGGTAGTCAACTTCAGGCTTTATCATTCTATGAGTAAGGAATAGAAGATAGGACTTGGACAGTGAGTTTAGTATTGCATCTTTCCCAGGCTATTTATGCAAGAAAAGGTCGAGCTTGCTCAATCGCTCTATCAGCCCGATCATGTATAATACATGATTAGTGATAGAGGCTCCATCCCACATCCTGATATTGAAGATGGCATAACTAGTCTTGTGCCTTTCAATATCATCGAATGTGCCAAAAGAATCCTCCAACACTTGAAGCATATCTTTTGGTAGAGCCATTTTGAATCTGCAACTAAACTCATCGCTTATGACAGCCAGCATAATATAGCACACCATGGTTCGATCATTGAGCCACTTCTGATAAGTATTTCTAACTATTCCACATGCATTGACAGTTGGCTCCTCAAGTATAAGATCTGTCAATACATGCAGGATCCGTTCATAGTCCAGGACTATCTTCAACTTTTGGTACTAGCTACCAAAGTTGGGTCCTACCAACTTATCATTGTCCAACAATGATCAGAGTGTTAGGAAAGTGGCCATATCTGCATCAAGAAAAATCATAACCTAATTAGTAATTGATTCATTGAACCTACAAAGTTGGATTTTAATCAAAAGGTTCTTCCACTATTTTATTTGAACTGGTAGCCTCTACCTCCAATTAGAGGAATTATCCTAATTACTTGGTAGGTACTAGAATCCACATAGACTGCACATGAGTCCAACTTTAGTTGGCCGATCCATGTACATTTAAGGGTAGGTTTATAACTATTTATTTTTCTAAATAATTTTTAGTAATTAAAATTTTTCCCTAGTCCCTAATCAATAGGCTTTGGCCTCCACTGATAAAGTTCGGTTAGGTCCAACCATTAACATGGCCATACTTGGTCCATCAAACCAATGAATGATTAGGCCCAACTTTGGTTGGCTAACCTAACCACCATTTAGAAAGATGCAGCCAAAAAATCATATGATGAATGATAATTCTATTAGCCGATAAGCACCAAGCCTTTGGATCTCCAATGATTATCCAACTAATGGATCCATTATCATCCACTTAATGGGAGGCTATGATCTAGTTGTCATAATAACTATTTCAATTTAGGGACCTAATAATTTTAGAAGATTTAATTTTAAAGAAGAGAAAAGGTCAGATAAACCAGCTTGTCATGATCCTCCCATTGGCTTCACCATGTCAGCTTAAGGGAGACCATTAATAGACTGGTCTAGGAGCACCTAAATCAGTCACACTAATTTACCTAGCTGACATGGGTCAGCTCAAATAGTCAAGTGATCTAATCAAAACATAATTTTACCAAAAGGCTAGGTAAGTTCGATAAGTGGAAGGGTCTGCCAAAGCTTGTCTTAGACACCATTAGAAATGGCCAGGTAAGCGGACTGCCAATTAAAGAGCACTAGTCTAGTTTACCTTAGACACCAACTAGTTTAATTAGTTTTAATTAGATCAACCTAACAGTTCGTACTAGATCGCGTAGCCAAGAATCAAGTCCATCTTGGATCTCGTTAAATATATGAACTTGACCAACTACAACTATTGTAATTGATCTAGAGAATCCTTGATCTAATCTAAGATAATAATTGATTAGATTTAGTCATTCTCTAATTAAGTTCTTTCGTTAATCTAATCCTAGGTCTAATCCAATTAATGGACCTAATCCCCACTAACCCATTTAACTCAATGTGTTATGATTTGTGTCTTAGGACCTTCAATTAACAATCCTAGATTCTAATCAAACAACTTCTTAATTCTTAATTAAGTATTAAACCGAGGGTTTGGATTTGGCTTTTCAAAAATAATTTTCATATTTGTAAAATATATTTACAATATGATTCTATCAACCAAGTTGCATATTCGATTTATAATCAATATGCAAGTGAGATAAGCATGAAACTACTTTAGATCTAATCTAAATAGGTTCATGTAATTGAAATAGTTTGAATTCCAATCAATCATAAATTACCATAGATCAAATCTAACATATTTATGATAATTAAAATTAGATTAAAATATTTTTAATCATATCATAAAATTTTTTAGATCTAATCTAAAATTTTATGATCAATAGTTTAGATTAGCACATACTAGGACAACCTCTCCACTGTAAGGGATTAACCATATAGCAGGACAACCTTATAATTAGTCTGTACAATCTAAAACTTTTAGGATTTTAGGGCTAGATCTTAAAATTTTTTCAAGATCAGATAGTAGAAAACTAAAATAAATTAAAATTTATTCATAAAAAATAGAGAACTTCTAAATTTAAAATCTTATTACATGATTATAGTATGAGATTAAATCAAAAATTAAAACATAAGGAAGAAAAATCATGTTGATCATATCAACGTGCATCTACACTACATCTAGTGCAGGTATGTAATAATAGATTAGATCTATATTATCTATGCAAGTTAGACATTCTAACTTGCTGATTTGGGCTTGAGGATGATACTTTAATACATACGTCCGACCTCTAAGAGATGTTCATACGAGCCTACGAATCCTAATCGGAAGTTTTATGTAGAAAATCAGCACAGTATGCTAGTACTATACTGATCCTTCTTCGATAATCGATCCGGTGCTTTCTTCTTTTGGATTTGAACTTCTCCAAAGATCAAAAGGAGGAGGAGAGATTTTAAATCTGAGATACTCTCAAAAAAATCTTAAAATGAGGAGGAGAGAAGAACAAAGCAACCCTAAAAGAAAACCCTCATCTTATTCTCTATTCTCTTACCTAGATACCTAGATTAGTGTCCATGAAAACCCCACACCCAAGAGGTCCCTCACCCTGGTATTCTCATGCCTAAAAGTACTCTGCAAGTTCTAGAATTATTGCAAAATTTAGCCCAAAATGACCTCCTTATAAAGAGATATGGAAGAGACTTCATTGGATCAAATTCCTACACAAGGTAAGAACACATATGGCAAGTAGTTGGGGCACCCAATACTTGGGCACCCCCTCCTTTGTTTTAGGCATGGACCACCTGGATACATGTATAAAAATTCCTTCTTCTAACCATGAAAATTAGAGGAGAAATCAAGGTGGGGTGGCACACATGGAAAGAGACTAAGTTTGTTGGGATTCTATCGAGTCCAACAAACTTCAATAACTTCCCATCCATTGACCCAGTCCACAACATAATGCCATATAGAAAATAGAGGAGAAGGGTGGGCGTGCATGATGATCAGGAAGATGGGAGATTTATCACCAAAAACAAGAGAGATAGGGCATAGGGGGCATGGGATATAGGTGGCATAAGCAAGATGGATCCTAGTCTTACTAGGATTTCATATTTGACTTGATCAAATATGATTCTCAAACCAAATCAAATCAGAAGTAACTCAACCTAATTAAATTAGACCCTAATTTAATTAAAGATTTAATTAAATTAGATTTAATTTTAATTTAATTTTATAATCAAATTAGAAAATTAGGTTGATCCAAGTCCTAGTTGAACTAGGATTAGTTTTTCCTTGCACTTGGCTTATCTAATAAACCAATTGAACTTGATCCAATCAAGTCCAAACTAAATTTAATTAAATTATATTTAATTAAACTTAAACTCAGTCCTCTGGCTTAATCAAATTATGCCAATTAGCAATCATTACTAATCGATCCTCCTACAATATTTGCACTAGGTTAAACATTAATCGTATTGATCGTTTAACCTTAGAACGATTCTCGATCGTTGATCAACTATCTGATCGGATCATGAAATCTAATGTGTGTGATCTTATACACTCAAACCTAAGCCAATAGCATACGAATAAATTTTTGTATTAGTCAAAGTGACCATCTAGCAATGATATCTGACAGTCGGATAGATCGATTATGTAGAAGAACATCCTTAGAACCCATGTGGATATAGTTTCTATATAATTTATTTTCTTAACCAAAATGCTTGTAGGATACCTCAGAGTTAAACTATCAACTCTGATCAAGTTGTCCACATTGTATTTCAAAATACCAAATCCATCTCATGGATTATCCTGGCGAAGGTTTTGCTATATTGAAATACAGTGATACATTCTTCTCCAACTCTTGGAGTGGTCAATTTTATCTTGATCACACACTAACTTTGTAAGTACTTGACTATGCTCAGAAGCCTTCTATTACTGAATTAGAAATTTAGTTAGTTCGGTACCAAAGTACAGTGAGTTGCTTGTAAGTCATTAAGGTGATCTCAGGTCTAAGGGATACTTATACTTATATCCTATCAAAGACATTCTTAATAGTAGAATGCTCTAAATTTGATCATGTTCAGTGATGATGTATCTCTACATCTCATCTACATGCCATACCAATGTCTCCACACTTCTTGGTTATGCCGATAGCTAACCTATATGGCATATAGCGACCTACGCTCGATACATGCTATCATCCTTATTAACAGTCTATCATTTAATCATAAATAGTTTTAACGACTAATCGATAAATTCTCTCTTTATCAAATCTAAATAGTCCTAAAAACTTCATCACAATAATGAAGTTCGTTAGAAGATGAAAACCTATGATGAAAAATATCAAAAATATATTTTGTTAATTAATAAATTAATTATAATTATAATATAGCTTAACCATCAATAGACTGATGATTGACTTTGGAACACATTTTCTAATAGAAGTTTGCATGCCTCGTGGAGGTAGACCTTGATTTATTCTATGTACTTGATTGTGTGCTATCTTTTATCTTTTATTCTTCTTCTTTCTCTTGTAATATCTATATGCGATCGAGTGCAATGCAAGTGGTATCAAGAAGGTCCTGACCTTATGGTGTGTCAGAGTGAGTTAATATCCCAATAATTGGTATCAGAGCCAATCGATACCAGTGTACGTGGTTGCCTGAATCATGATAGTCTTGATCGAGATTAAAAAAGATGGAGAAGACAAGCACAATCAAGATGGAGATCAACTGATTCAATAAGAAAAGCAATTTTTCTTTGTAGCAAGCGAAGGTGAAGGATGTACTCATCCAACATGGATTGATCGACACTCTTTTAAATGAAAAAAAGCCAGATACCATAGAGGAGAGGACCTGGGAGTAGCTATAGATATAGATAATGAGTACCATCTGCATGTACCTAATGGATGAGGTGGTGATCCATGTACTTGACGAGACTTTTCCAACGATGCTTTGATCAAAGCTTTAAAAGTTGTACATTGCAAAGTCCCTTACCAATATTCTCTTTCTTTTGAGGCAGTTCTATCAACTATGGATGATCAAGGGACAGAGCGTGTAGGAGCCTTTCAGCCACTTTCAGAAGATTCTCACCAATCTTCTCAATGTAGGTAAGAAGGTTGAGGAGAAGACCAGGACATTAGTCTTACTAGCATCGCTTTTTTCTTCATATGAGTTCTTGGTGATTGCTTTTCTAGTGGAAAAGAGCACCATTAAAATGGATGAGGTCATTATGGCGATCTCTAGAATAATGCTTTCAGGAGGGAGAACCCAACTTTGAGCTCAGATGGTAGCAACTCAGCTCTGATGGTTTTTGGAGGAGCAGGTGGCAGCAGACAGAGTGATATAGGATCGTAAGGTGGGTAATCTAGGTCCAAGATAAGGGATCCTTGCATGATTAGATGCTATTGATGTGACGAGTTGGGGTATCATGTTAGAGATTGCCTGCAGCTCAGAGATCGAGCAAGCGCTACTACAGCGATGGGAGTGAGTTAGAGGATGATGTCCTGATGATATCTGACGAGATATCTACCTTTTTCTAGTAGTGAATTTTAATTCTACATGCATATATTATGTTTATTGTAGAGAGAAGTAGTTTAACTTTTTAGAGAGTAGTGAGGGCACTGTTCATCTGCTAGATGGATCGAGCTGTACGATCAGAGGCATCGGGATAGTCAGTTGGAGGATGCATGATGATGTAGTGTGTAAATTAGAGAAAGTCTGATATCTACTTAATTTTAGGTAAAATCTTATCTCACTGAGTAGTTTGGATTCAAACGGCTATAGTTGGATAGCTGGTGATGGAATCTTAAAGGTTATGCATAGCAATAGGATTGTATTAAAGGAAAAGAAGAGGATGAGAGGATATTATTATCTTGCAAGGAGCTTAGTGTGAGATGGAGCTTCAAGAGCTAGAGGGAGTCTAGTGCGAGGTGGAGCTTTAGGTAGAGATGGATCGAGTATGAGATGAGAGACTCAAAAGGACGAGAGGCAACATTGCAAGATAAAGTTTCTATTATTGTAGGAGGCTATCCTGAGTAGGTCTCAGGTCAGAGTAGACATAACCATTGATGCAGGTGGGATCGAGTGATGATAAGAGCACAATGTTTGTTGTCTCCAGAAATGATTTTGATGATTACAAAATATTGGAGCATAATACTAATACAAACTTTCTCAAGAATGTCAAAGCTTATTTTGGTAGAAGGAAAAAGGGTGTTGAATGAATCCATAATCAAATGAAGATCCTTTGAGTTATTTGAAATAACTTTTGAAATGGTTTCGAAGGAGAATTTTTTCTCAAAGACTGAGTTGACCCACATTTGACTTAAGCTAGCTCTGGCACGGCATGCAGTTAGTTTCTTGGCTTGGCACACAACCGAGCCAGCTTGATTTGGAGCCAAGCTGGCTATCTCAGAATGGTAGAAGATCAATTTTGGAACTCTATTGCTCGAGTCAGCTCGATGCCACAACCAAGCTGTCTATCTCAGGTTAATAGAAGTATTTTATTTTAAAGTTTGCCAACTGAGCTAGCCGATGCCCAGCTGAGTTGACTGTCTCAGATCGATAGAAACATTATTTTGTAGATTGTCGATTGAGCCAGCCCAACACAGAATCGAGCCGGCTATCTTGGTAGGATAGAAAGATGCCTTGTGAAGAAATTCTGCTTGAGCCAGTCCAAAGCAAGAATCGAACCAGCTCGACGTCATCTGACAGATGCAATGGCTAGTTCTGCAACAATCTATCTTCACCGAGAACCTTTTTCCAATGGTCATTTTCGACCTCCAATGGTAATAATTGGATGGAATCTACATCAAATCATCTGGAATCCTTTAGGAATGATTAAGAAAAAAGGAAAAAGAAAAATATAAAAGGTGAACACTATTCAAGCTCAGAGAAAAAGAAGAAAAGAAAAGAAAAAGTGTATTTTGAGGTAATCCTATCTTCAAGAAGGTTCACCAACTCCCATTCAATTCTTTCTTGAGAATTTTAAGTACATTCACAGAGGAAAGAGAAGAGTTAATTGACAGCATTCAAGACTTGCTTAAAGAAAGCTTCAACGACAATAATCAGACCAAAAAATAGGGGTTTTGTGTTGTACTCTCTTTTCATTCAATCCTTTTGTAAAAGTATTAGTGGGGGCTAATACTTGAAGGGTTTTCTTGTACTAAACTTAATTTAGTTTAGAGGAGCCTTAGGTTAAAGGCTTGTAAAGATCATAATTAGTTGACTAAGGGTAAAACAAATTAGGTTTGTTTGTGTGCTCGGTGAAAACAAATACACTATAATCAGGTGATTATAGTAGAAATTCCCAAGGGATTGCTTGGGGAGTGGATGTAGGTGATGGAGGTGCACCGAACCACTATAAATTCATTGTGTTTGTGTGTGTGCTTCTCTACTTGTATGTTGATCTTTCTTTCAGTTGTTTAGTAATTCTTTGTTCTGCATAGTTCTTGATTTACACTGCACATCACTTACTAAATTTGTTAAAATTTTTAATAACTCAATTCACACCCTCTCTTGGGTTGTCTAGCTAGACAATAAGTGGTATCAGAGCTTGGTTCTCAACTAGCATTGATCTAACCATCAAAAGATAAATATCATGATAACATAATTAAGAGGTTCACTTGCCAAAGGGCAATCCACCAATAGACGTCCATTTTTCAATGGCACAAACTGTACATATTAGAAAGCTCGCATGAGAATCTTTATTGAAGCTCTTGATTATGATATGTGGAGTGTCATAATCAATGGACCGCACACACCCACCATTATAGTCAATGGCATGAGCACACCCAAACCTAAAAAGAATTGGAGTGATGAAGATAAAAAGTCAATTTAGCTAAATGCCAAGGCTATGAATGTCTTTTATTATGCCTTAGATGCCAATGAGTTTAACCAAATTTTTACTTGTAATTCTGTAAAAGAAATCTAAGATAGATTCGAAGTTACTCATAAGGGCACAAACTAAGTCAAGGAATCAAAGATTAACATGCTAGTGTACCAATATGAGCTTTTCAAAATGAAATCCACTAAATCTTTCACTGAAATGTTCGCACGCTTCACTGACATAACCAATGGTTTGAAAAGTCTTTGAAAGATTTATTCTAACAGTGATTTGGTGAGAAAAATATTTAAGTCCTTGCCAAAGTCATGAAAAGCAAAAGTCACTGCAATTCAAGAGGCAAAGGACCTAGACAAGCTACCTTTGGAAGAGCTGATTGGATCGTTGATGATGCATGAAATTACTATGAAGCAGCACAATGAAGATGAAAGCAAAAAGAAGAGGACCATCATCCTCAAATCTGCTACAATTAATGAAGAAGAAGATAAATCAATGGATGAAGATGAGGAAGATGAAAACATAGCACTGATCAAAAGAAAGTTCAAGAAGTTTATAAGAAGAAGAAAGCAAAACTTCAAGAAGAAATCCTTAAATAGTGGTGAAACAAGAAAGGACAAGGAAAAGAATAGGGAGCCACCTTTATGCTTTAAATGCAAAAAACCTAGATACTTCAAGGCTGACTGTCCCAAATTAAAGAAAAGCTTCAAGAAGACCAAGAAGAAAGCAATGATTGCTACTTGGAGCGACAGCGATGAATTTAGCTCCAATGAAGAATCTGAAGATGTTGTAAACTTGTGTTTTATGGTGCAAGAGAATGAAGTAAATCTCGAAACCACTCCTCATTATACTTATGATGAATTACAAGATGCCTTTTGCAATCTAAGGAAAGAATATCAAAAAATATCTAGTAAAAATAAAAATCTAAAAATAATATGTGACACCTTATCCAAAGAAAAAGAAGAAATTCTATAAAGAAATAATCTTTTAATAGAAGAAAATGACTCTTTGAGAAAGAAAGTTCTAATGCTGAAATCATTGGTTGATAAGTTCACATGTAGTTCTAAAAAACTAAAAATGATCTTAAATAACCAAAAAGCAATCTATGATAAAGTTGGAATATGTGATAATCCTAATAAGAAACAAAAATTCTTAAAGAATCTCTAAACTAACTCAACATCATTACATTCCTTTTCAAACATTACTTGTTTCTGTTGTGGTAAGTTGGGGCATAAAGCATATGCATATAATTTTAGTAAAACTAATGGAAATTTAGTCAAGAAAATTTGGATTCCTAAGGAAACCATAAATACTAACCCTAGAGAATCCAAGAAGACTTGGGTACCTAAATCAATCACTTGATTATTTTGCATGAATGTCTTGCAGCTGATAAAGATGAAAGAGCTTGGTATCTGGACAGCGGCTGTTCAAGATATATGATGGATGATAAAGAATAATTTATCACCCTTGAAAAAAAGAATGGAGGATTGGTAACTTTTAGTAACAATGGAAAAGAAAAAATTATTTATATTAATTTAATCAAACTCACTCCCTCCACCTTCATTGAGAATGTTTTACTTATTGATAACTTAAAACATAACTTATTCAGCATTAGTCAACTGTATGATAAAGATCTCAAAGTCATTTTTGAATCAACTCTATGCATAGTCACTAGTCCCTTTGATAATAGCATCATGTTCATTGGATATAGATATGGAAATATCTATATAGTTGATCTTGACAAGATAACCATGAAGAGTGGCCAACATTTTATTGCTAAAGATATTAAGATCAAAGAAACTACTTGGCTATGGCATCGTAGATTAGGTCATGTAAGCATGCACACTTTCTCAAAATTGGTTGTAAAAAACTTAGTTAAAGGTTTACCTAAATAAAACTTTGAAAATGATCATGTTTGTGATGCATGTCAATTTGGTAAATAAATTAGGAAAAGTTTCAAATTCAAAAATATTGTTTCAACTACTAGACCTCTTGAATTAATTCACATGGACTTATTTGGACCTACTAGGACCACAAGCCTAGGAGGAAAGAAATATAGACATGTGATTATAGATGATTCTGCTCGTTTTACTTGGGTTCTATTTTTAGCACATAAAGATGAGGCTTTTTTTACTTTTTCAAAATTCTATAGAAAAATTTTAAATAAAAAGAACTTAACAATAATTAAAATTAGAAGTGATCATGGTACTGAATTTGAAAATCAAAATTTTAAAACTTTTTGTAATAAAAATATAATAGAATATAATTTTTCTACTCCAAGAACATTCCAACAAAATGATGTTGTTGAGAGAAAGAATAGAACTATAGAAGAAATGGCTAAAACTATATTATATAAAGCAAGTCTTCAAAAATATTTTTGGACTGAAGCCATCAACACTGCTTGCTATATTTTGAATCAAGTTTTGATCCATCCCATTCTTAACAAAACCTCCTTTGAGCTTTGAAAAGATAGAAAACCAAATATTAACTATTTTTCTGTATTTGGATGTAAATATTTTATTCTGAATAATGTAAAAGACAAACTTGAAAAATTTGATGCTAAGTCTGATAAGGATATTTTTCTTGGATACTCAACATCAACCAAAGCATATAAAGTCTTCAACAAGCATACTTTAGTTATTGAAGAATTTATTTAGTTATCTTTGATGAATCTAACAACCTTTCATCAAGAAAGGAAGATGCTTTTGATGATGATGCAGAAAATTTAGAAAAAGAAGTAAAAGAACTTAGCTTGAAAGACAAACCAAATCATGATGAAGAAAATGAGCCAAACAACAATTAATATGAAGAAACACAAGAAGAAGGTATGAACCGAAAACATTCAGACTTATTCAAAAAATGGAGGTATGCACATAATCATCCTAAAGACCTTATAATTGATGATCCATCTCAAGATATAAGAATTAGATCCAATTTTAGAGAACATCATGATTATCTTGCATTTGTTTCTCAAATAGAACCAAAAATAATTAAAGAAGTAGAAAATGATCCAAATTGGTTCATTGCCATGCAGGAGGAATTAAATCAATTTGAAAGAAATAAAGTATGGACACTAGTTGATAGACCCCCTAATCATCCTATCATTTGCACTAAATAGGTATTCAGAAATAAACTAGATGAAAATGATAATGTGATAAGAAATAAAGCTAGATTAGGATCTAAAGGATATAATAAATAAGAAGGAATAGATTTTAATGAAACTTATGCACCTATAGCTAGATTAGAATCTATTAGATTGCTGCTTGCTTTTGCTTGCTATATGAATTTTAAATTATATCAAACAGATGTAAAAAGTGTATTTTTAAATGGTTTTATTGCTAAAGATGTTTATATAGAACAACCACCAGGCTTTGAAAATCATACTTTTTCAATTATGTTTTCAAACTCAATAAAGCTTTGTATGATTTGAAATAAGTACCAAGAGTATGGTATGACAGATTAAGTAAATTTCTACTTAATAATGACTTTTCTAGAGGTAGTGTAGACACTACATTATTCTTATAAAGGAAAAAATCAGATCTACTTGTTGTTCAAATCTATGTTGATGATATTATCTTTGGTTCAACTAATAAAAATCTTTGCAAAGAATTTGCTAAGTTGATGTAGTGTGAATTTGAGATGAGCATGATGGGGGAGCTAACATTTTTCCTTGAGCTTCAAATCAAACAAACTAAGAAAGATATTTTTCTTTCCCAAACCAAGTATACTCAAGAAGTATTGAAGAAGTTTGGAATGGAGAACGCAAAGAAAATTGGCACACCTATGAGCCCTATTGGAAAATGTGTCATAAAGTCAATCATCTAAGTAGTAGATGATTGGAATTAGTATATGAATTATCTAATAATAATAATAATTTGGCTATTTCATCATAAAAGTTCTATCTTCATTAAATAAACTCTTAAATTATGATGAAGTCCTTAGAACCACAATCAATCCATAAAGGAGGATTTATTAGATGATTCTTAAATTGTTCATGATCAAATGATAAGTTATTAACAAGGATGATAACTTATTGAGTGTAGATCGCTGTATGCCATATGCGTTGGTTATCCTCATAACCAAGTAATGTGGAGACACTGGTATAGCATTCAGATAAGATGTAGAAGTATATCTGCATGGAACTTGATCAATGTAGCACTCTACTATCAAGAATAACTAGCTAAGGTCAATGGGTATAAGTGTCCCTCCGACCTGAGATTGCCATGGTGACTTGCAAGCAACTCACTGTACTTTGGTGTTGGACTGCCTGTATTTCTAATATAGGTGATGAAAATTTTTTGGGTATAGTCAAGTACTTATAGAGTCCGTGTGTGAGTCAAGATGGGATGACCACTTCTGATTGACTTCAGAAAGAGAATGTCTTGCTGTATTTCAATTTAGTAAAACCTAGGCCTGGATAATCCTCGTGAGGTGTCACGAGATTTGCAAAATTTTGAGACACAATAGAGATGATTTGTATGAGTGTTTTATAGCATACTCAAAGTCCTCTTGAGCATTATTGGTCAGAGGGATGAATTATATGGCAACCATGGGCTAAGGCTCTAAGAATATTGCTTTCCATACATGCGATCTATTCAGACATCGGAAACTATTACTAGATGGTAACTTTGATTGGTATAAGAATTAGTTCCTATACTACCAACTTAGATTCGAATCTATGAGCTCACATACATTAGAGTTTGTAATCTGATTGGATGGTTAATTGACGATTGAGAATCATTTTGAGGTCAAACATTCAATGCGATTGATGTTTGACCTAGTACAAGTATTGTAGGTGGATCAATTAGCAATTGGATTGCTAGTTGGCTCAATTTGATTGAGCAATCTGGCTAAGATTAAGTCTAATTGAATTAGATTCAATTAGAATTGGTTTGGATTTAATTGGGTTAAGTGCAATTGGTTTATTGGATAAGCCAATAGCAAGGAAAAATCAATTCCTACTTGGACTAGGATTTAAGTGCATCTAATTCTAAATTGACTTTGGATTTAAATTATAATTAAATATAATTTAATTTGATTTAATTAGACTCCTAATTGGATTAGGATCACTTTTAATTGATTGTATTTAATCTGATTTAAATATGAATTAAACTGGGCTTTGACTTAGTCAAATAGGAGGAGTCCCAGTTGGACTGGGACTCTCTCCCTTCCTTGCGCTAACCATGCCTCACGCCCACTTTTAATTCCCTAATTTTTCTATGTGCAATCCCATGCCCAAGAACCTTGTCCACACCCACTATTTAGAGTTTATGGAAATTTGTTTTGACTTGATCAAAACTAGAAGGAGGTTGGAAATTATTTCCTACTTGGAAGTCTTTTTTGACCAAACTTCCTCCTCTCCCTTTGGAATTTTCTCCATTCCACCTAATTCCTTTTGTGCACCTTCTCTCCTATATTTTGAGTGACATTTCTTTGTTCTCCATGTAAAAAAAAATCTGGGAGGCATCCAACCCCTAAACTCTTCCTTATTTCCTTGTTTGACTTGGTCTTCTTTGACCTAGTCTTCCTAATATTGTGGCACCCCTTACTTTGTGATGTGTGATGTGAATCCCCTGAGATTCCATAGCAAAAACTAGGGAAAGAAGGAGGAGGGGTGTTGAGGTTTGAGCCACCAAGATCTTAGGAGAAGAGCCCTCCATTAGGACATAAAACGTTGATATCTTGAAGGGAAAAAGGTAAGAGAAAAGTTATTTTCTCTTAGAGATTTTTCTAACCTTCTTCTTATTTTTTCTTTGTGTGATTTTTATGTGATAAAATTTGAGAAAAAGAGATGAAGGGCGTGAGGAAAGATGGGGCCATGTTCCTTGGAGAAAGGGTCTTCATCTAGACATCAAACGTTGATGTTTTGAAAGGCACAAAGGTAAGAGAAGATGTTCTTCTCTTGTTGTTTTGATTTTTATCTTTTCTTCTTATTTTCTTTGTATGTTTTTATGTGATAAAAACCTGAGAGAGAAAGGATAAGGGTGTGGGATATATGCTCAAAGGTTTTTGGGCATAGAGACTCCTTTTGGACATGATTTGATCATGTCCTGATGCGAGAAGAAGAAAAGAAGAAGGTCTTCTCTTAGGATTTCCTTGAGAGCCCTTCTTCTCAATTTTATTTATGAGATTTTTATGAGAAAAATCTGAGGGTGTGATATCTAAAAAAATAGATAAATCTAGAGGAGAAGGTCTCCTCTAAACCTAGCATAATAGATGTTTTCAGGACATCAACCATTGACGTCCTAAAGGAGAAGATTTATCTTCTCCTAGGGTTTTTTCATACGTATTTATTTCTGATTTATGGGAGATCCAAGGGTTGGATACCTCCCCCATTCCTTCTCATGTTCTTCATCTCTTGGATTGTCGAAGAGATCCAAAGAACATGTATTTGATTAACCATCATGAAGGATCCACGAGAAGCTAGCACTTCGAGCGGATCTTCATTCGACGAACCTTCAATCTATGTTGCAGGTTTGTGTGGATCACCTGTAGAGGTCGGATGCTTGTGCAGCTCTAAAGGCAACAACAGATTCAACCATGGAGTTTTGGACCCATGCAAAGGTAAGAGATCTGATCTCTTGGTGACCTAGATGTGATCTAGGGTTAGATCTAGAATTATTCTAGATCTAGGTATTGATGTGATCAATACCACTCATGGTTAATTTAATTTTAGATTTATATTTGCATCATAACATATTATAGATCCTTGATATAGGGTTTTATAATTTGATTACATGCATGTTGTAGATTAAATAGTTTAATCTATATCTTTCGTTGCTCTATATTTTAAAAATGTTTTGAAATCTATGCATGAAATCCTGTATGTTTTCTATCAAGCCCATCATGCAAACTGAATAAAGATGAACATGGTAAGAGTATCAATCAAAAATTTTATAAAGGTATAATTGGCTCTCTACTATACTTAACTGCTAGTAGACTTGACATACTCTTTAGTCTTTGCATATGTGCTAGATTTTAATTTGATCCTAAGGAATCTCATATGATTGCTGTTAAAAGAATCTTAAGATATTTGATAGGAACACAAAATTTAGGATTATGGTATTCTAAGCAAACCTTAATTAATTTAATTAGTTTTTTTGATGCTAATTATGAAGGTTGTAGAATTGATAGAAAAAGTACCTCTGGTACATAGTCAATTTGTTGGGTTAAACTTAATCTCTTGGTTTAGCAAAAAGCAAAATTCGGTAGCATTATCCATGGTTGAGGTTGAGTATGTTGCAGTCAAAAGTTGCTGTGCTCAACTCCTTTGGATTAAGCAACAACTTAAGGATTATGGCATTGAACAAAATAAAATTCTATTAAAAAGTGATAACACAAGTGCCATAAACTTAACTAAAAATCTCATTCAATACTTTAGAACAAAACATATTAAAATTAAACATCGCTTTATTAGAGATCATGTTCAAAAAGATGACATTATACTCAAATTTATTTCAACTGAAAATCATTTAGTAGATATTTTCATAAAACTGTTGAATGAAGACAGATTCAATACAATTAGTGGTGAATTAGTAATGTGCAATCCTTTTTAAGTAACTGTTAATTTCTTTATCTTTTATACTCATAAGTTGGTTGGATTGATTATCATTGTTTGAAGATTTAATTTAAAATTAAATTCAATTTTTCTATCGGATTAGGCCAGCTCGATTATACCTTCAAGATAGCTCGACTGTCGAGCTGGCCTGACTGAAAATCAAGCTTGCTTGATGGTCGGGGCCTAGTCCCTTACTTAAGTCACTTCTTCTTTCCAAAAGCCCTATTCATCATTTCGAGCTTGCCCTTCCTTAACCTTTTCCTGGCTCCTCTCCAAAATCCTTCCAAATCTCTTTTCCTCTCAATCCACTCCTCAAATCTATTAAAATCTGAGAAGATGGCATCCATGTCTCGCATTCCTATCTCAAAGAAGCACCACATGGAAGAACAGTCGGATGCTTGCTCGAAGAAAAGGAGAATGATGAGCTCAATGCCTTCTACCTCTCCAAATCATCCATCAATGGCTTCTTGAGTTATCACTGGTAGAAAGGTCAGTTTCTAGTTCTTAGATAATAAAATTTTTTGGATTGGCTCATGGATTCGACAACAAGGGTGGAAAAAGATTTGCTCGTTGGATATTCCCACCTATCCTTGGCTAGTAAGGATGTTTTTTGAAAATCTAAGGACTGATACCGACTCTCTCTGGTTAGAAGTTAAAGGAACGAAAATCATCCTTGATCAAAGAAGATTGGACACATGCTACAAATTGAATGAGGAGAAAGGAAAAGCAAAAGATCCTAGAAGAAGATCCTCTTCTTTTTTCTCTCACCTAGACACTTAGATTGGTGTCTATGAAATCCCCATGCCCCTAGGGTCTCTCTCTCTGATTTTCATATTCCCAAGAGCCCTCTCAATGTTCTAGAATCAGTGTAAAATTCAGCCTCAAAGACCTCCTTATAAAGAGAAATGGAATAGTCTTCGTTGGGTCAAATTCCTACATAAGGTAAGAACACATATGGCAAGTTGTTGGGGCACCCAACACTTGGGCGCCCCCTCCTTTGTTTTAGGCATGGACCACCAGGGTAGGCACACAAAAATTTTTTCTTTAAACCATGGAAATTAGAGAAGAAATCAAGGTGGGGTGGCATACATGGGAAGAGATGAAGTTTGTTGGGATTCTATCATATAGAGTCCAACAAACTTCAACAACTTTCCATCTATTGACCTGGTCCACAACTTAATGACATATAGGAAAGAGAGGAGAAGGGTAGGCGTGCATGATGATCAAAGAGAGAAAAGATTTGTCATCAAAAATTAGAGAGAAAGAGCACGGGGGGCGTGGGATATAGGTGGCGCAAGCAAGATGGATCCTAGTCTTACTAGGATTCCATATTTAACTTGGTCAAATATGGTTTCTCAAACCAAATCAAACCAAAAATAAATTGATCTAATTAAATTAGACCCTAATCTAATTAAAAACTTAATCAAATTAAATTAAATTATTTAATTTAATTTATTATTTTAATCAAATTAGAAAATTGGGTTGATCCAAATCCTAGTTGAACCAGGACTAGTTCTTTCTTGCACTTGGCTTATCTAATAAACCAATTGGACTTGATCCAATCAAGCTCAAACTAAATCTAATTAAATTATATTTAATTAAACTTAATCTCAGCCCTTTGGCTTATAGTTAATTATCAATCAAATTGCTAATCGATCCTCCTACAATATTTGTACTAGATTAAACATCAATTGTATTGATCGTTTAACTTTAGAATGATTCTCAATCATTGATCAACCATCTGATTAGATCATAAACTCTAATGTGTATGACCCCAAAGGTCTGAACCTAAGTCGATAATATAGAAATAAATTTTTGTATCAGTTGAAGTGATCATCTAGCAATAGTACATGATGGTCAGATAGGTCAAATGTGTAGAACAACATCCTTAGAACCCATGTGAATATAGTTTCCATATAATTCATCCCCTTGACCAAAATGCTCATAGGACACCTCAGAGTTAAATTGTCAACTCTGATCAGGCTGTCCACTTTGTATTTTAGAATACCAAATCCATCTCATGGATTATCCTAGTCAAGATTTTGCAATATTGAAATATAGTGATACATTCTTCTCCAACTCTTGGAGTGGTCAATCCCATCTTGATCACACATCTACTTTGCAAGTACCTGACTATGCCCAAAAGCTTTCTATTACTAAATTAAAAATTTAGTTAGTCCAATACCAAAGCACAGTGAGTTGCTTACAAGCCACTGAGGTGATCTCAAGTCTAAGGGATACTTATACCAATATCTCATCAGAGACATTCTCGATAGCAGAATGCTCTAAAATTGGTCACATTCAGTGATGATGTATCCCTACATCTCACCTGTATATTATATCAGTATCTCCATACTCCTTAGTTTAGAGGACAACCAATCTATATGGCACATAGCAACCTATGCTCAATAGATGTTGTCATCCTTATTAACAGCCTATCATTTGATCGCATACTATTTTAAGGACTAATCGTTAAATTCTCTTTTTATCAAATCTAAATAATTCCAAGAACTTCATAATAATAACAGAGTTTGTTAGAAGATAAAAAATTATGATGAAATATGCCTAAAATATATTTTATTCATTAATAAATCAATTACAAATACAATGCAACATAACCATCAATAGGCTAATGATTATTTTAGGATATATTTTCTAACAACTCCCACTTGTCCTAAAGCCACTCGGCATAGTATCTAATACCCATCTTTGACTTATAGTTGTTGAACTCCTTTATCACCATGGCTTTAGTGAAGGGATCAGCTAGGTTCTCCTTTCCATCGATCTTTTGAAGATCGACGGTACCTTGATCCATGAACTTTTAGATCAGGTGAAAGCAACGCAGTATGTGCTTTGTCCGCTGGTGTGCCTTTGGTTCCTTCGTTTGAGCAATGGCACCAATGCTGTCACAGTAGAGTAGGACTGAGCCATCAAGAAAGGGTGCTACTCTAAGTTCAGTGATAAACTTTCTCAGCCACATAGCTTTCTTTGCAGCATCTGATGCTGTGATGTACTCTACTTCACAAACAGAGTCTGCCATAGTATGTTGCTTGGAACTCTTCCAGTAGATGGCTCCACCATTTAGAGTAAAGATATATCCCAACATGCTTCTACCATCATCATGGTCAGATTGAAAGCTGAAGTTTATAAATCCTACAAGTTTCAGACCTGACTCACCATAAACCAACCATTGGTCCTTAGTATTTCTTTAATACTTAAGGATGGATTTAACCACTTTTTAGTGATTTTCTTCGGAATTAGACTGGTATCTACTCACTACTCCTAGTGAGTATGCCACATCTGGTCTTGTACATGTTATGGCGTACATGATAGATCCCACTATCGAAGCATATGGGACTCTACTCATATGCTCTCTCTCTTCAGGAGTTGTCGGACAATCCTTCTTAAAGAGAGAAATTTCATGGTCTATCAGAAGATAGCCCTTTTTGAAATTCTTCATGCTGAACCTCTTCAGCATAGTATCTATATATGTGTACTAAGATAATCCAAGCATTCTTTTAGATCTATCACTATAAATCTTCATTCCTAGGATGTAGGATGCTTTACCCAAATTCTTCATGGAGAACTGATATGATAACCAAACTTTTATTTCCTGTAGTGTGGGAATGTCATTCTTGATTAAGAGAATGTCATCCACATATAAAATAAGAAATATCACTACTGGACCATTTGCCTATTTATAAATGCAGGGCTCTTCTCCATTCTTAATGAAGCCATATGTTTTGACCACCTTATCAAATACATGTTCCAACTCTAAGATGCGTACTTCAATCTATAAATGGACCTCTGAAGCTTGTACACCTTGGACTCATCTGTGGATGTGAATCCCTCAAGTTGTATCATATACACCTCTTCGATCAGCTCTCCATTCAAGAAAGCTGTCTTTACATCCATTTGCCAGATCTCATAATCTAGATGGGCCGCTATCGCAAGCATTATCCAAATGGATTTGAGCATTGCCACTGGGGAGAATGTCTTATGATAGTTAATACCATAACATTGACAGTATCCCTTGGCAACCATATGAGCTTTATAGATCTCCACCTTTCCATCTATGCCCCTCTTCCTTTTGAAGACTCACTTACACCCAATGGGTTTAATCCTTTCGGATGGATCAACCAATGTCCACACATCGTTGACCTTCATGGACTCCATTTTGGATTTCGTGACCTCAAGCCATTTTTTGGAATCAGGTCTCTGCATAGCATCCATATAGATGATCGGATCCTCATGGTTCTCATTAAGTTCGAAGGGATCACCATCTCGAACTAAAATACCATAGTATCTATCTAGATGATATGGTACTCTATCAGATCATCTTAATGGTGCAAGTACACTAGGCTCCAGATCTGATCTAATCAAATCTGACTCAAATTCAGTTATAAGTGTCGATCTTTCTACCTATTAAACTTCATCATGTTTAACCTTAGAGGTAATAGTTTCTTCACCAAGAAACTTCTTTTCCAAAAAGGTTGTCTTAAGACTGACGAATACCTTTCATTCATTAGTATGGTAGAAATAGTATCATTTGATCTCTTTTGGATACCCTATGAATGTGCACTTGTCAAACCTAGGTCCAAGTTTATTTGTAACTAACCATTTGATAAGATGGGCACCCCCAGATCCTAAGGTATGAAAGTGCTGGCTTACGCTCTGTCCATATCTCATATGGAGTCTTAACTATAGACTTGCTTGGAATCCTATTTAACAGATAGCAAGCTAATTTGAGTGCATATCCCTAGAAGAATATTGCCAAGTTGGCAAAATCCATCATGGATTGGACAATGTCTAACGGAGTCTGATTCGTTCTTTCAGACACACCATTATGCTATGGTATTCTAGAAGGAGTCTATTAGAAGAGAATCTCATTCTCTCCTAGATATGTCAAAAACTCACTAGAAAAGTATTCCCCTCCTCGGTCAGGTCAAAAAATTTTAATACTTTTTTTAGTTTATTTTTCTACTTTACTTCAAAATTATTTGAATATTTTAAATAAATCTGACTTGTGTTTCATTAGATAGACATATCAATATCTGGATAGATCATCTATGAAAATGATAAAGTAGAAATATCCACCTTTAGCATTTATGCTCATTGGTCCACATACATCAGCATATACTAGACCTTATAGCTCAGTGGCTCTCTCATCTTTTTCAGTAAAAGATGACTTAGTCATTTTATTAAGAAGACATGACTCACAGATTGAAAGTGATTCATAATTACTGACTTAGAGAATTCCCTCTTGAGTCAACCTATTTATCCTATTCTTATTTATATGACCAAGCCTACAGTATCATAAGTAGATATCTGACACACTATCTAATCTAGGATGCTTGTCAGTTGAATAGACTATGTTAACAAGTTGTGATAACATATACACACTATATTCAAATGTCCAAAAAAAATAATAATGTCATTCATAATGATATTACAAAACTATTTTTTTATTAAAATATTATAATTATTTTTGGCTAGAAGGCCTATAGAAATGATATTAAAAAAAAAATTGGACAAAAATGATAATAATCAAAAATAATAGTATGGAACTCAAATACAAGTTTCAAGATTTCTAAAGCTAGAACTAAAACTGATCTTCCATCTTCAACTTTCAAGAACCTCTCGTCTTGCTCAATTCTCCTACTGACTTGCAACCCCTGCAATGAATTGTAGAAATGGTAATGGCTACCGATATCCAATACCCAGTTAGTATAATCATAAATAGAGATATTGTAAGGAGTTATCATATAAATACCTTATCCAGTAACTACTTGCTTCTTTCTCTACCTATTCAGATCTAGGGAGGTAATGTACTAAGGATAGTTCCTCTTTCAATGCCCCCACTTCTTGCAAAAGAAGCATTCAACTTGACTTTTGTCGAACTTGATCTTCCTGGTCTGGCCCTGCATAGATGTCCCAGCCTGAACTTGCACCTTCTTGCCCTTTTTCTTCTTGTTCTTCTTTTCTTTCCTAAAGGGTCAAGAACTAGAAGATGAACCTCCCACTAAGTTCACCGACTTCTTATAGAGTTGGTGATCCTTCTCAAAGTTCTGAAGCAATCCCAGAAAGCCATGGTAGTCAACTTCAGACTTTGTCATTATAAAATGAGTGAGAAATGGGAGATAGGACTTGGACAGTGAGTTTAGTATTGCATCATTCCTAAGCTATTTATGTAAGAAAAAGCTAAGCTTGCTTAATCGCTCTATCAGCTTGATCATGTATAATACATGATCAGTGACAGAGGCTTCATCCCATATCCAGGCATTGAAGATGGCATAACTAGTCTTATGCCTTTCAACATCATTGGATGTGCTAAAAGAATCCAACACTTGAACCATATCCTTTGACTGATTGATATCGAATCTATGACTAAACTCATCGCTCATGGTAGCCAACATAATGTAGCGCACCATGGTTCGATCACTGAGCCACTTCTGATAAGTATCTCTGATTGTTCCATGTGCATTGACAACTGACTCCTCAGGTGCAGGATCCGTCAACACATATAGAATCCATTCATGCTCCAGGACTTTTTCAACTTTTGGTACCAATTATCAAAGTTGGATCCCACCAACTTATCATTATCCAATAATAAATGGAGCGATATGAAAGTGGCCATATCTGTATAAAAAAATCATAATCTAATTAGTAATTGATTCATTAAACCTAAAGATTTGAACTTTAATCAAAAGGATTTTTTACTATTTTATTCGAACTGGTAGCCTCTACCTCTAATTTGAGGAATTAACCTAATTTCTTAGTGGGTACTAGAATCCACAGACTGCACATGAACCAAACTTTGGTTGGCTAATCCATGTACATCTAAGGATAGGTTCATAATCAATTATTTCTCTAAATAATTTTTAGTATTTAAATTATTATCCCAGTCCTTAATCAATAGGTTTTGGCCTCCACTAAAAAAGTCTGGTTAGATCCAACCATTAACATGACTATACTTAGTCCATCAAACCAATGAATAACTGACCTTGGCTAACCTAACTACTATTTAGAAAAATGCAGCCAAGAAATCATATGATGAATGATAATTTCAGTAGCCGATAAGCACCAAGCCTTTGGGCCTCTAATGATTATCCAACTAATGGATCCATTATCACCTACTTAATGAGAGGCTATGATCTAGTTATCATAATAACTATTTCATTTTAATGATCTAATAATTTTAGAGGATTTAATTTTTAAAGAAGAGAAAAAGTCAGATGAACCAGCTGGTCATGATCCTTCCACTGGCTTCTCCAAGTTAGCTTAAGAAAGACCATTAATATGCTCGTCTAGGAGCACCTAAATCAGTCACACTGATTTATCTAGTTGACATGGGTTAGCTCGAATAATCAAGTGATTCAATCAAAATATAATTTCACCAAGAGGCCAAATAAGTTCGATCCATGGGAGGGTTTGTCAAAGCTTGCCATAAATACCATCAGAAATGGCTAGATAAGTGGGCTGCCAATTAAAGACCATCGATCTGGTTTACCTTGGACATCAACTAGGTTAATTAGTCTTAATTAGATCAATCTAACAGTTCGTGCTAGATCACATAGTCAAGAATCAAGTCCATCTTAGGTCTCGTTAAAGACATCGACTTGACCAACTACAACTATTGTAATTGATCTAGAGAATTTTTGACCTAATCTAAGATAATAATTGATTAGATTTAGTCAATCATCTAATTAAGTCCATACATTAATCTAACCCTAGATCTAATCCAATTAACGGACCTAATCTCTACTAATCCATTTAGCCCAATGTGTTATAATTTGTGTCTTAGGATCTTCAATTCACAATCTTAGATTCTAATCAAAAAACTTCTTAATTCTTAATTAAGTTTTGGGCTGAGGGTCGGGGTTCAGCTTTTCGAAAATAATTTTTATATTTGAAAAATATTTTTATATATGGTTCTATCAACCAAATTGCATGTTTGATTCATAATCAATATGCAAAAAAGATAAGCATGAAACTACTTTAGATTTAATCTAAATAGGTTCACATAATTAAAATAGTTTCAACTCCAATCAATCATAAATTATCTTAGATCAAATTTAACATATTTATGATGATTAAAATTAGATTAAAATATTTTTAATCAGATCATAATATCTCTTTCATCTAATCTAAAATTTTATGATCAATATTTTTAATCAACACATACTAGAACAACCTCTTTACTATAAGGGATAAACCTTACAGCAGGACAATCTTATAATCAGACCATGCAATCTAAAACTTTTATTTTTAGATCTAAAACTCTTTTAAATCTAATAAATCATAAATAAAATTAGATCATATCTAATAAATTTATGATAAAAAATAAATCTACATGAACTTGGATAACCTTTCCATAGTAAGGGATGAATCTTATAGCAGGACAATCTTATAATCAGTTTGTGTGATCATGATTTTTAATTTTAGATTTAATAATTAGATTATAAATTAGCTATAATCTAAAAAATAATCTAATAATATATATATAATCATGTAATAATAAATCTGAGTTCTAATACCAATTGAAGAAACTAGATCTAGGGTTTCAGGGCTAGATCTTGAAACTTTTTCAAGATCAGGTGATGAAAGACTAAAATAAATTAAAATTTATTTTTAAAAAATAGAGAACCCATAGATCTAAGATCTTATTACATGGTTACAGTATAAGATTAAATCAAAAGTTAAAAATAATAGAAAAAAAACTTATTGATCATATCAACATGCATCTACACTACATCTAATGTAGGTATGTAATAACATATTAGATCTATATTACTTATGAAAGTTAGATGTTCTAACTTACTGATCTGGGTTGAAGGATGAAGCTTCAAGCCACACATGCATCCGACCTCTAAGAGATGTCCACACGACCCGATAAACATCGATCAAAAGTCCTATGTTGGAAATCAGCATAGTATGCTAGTACTGTGCTGATCCTTCTTCGACAGTCAATCTAGTACTTTCTTCTTCTAAATTTAGACTTCTCCAAAGAATAGAAAGAAGAGGAGAGATTTTAGATCTAAGATAATCTTAAATAATCTCAAAAAGAGAAGGAGAAGAGAAGAACAAAGCGACCCTAAAAGAAGACCCTCTTCTTCTTCTCTGTTCTCTCACCTAGACACCTAGATTAGTATCTATGAAAACCCCATGCCCAAGAGGTCTCTCACCCTGGTATTCACACTCCCAAAAGTGCTCTACAAGATCTAGAATATGTCCAAAAATTAACCCAAAATTTCTCCTATATAATAAGATGCAGAGGAGTCCTTGTTTAGTCAAATTCTTAGACTAGGAAAGAACCAATATGGCAAGTTGTTGGGGCACACAACACTTGGGCGCCCCCTCCATTATTTTAGGCATGGACCACCTGCATTTGTCATACAAAACTCCTTCTTCTCCATCAAATAAAATAGAGAGAAAATAGGGAGAGGAGGGCGGCATGCATGGGAAGAGTTTTAGTTTCCTAAAACTCTGTTCAAAGATAATTCAAATCAAATTCAAACTTCCTACTTTTGACCTGGTTCACAACTAATTGCCATATGTGAAAGAGAGGAGAGCTACTGATTAAGCTACTAATTGGGGAAGTGGTCAAGATTGCTAGAAGGGTTGAAGAACCTATCATCACTCAGCAAGGCAGCATAGAAATTATGATTTCAGCACTTCAAAGATTTGACAGAATGTTGGGTGATCTAGCCTCTCAAATTTTTCCTCCCTCATCACAACCTAGACCCTCCCCTAGCCAGCCTCAATCTTCTTCTATCAACCCCTCCTTCAGTGCCATCATTAGACCTGGCACTAGTTTCCCCACATATCACCCTGGTCCATTTGCAAGAGCCCAAAGCAAATCAACTGCACCTTCCACCTCCTCTTCTGATCCTATCATTGAATTTCCCTCAGACGATGAATAGTCATCTAGGACCAAGATCTTATTTTGCTTAAGTTCTAGTCTTTGTGTTTTGACATGAACTCTACTGATGTATTGTTTGGATATATCTTTTTGTAAACAATACAATGTAGTCTACTTCATCTTTTAATGAAAGTTTAGTAGTTGCAATGTTTGTAATGTTTATGATGCTTGTATTGCTCTATCACTTATTCTTTTTAATGTTGACAAACAGAGAGAGAAGAAATACTTGAGCATATTAATTGAATCTCTAACTTAATTGGATTTCTAAATAAATTATCTTTAAATTAAAAATATCATGAATAAAATGTATTCATTAAGGGGGAGCTAATGCAAAATTTACATATCTTAATTTTGTAAAGTATCCATCTCCTCAAAATAAATTATCAAATTATTATCAGAATTACTTGTACTTATTGGAATTTATAATGTCTCATTGTATATCTCTTTATTTTAAATTGTCTCCTTTAATACATACTACAATATGCTCAATGTTTTGTCATGATAAAAAAGGAGAAGACTATTGTCTCTAAGAATGATTTTGATGATTACAAAATATTGGAGCATAATACTAATATTAACTTTTTTAAGAATGTCAAAGCTTATTTTTGTAGAAGGAAAAAGGGCATTGAATGAATCCATAATCAAATGAAGATTCTTTAAGTTATTTGAAACAATTTTTGAAATGGTTTCAAAGTAAGGAGAATCTTTTCTCAAAGTTTGAGTTGACCTGCATCTAACTCGAGCAAACTTTGGCATGGCACATAGTTAGTTCGTTGGCTTGGCACATAGCTGAGCTAGCTCGATTTGGAGCCAAGCCAGCTATCTCAAAATGGTAGAAGATTAGTTTTGGAACTCTGTTGCTCGAGCCAGCTCGATGCCCCAACGAAGCTGGCTATCTCAGGTCAATAGAAGCTTTTATTTTTTAAGTCTGCCAACTGAGCCAGCCCAATGGCCAGCTGAGTCGGCTATCTCAGATCAATAGAAACATTATTTTTGTAGACTACCGATTGAGCTAGCCCAACATAGAATCGAGCTGGCTATCTCAATAGGGATAGAAAGATGCCTTGTGAAGAAATTCTGCTCGAGCCAGCCCAAAGCAAGAATCGAGCCAGCTTGACATCATCTGACAAATGCAATGGCTAGTTTTGCAACAATCTATTTTCGTCTAGAACCTTTTTCCAATGGTCATTTTCAACCTCCAACGGTCATAATCAAGTAGAATCCATGTCAAATCACCTAGAACCCTTTGGGAATGATTAAGGAAAAAGGAAAAAGAAAAATATAAAAGGTGGACACTGTTCAAGCTCAGAAAAAAGAGGAAAAAAAAAGAAAAGAAAAGGAATATTTTAAGATAATCCTGTCCTCAAGAAGATTCACCAACTCCCATTCAATTCCTTCTTGAGAATTTTAAGTGCATTCAAAGAGGAAAGAGAAGAGTTAATTGACAGCATTCAAGGCTTCCTTAAAGAGAGCTTCAATGACAACAATCAGAACAAAAAATAAGGTTTTTATGTTGTACTCTCTTTTCATTCAATCATTTTGTAAAAGTATTAGTGGAGGCTGATACGTGAAGGATTTTTCTTGTACCAAACTTAATTTAGTTTGGAGGAGCCTTAGGTTAAAGGCTTGTAAGTATTTTAATTGGTTGACCTGGGATAAAATCAATGGGATTTGTTTGTGTGCTCAGTGAAAACAAACATGCTGTAATCAGATGATTGTAGTGAAAATTCTTAAGGGATTGCTTGGAGAGTGGATGTAAGTGTTAAAGGTATACCAAACCACTATTAATTTGTTGTGTTTGTATGTGTGCTTCTCTTCTTGCATGTTAATCTTTCTTTTAGTTATTTAGTAATTCTCTATTCTACATAATTTATTATTTACATTGCACATCACCCACTAAATTTGTTAAAATTTTTAATAACCCAATTCACCCCACCTTCTTGGATTGTCTAGTTGGGCAACAATATAGTCATTAGGATACTATATTTATCAGTTTAATTCTAACTTATTAAAATAATAAAAAAATACGTAGATAGTAGCGAGTCGAGTCAAATCCATAGAGAAGGCAGTGTTTTAGTTTTGAAATTTTTAATTTTTATATAAGAAAAAAAAATTAAAATAAAATTAAAATAAAAAAATAAAATTTAAAATTATAATAAAAATAAATAGCAAAAATTAAAATAGCGTGAAAATAAATTTTGGTACTAAGATCTACTACCTAGATCTTAGCATCTACTTGCAATAAAAATAAAGAGCAAAAATTAAATTTACAATAGAAATAAAAAGTTAAAATTTAAAATCTATAAAATAAAATTTATATTAATTAAAAGTTTAGAATTTAAATATATGGAATTTAAAAAGAATAAAAAATTAAAAATTAAAAGTAGGCTGATCTTGATCTTGGATCTAGCTCTTCCACTCCGTACCGTCTACCTCAAAGCAACCACGAATCCCAAGCATGGCTTTACCCTATACCACCACCTTCTCTTGACTGAAGATAATTTGATTTGATGGCCTAGTTACCTTTAAATAGAGTTAAGAGGACTGAAACCTTTGCTGCTAGGCAATGTGGGACTAAGAAGGAGTTTTGATTGGCAAATATGGAGAAATCCTAAGAAAAATTGGATAAAAAAATTCTTGGATATTTCCTGTAGAGTTCCCTAGATTCTGGCCATCATATGGCAATCAAATAGTCAAAAATCATCCAAAAAATCATGCTTAATAGCCTAAATCCTATCAGATTGAAATCTGACTATTGGATGGAGTTGATCAAGTAAATCTGGGCTATCAAATCATGCTAATCGATAACCTAGATTCTTTCTTCCGTTCAGAATGAATGCTGACCGTCTGATCGCACCAAGGGAGAAGATCTGGCCATTGGATCAAAGATGAGTGCTCATAACCATCAGATGGCATGCAGGAGGTTGGAGTGTTTCAAAGCAAACTAAAAAATTGCCACCACCATTGGATCTGAATAAAAAATGATATGGAGCGTCAGATGGTTCCTTAACTATGCCTATGGACCATGTAGACCGGGTATGTCGAAGACCGCAATGAATCAAAACCTGCCTTACTACCTGAAATGATGATTTTACCCCATGAGCCATGAATTTTGATGATAGACCTATTAAGGATCCTTGATGGACTAAATACTATAGCGATTCACCATGGATCGCATGTAATTTGACGTCATAGTGATGCCAACTGGGAGGGAAACTAGGCTGCTGGCATGCTGGGCTCTTTTTACGTGTGGGCTTAGCTTTAAGCACTGAAGGGTGTTTGGGCTAGGCTAGCAGTCGGACCAATTGGTTTGCTTGTGAATCGAGTCGGGCCGGGTTCAACTAAATCGATCTAGTTTTTTTATTTATTTATATTTTTTTCTTTAAAAATTCATATTGGATCTATTTTAATTCTGATGTGCTCCAAACTTATTTCATTTGAACCAGAAAAATGAGCTCTATTCATCTATGATCATATTTCTTAAAAATAATAAATAAAAATATTTAATTTTAAAAAATAAAAATAAATTAATTAATAAATTAATTTTTTTATTAATATTTTTATGGTACTTATCGCACCCTCCAACTTAAGCTTTGCTCATCTTCGAGTAAAGAAAGAATTTAGTTTCAAATACCTTTTGAGTTTTAGAGTTTCGAATTTAAACTAGTAATTTTCAAAATGGCCATTGATGTTCAGTAGAGCATAAGTGAGGTATATCATTGGGGTATTAATATTTATTAATATTAAAATTAAGTAAAAATATTCAACCATTTTGAACTTTTTCTAAATTATCCATATCTTTATCTCTAAATCATCTAAACTTTCATATGGACAAGTGTATTGTAATTTTCATCCTTCATTTATTAAAATTTTTTATTCATATTGCTCACTTTTTGACATGAATATTATTGCTTACTTTGGTAGTGAGACTTGGTTACTCGATTGAAAATCAATGTATATTTTTTTAATATTGTACTACTATTGAGTGCCTTAATTCCTTAAGCTTTCTATTTGATTCATATAGCGAGTCTTGGGCCAATGACTCCCAAACCAATTGGCTTTAGGATATTAGGTATAAAATATCCCTCGAGCTTACTAGCTCGAATCAAACAAGCTATGAGTTAAGACTAGCTTTATAATGAGCTTCTTTAACTTTTCCATCTTTTGATGTAAAACTCAATACTTGTTTAGGCAAAGAGGCTCGGTTACTCAATGAAAAGTACTTAAAAATTATTTTATTTTATAATTATTTTTTTATGATGAAATACATAGTTATCCTACACAAGTACATAAAATGTAGACTCTTCTTTGATGCTTGTAGGAAAAATTAGAATTGCTCAAAAAAAATTTATATTCTAGACTTAACTCTCTATTGGATTTTTTTAATACTTGATTCTTCAATATCTCATAAATTCTCTGATCTATGCATCAATTTTTTTAAAAAAAATGCTTAGTTCAACTTGATTCTTAAGCATAATCGAATGTCTAAATACTAAATACTAACTTCTTTGAGAACTTTAAAAAAAATTTTTATTCCTTCCAACTTAATCGATATTATCCTTAATGGAGAAAAAAAATAAAGAATATAATAAAGAAAAAGAAAAAATACACCTGACTCAGTATGTATTTAGTCCAGCATGTGCCTTTGAAAATTTAGGCTCTTCCTCTAACTTATTCAAAATATTCTAAAAGAAAATAAACTAAAAAGATAAATTAAATATAAGAAAAATAAATATTGGGTTGCCTTCCAACAAGCGCTAAGTTTACCATCTTTAGCCAGACACAAGATAGCTTACCTATCCTATATCAAATACTGGATTGATAAATTTTAATGATTTTGGATTGTCAATCTCAAGATGGTAGTTTGTCATCCCTTTATTAATATATTTATTTTTAATTTAGGGAAGGTAGGATATGACCCCATTCTCAGATCCTTGTTTGTCAAGAATTTTTTCTATTTGTTCTTCTAAAATGCTCATATATTGAATTTTTGTATTAGGCGTTAAGTTTGATGCAATGGATACTGGAAGGATGACTAAAGATAGCTTTAATTCTAGAGGTAAACTAATATGATCTTGTTTATAGAACTTCATTGACTCTTCATTGCATGCCTCTTGATTTTTGTAAGAAGAACTGACTTCTAGAAGTGAAGGGAACATGACTTTAGGTTTATAGGTCTCAAGTAAATTATTTGTTCTCTTCTTTCTTTTGTCGATCTCATTTAAATTGGCGCTAACATTAATACCAGTTCTTGGCTCAAATTCTTCTATATAGTTAGTCTCAGTACTAATCTCTTCTTCTATATTTTTATCTTGTCTAGCATCAGTACTAGCCTCTCTCACCTGATCTTGGTATGGGTCCATAAGAATCCTATAACTTTTAAGTTCATATATTATTTTGGCATTCTCTAATTTGGGATTCTTAAGTGGAATATTAGTTTGATAATTAGATCCAGATGGTTGGTAGACAATAGGTACTTTGTTTATAAGAATCAGTTGGTTCAATAATTGACCTAATTCTCTCCTCATGTTAGACTCAGCTAATTATCCTATTTGTGCTTCTAGTCTAGTGATGGATTTCTATTGAGTCAGAATCAGTTGTTGAAGTTTGTTAAATCTATTGTTAGCTAAATTTGTCTATTGAGAAGGTAGGTTTAATGGCTGATTAATATATGATAGCTGGATAGATTGACTAGGTTGACTACTATTATAGGCATAGTTCTGATATTAGAGCCTATTTTGATAAATAAATGGAATTTGAGTCTAAGCCTGAGTCTATTGTGTTATTAAAGAAAAATTAGGATGGTTCCTCTAATCTACATTATATAAATTTGAAAATAGATCATTAATAGACTTAGAGTAGTCTTGTGTAGCTTGAATTTATTCTTTTAGATAAAAGATGAAAATTATGCAGCCGTAGGACATTCACTTATATGATGGGCTAGGTTGGCATAAATAGAATAAATCTTCTGATAATTAGAAGGTGATGTCAACTGTAGAGGAGATTGTTGACCTAGGATTAGGACTTGATCTAATTTCTAGGCAAGAAGGTCTACTATATTTATCAAGTTCAAATTAGTTTTAGAACTAGATTCTGAATGTTTAAATTCATGGATCCCTATTCATTTTTGGTAGAAAGATAGTGAAGCATGGTTAATTGAGTTTTCACTCAAAATTTCAAATAAGGCATAGGCTTCATCCTCACTCTTGTTTATGAATGCACCTCCATAAGCTGCATCTATCATTTGTCTATACTGGTCTCCTAAATCCTAACAGAAAGCTTGAACTATTTGCCTCTTAGATAGACCATGGTGTTGGTATTTTGTATGAAGTTTCTTAAGTCTCTCCCAGGATTCGTGAATTTGTTCCTCTGAAAGCTAAGCAAATCTAGTGATAGCTCACCTCATGGTATTGGTTCAGCATATGGGATAAAATTTATTAAGAAATTTACCTTATAATTTAGCCCAAGTTTGGATTGGTCTTCCTATTATGCCAAGGTAGTACTTGACTTTGTCTTTTAATGAGAAAGAGAGTAAAATTAGTCTAAGGGCATCATTAGTTAAATTTTGAATTTTCATCATAGAGCAGATTTCTAAAAATTTATCTAGACGCTTATAAGGATCTTCATTGGTGTTTCCATATAAAGATGGGAGTATTTGGATTATAGTCGGCTTGATCTCGTAGTGGATAGCAAGGATATCAGATAAGTGGATACAAGTTCATGAATTATAAGTGGAAGAAATAAAGTAATTCTTCATCTGCCTAGATGGTTCTATAAAATTTTCAGCTATTTGACTATTGGGTTTAATATGATTCAACTTTTCAATTTTATGATTGGATTCAAATAGATTAGGTAAAACAATCTCCTACCGTTCATATACTAGTGCAACCTTAACGTGTGGTTCAAGTTTTTTTTAATTTTTTTAATTTTTTTTATTATTTTATTATTTTAATTTTTTTATAATTTTATAATTTTATAATTATATTATTATTAATTTAATTTAGTTTAATTTAATTTTTATTTCATTTTATTTTTTTTAGAGGAAAAAAGGAGAAGAAAGAAGAGTTCTAAAAAAGAGAACCTAAAGAGTCCTAAAACTAAGAAGAGAGAAGAATTAGTTTTAATTAGATTTAATATTTCACTCAATTAGCCAAGTAAGTATAAAATTGGTGGGAGTCCTCCATTGCTTGCTTTAGACATCAATTATCTTGGTCAGATAAGCTAATATAACCAATTAAATAATCACCTTCCTTCGGGATGCAGTATTTGAATCATTTGCCTTAGACATCAGTCAAATTAACTAATCCTAATCTGGTCCAACCTTTAGAATTTCTTATCCTAATGTGCTCGAGTTCTTAGGGCCGATGTATAATTGATTTTTAAATTAAAGGCTTAGGTTAATGCAAGATGCTGGTTGGTTGTTTGTGGGCCAAGGAAGGATGATCAAATCCCCATCTTATCTTTTTTAATGGATTGTGCTCTTAAGTTGATTTAGAGATGAGTATGCATAATCACTTTCAAATAAGGGGTTCTTATGTAACTAAATTATATGCATGAAATTAATTAAACTTTAGAGGCTTACCTTATCTCCAGTGATCACCAAAAAAAAAAAAAAAAAAAAACTAAATCTAATATGGATGGATGCTCTAAATAATTAGGATTTCTACTCTTATCATGAAGCTTTTAATTAGATTCAAGTGAGTATTTTTTTAATTAATTTTTAAAATAAAGTAAATAATAATAATAATAAAAATCTAGGGTTATGATTGATCTCACTAAGAAAACTTGGAAGCTTCCTCCTTGCCTTAATCTTTTTATTTTTTTCTATAAAATAAATAAAAAAAATAGTAAAAAAAATTAAAAATTTATTTATAATTTATTTTATAGAAAAATTAAAGAGATCAAAAATTTTAATGTCCATACTTTTCTCGATAATGGTGCCAAAAATATGATAAAAGCATGATGTTGTCGTTAGGACACATGTTTATCAGTTTAATTTTAAATTTTTAAAATAATTAAAAAATATGTAGATAGTAGCGAGTCAGGTCAAATCCATAAAAAATTTAATATTTTAGTTTTAAAATTTTTTATTTTTATAAAAAATAAAAAAAAATATTTTAAAATAGAATTAAAATTAGAAAATAGAATTTAAAATTATAATAAAAATTAATAGCAAAAATTAAAATAGCATGAAAATAAATTTTGGCACTAAGATCTACAACCTAGATCTTAGCATCTACTTGTAATAAAAATAAAAAGCAAAAATTAAATTTACAATAGAAATAAAAAGCTAAAACTTAAATAGCTGGAAACTAAAATTTGCATTAATTAAAAGTTTAGAATTTAAATACATGAAATTTAAAAAGAATAAAAAATAAATAAAAGTAGGCTGATTTTGATCTTAGATCAATGTTAGTATTGAGATCGTGTAGAAGTCCAGCTCTTTCTCTTGGCATTGTCTGCCTCAAAGCAACCACGAATCCCAAGCATGGCTTTACCCTATAGCACCACCTTCGCTATAATTTGATTTGATAGCCTAGTGCCCTTTAAATAGAGTTAAGAGGACTGGAACCTTTGCTGCTAGGCAATATGGGACTAAGGAGGAGTTTTGATCAGTAAATATGGAGAAATTCCAAGAAAAATCTAATTAAGATAGTCCCTAAACACATCCCGTGGAGTTTCTTGGATTCTGGCTATCAAATGGCAATTAAACCATCGAAAATCACCCAAAAAACCATGTTTAATAGCCTAAATCCCATCATATTGAAATTTGACCATTGGATGGAGTTGATCAGGTGAATCTAGGTCGCCAGTTTGTGCTAATCAGTAACCTGGATTCCTTCTTCCATTCGGAACGAATGCTGACCATTTGATCATGCTAAGGGAGAAGATCTGGTTGCTCGATCAAAGATAAGAGCGCTCACAGCCATTGGATGGCACGCAGGGGGCTGGAGTGTTTCAAATCAAACCAAAAAATCACAACCACCGTTGAATCTGAATCAAAAATGTTATGGACCATCGGATGGCACCTTAACTATGCCCATGGACCATGTAGACCAGGTATGTCAAAGACCGCAGCAAATCAAAACTTGCCGCACTACTTGAAATGACTATTTTACCCCATGAGCCATGATTTTTGGTGGTAGACCTATTAAGGGTCCATGATGAACCGACTACTATAGTTGTCCACCATGGACCGCATGTAATTTGACGTCATGGTGACGTCAATTGGGAGGGAAATTGGGCTGCGAGTGTGCTGGGCTCTTTTTACGCGTAGGCTAGACTTTAAGCGTCGAACGGTGTTTGGGCTGGGCTAGCGGTTGGATCGATCGATTTGCTTGTGGACCAAACTGGACCAGATTCAATTAAATCGATGCAATTTTTTTTATTTATTATATTTTTTTGAAAATTCATATTGGATCTATTTTAATTTTGATTTGCTCCAAACTTATTTTATTTGAACGAGAAAAATGAGCTTTATTCATCTATGATCATATTTTCTAAAATTAATAAATAAAAATATTTAATTTTAAAAAATAAAAATAAATAAATAAATAAACATTTTTATTGGTGTTTTATGATACTTATCAAGTGGTCTGGCTCGACTTTTACATTTGCTTATCCATGAGACAACAGGCATGCCCTAGGATGTGAGGGCAAGATGGATCACCAACTCTTAGAGATAGGTGGAGGCCAAATATCGAGTCAAGATGAAGATTGTTGAAAATATATTTTAAAATTCAATCCAGAATAAGTGCTAAATGAGATTCAGAATGATAAATGAAATCCAACGAGATCAAGAATAGCCCAAATGGAGTCCAGACGGAGAAGTTATGCATGAAAGAAGATCGTAGCATGATAGCAAGGCCCTTAGGCCCATCGGAGGGGCCCACAGGCCAACATCGACTGGCGATGGCATGGCCCAAGCTGGTAGCGCATGGTAGCACTAGGCCAGCCACGTGATGGGCTGGCCCATGCATACAAGAATGCGCGGGGGTGCGCATGGGCCTAATAGGTGCCCCGGCCCAGGCACACGCAGACATGCATGGGCCCAACAAAGGGTGCCCAATGTCACATGGTCGACGCATGGCCCATGGACCGGAGTGCTTCCTGCTTCATTTCATGCAATCCATGGTGGACTAGTGGCCGTTTCTCGTAGTTTATGGGCTGATCTAGGACCGATTGCACAATCAAATGGCTCAGATGTGAGCCGGTCATGATCCAACGGTCTAGGCATGATCCGAGCATGATCAAAAGATCTTTTGTATGATCCAATGGTCCAGAAGGGAGCCAATCATGATCAAATGGCTAGAAACTAATATCAAATATTTTTGGGGCTGAATTTCCTATTGAAACACTATTTTTGGATTTTGGAGTCTATATAACTCTGATTGATGAACTATTTATTGCATCAAAAAGTTAGTGAAGTTTTGAAGGTATTGAGAGGCTTCTTGAAAGATTTCAGAGAGCTTTTGTAAGAATTTTGGGACTTCTTGTCAAGGCTCTTATACAAAAATTGAGTGGTAAGTTTTTCTTATATTTATCTAATTTTCTTTCTCTAATAGTGAAGTTTGCATGCCTTATAGAGGTAGACCTTGATCTAATCCACGTACTTGATTGTGTACTATCTTTTATCTTTTATTCTTTTTTCTTTCTCTTACAGTGTCCACACATGATCGAGTGCAATATAAGTAGTATCAGAAAGGTTCTGAGGTTGTGGTGTCCTAGCCAGACTCCAACAATAATCAATATTTGAGTGAGTTGATATCCCAATAAGAACATTCCTTGGGCTTATTGACTCGAGTCGAATAGTCTACGAGTTAAAACTGGCTATATATATAACAAGCTTCTTTAAATTGCTCCTTTTTTGACATGAATATTGTTGCTTACTTAGACAACAAGACCTAAATACTTGATGGAAAACCAATATTTAGAACTTGCTCTTTATTTATTTTTTTATTTTTTTAATATTTTCAACTCATACGCATACAAAGTAAATTTTTTATTGATATAGGTTCGAAAAGGATTTTAGAATTACTTAAAAATTTATTCTATTCTAGATAGACCATTTATTGGATTTCCTTAATAATTGGATGTTTGGTATTTTAAAAATTTTCTAGACCTTTAATCAATCATAGATTAAAATGCCTGATTAACTTCAAATTGAGATAAAATTAGATATACAAGACTAATTATTACCATATTCGACAACTTAGTTATTTTATTTACCTTCCCTCCATAACTTAATTTTTATTGTCCTTAATGGAGGAGAAAAATAGAGTGTGATAGGTAAAAGGAAGGAAAAAGAAAAAAGTTTACCTCAGCTTAATATGTTTTTTTTTCAACCTGGGTCATGAAGATAGCATATGCAGTTCTCCCCCCAACTTGGCTTCGATAATGTCCAATGGAGCAACTGAAATAGAACCTAAATAATCTAAAAAGAAAAATAAAAGTGAAATATAAAGATTCTATGTTGCCTCTCAGGAATACTAAGTTTAACATCTTCAGCCAGACTTAATTCTAAAAGTGATCAATCAGAATGGATAGGTTTGATAAATACTTAAATTAAGTCGCTAGAGGCATGAATTTAATTGAATTGCTCCTTATTTATTAAGAATTTGATGCTCTCTAATCTACTTTACAGGTAATTAAGAGTTGGGCTTATATAATTCAAATTGGACTCAAATTGGCTCAGATTCAAGTTAACCAGGCAACCAACTTCCATTCAAGTGTGAACATGACATACTCATGAAGGGATGAGAAGCAACCTCCTCTAGATCAAGGGTCCAGAATTAAAGAAGATCATTCATATGGATCCAAGTGTGAACGCGACTTAAAGATCAATAGATGAGAAGCAAACTTTTTAATCCAATGGCCCCTTTCTTATTGCCTCTCCTTTTAATTAGTCTCATATGGAAAAAAATAAAAAATCTTCCTCCCTCCTACACCTATAAATAAAAATCAATGCCTTTACTAAGAGACATATATCTCTCCACACCACAATTCTCGTAGGGTCCCATATAACAAGCAGGAATATCTACCCATAAAATTTTTATCCATCTTTTTTTCACTTTCTTCCACCTTTTCAACACCATGAGAAGGAGAGTTAGCCAAGGAAAGGTGTGCCAGAGGAGAGTTTGTATTTTTTTATTTTTTTATTTCAACTCCAAGCCCTGTTAATGGCTGAGGAGTTAGTATTTTATATCAAGCTATTTTTTTCAGCAATAAAATTTTATTTTTCTTTAATTATTACTTATGCAATTTAATTCTTATAGTTTAATTTTAGCACATAGGATAGTTTAATTTTCATGCTTATTTACTTTTTATATCTCTTTTATTTATTATAATTTTAAATTTTAATAATTAGTATATTTTTTTTTTTATGTTTTTAATTGGGTTTATAGTTTTTCATCAAATTATGTCTAGCTAAGCAATTTTCTGAGGTTTGCGATGAACCTAAACCATGATTAGAAGTTTTTTCTTAGGATTTTTTCTTGATTTTTATTTTAGAGTTCTTCTTCCTTCATGCTTTTTGCCAAGAGACTTGATCGACTATCATTGGATTTCAATACCTTTATAGTTCATACTTGATTTGGTGTAAGAAGAATAATAGGTAGAAGGCCTATAATCTTTTTAAATCAATTTCTCTATTTTTTTTCTTGTGGAAAACATTGATGAATTATTGTTGGGTCAGAGCCTCTTCATAGTCCATACTTAGGTAACATAAGAGAAGCAGTTGAAATGAGAGTTCCTTAATTAGGGTGAATTCTTGTCCATGCATTACATCTTGATCAAAGAATATCATATGAGAAATCTTAGAAATGCTCTCTAAGTTATTGCTCTAGTAGATTGAAAAGTCTTAGATCTTTAGATTATTATTCTCTATAATTAATTTATTGTTTGGTAGTAAGTAATAAACAATCCTCCAAACTCTTTGTTAAAGCTCGTCTAAGCAAGGATTTGAACGTAATTCAAATAAAATTCCTTATGGGATGGATCCTTACTCGCTGGATGTGCTACTCTGCACATCGTGCGCTTGCGATTAATTTTAAGATACAATAAGTTTTTAGCGTCGTTGCCAAAAAATTATCATGTTTTAAATTATGTTCTAAATTCTTGTTCTTTGTGCTTTCAGTTTTATTTTAATCTAACCTTTTCTAATTTTTTTTTATCTTACTTTATGGATAATTGGTGAGTGCTAGAAATTAGGTACATAATCTAACCTTTTTTTTTCTTTAGCATACTAATTTGATCTTAGTATATTATTACCTTTTAATTAAAACTTGTTTGTTCTTATTGGTTGTGCATAAGCATATCTAAACTACTTTAAGAGCACAAACCAAAATAAGATAAGGTGGAGATTTTATCATCCTTCCTTAGCCCATAAACAAGTTTTCTCATTTGTATTAATCTTAAGCCTCAAATAAAATTAATTAGACGTCAACCCTAGGGACATCTGAGCTCATTAGGACAAGGCACCTAAAAGTGTTGGACCGGATCAGGATTGGCTAGTTGACTGATGTCTAGAAAAGAAATTTAGGGACAAGAGCCCGATGAAAGATGATTTTTTAATTGATTTCATTTGCTTACCTGACCAATCTAATTGATGTCTAAGAAAAGCAACGAGAGGACTCTCCCTTACCTGGCTAGTTGGCTTATTAGTTTCTGACTTGGATGGCTCTAAGGCGGCCTTGGCAGTTTGGAGCTGTCTAGAATTAAGGTAACCTAGGATAGATATTTGCTTGATAAGTGTTTGAAAAAAAAATCATAACTAATTCTTCACACAATTTTCTTTCATCTTTAGATTTAGGATTCCTTAAGATCCATCTTTAGAACTCTTTTCTTATCTATCTTTCTCTTCTCTCTTCTTTAAAAAAACGACCAACAAAAAAATTAAAAAAATAAAAAATAAAAAAATAGAAAATAAAGTGAATTTTTCACTTCCCTTATGATAAAGGATTTCAGGTTAGAATTGATTCAATTCCTATGTTAAGCACTAAAGTTCCTAAAATGGAAGAAACCAATCAGCCCCAAATTCTCATTTGTATTAATCTTAAGCCTCAAATAAAATTAATTAGACGTCAACCCTAGGGACATCTGAGCTCATTAGGACAAGGCACCTAAAAGTGTTGGACCGGATCAGGATTGGCTAGTTGACTGATGTCTAGAAAAGAAATTTAGGGACAAAAGCCCGATGAAAGATGATTTTTTAATTGATTTCATTTGCTTACCTGACCAATCTAATTGATGTCTAAGAAAAGCAACGAGAGGACTCTCCCTTACCTGGCTAGTTGGCTTATTAGTTTCTGACTTGGATGGCTCTAAGGCGGCCTTGGCAGTTTGGAGCTGTCTAGAATTAAGGTAACCTAGGATAGATATTTGCTTGATAAGTGTTTGAAAAAAAAATCATAACTAATTCTTCACACAATTTTCTTTCATCTTTAGATTTAGGATTCCTTAAGATCCATCTTTAGAACTCTTTTCTTATCTATCTTTCTCTTCTCTCTTCTTTAAAAAAACGACCAACAAAAAAATTAAAAAAATAAAAAATAAAAAAATAGAAAATAAAGTGAATTTTTCACTTCCCTTATGATAAAGGATTTCAGGTTAGAATTGATTCAATTCCTATGTTAAGCACTAAAGTTCCTAAAATGGAAGAAACCAATCAGCCCCAAATCCTTAAGGATTTATGTTATCCAGTTGAGTTCGTCTAGCCCTCTTGCAGGTTGCCCTAACCAATTATAAATAACTTTGAAATTAAACCTCAAATGATTAATATGCTTTCAAAGTTTACTGGAATAAAGGATGCATACATATTCATTAGAGAATTTGAAGAGGTTTGTGCAACTATGAGACTGCAACAACTTTTTGAGGATGAGATCAAACTGAGACTAATTAATTTTGCCCTCAAGGATAATGCCAAAAAATGGTTTTAAGCTTGCCAAATCAATCTATCATGACTTGGGAGGGTTTTGTATGAGTGTTCTTAAAAAAATACTTTCTCTATCATAAGACAGCTAGAATTAGAAATGAGATTAACCAATTCTACCAACTAGCTGGTAAATCATTCTAGAAGTATTTCGACCATTTTAAGAACCTCTTAACCCAATGCCCACACCATGGAATAGAGATTTAGAGGCTATGCCAAATAGTTTATGAGGGGCTAAACTCAAATTTTAGAATCATGCTAGAGTCCATGTGCCAAAGTCAATTTATGTATCAAGAACTCAATGAGGCCTCACAATTTCTGGAAGACCTAGTTGAGAAGAGTTTACAATGAGAAATGACTAGAGAACCAGAAAGATCAACTTCCTCAAGAGGTGGAATGCATCAAATGCCGACATTCTTAGCTGCGGAGGCTAAAATCGCAACCGTAACACATAGATTGGAGGCCTTAGAACTACAGAAACCAAATAGTGTAAACCATATGTCTACACCCATGTGCAATGAGTGTAATTCACCAGACCATGTACTTGAAGAATGTCCTCTCCTAATGAACCCAACTGGAACCACATGTGCACAAGTGAATGCTGCATACCAAAAAGCCATGAATAACCCTTATGCACCCACATATAATCCAAGATAGAGAAATCATCCAAACTTTTCATGGTTACAAGGCACAAATTCAGGCAGTCCTAGCTTTAACCAGTCTAACGTAAGGCCTAACCCAATACTAAACAATGCACCATGATTTAACAATGACGAAAAAGGGTTAGTGCACTAGAAAAGAGTCTAGAAGTCTAGGCAAAATCAACTGCTGACACTAATGCCACCTTGAACAACTTTATGCAGACCATGGGCCAACTTTTAAATGCTAATACTCAAGCCATTGCCTGATTGAAAATGCAAGTAGGTTGGCTAGCCTCTATCGTTAGTAAGACAGAGAGAGGTAGGTTGCCTAGCCAATCTAAACCCAATCCGATTGCTCAGAATGGTCCATGACCTCAACATGGAAACCAGATCAACCAAGTGAATGCAATTTATACCCTAAGGTCAGGTAAATAAGTGGACAATAAGGTGGGTATGCCTAAGAGTCAAGAAGACTCATCATCTGAGCCATCTTTTGAACAACCCATCCATCAAAACTAGTTTAAGGAGCTTGAGTCATTAGCACTCGATGATTCATCAAACCCACTCGCAGAACCCATCAAGCTTATAGCTCCTTTTCCAAATTGACTAAGGTCCAATAAACAATCAGAACACTTGAATAAAATGTTAGAGATATTTAAAAAAGTCCAAGTAAATATCCCTCTATTAGACATGATCCAGCAAGTTCTGACCTATGCTAAAATTTTAAAGAACCTATGCAAAAAGAAAAGGACAATCAATTTACCTAAGAAAGCCTTCCTAGCAATAAATGTGAGTTCCTATTTATCAAGTCAAGTGATGATTAAGTACAAAGATCCATGGTCTTCCATAATTTCATGCACTATCAGAGAGACCAATATTAATAAGGCTTTATTAGACTTAGGGGCCAGCACAAACATTCTACCATACTCTGTGTTGGGGATAAACCCCGCTCTTGCTGAACTTCAGACCGGCACTTGGTCAAGAAGGATTTTCGATCGTAGAAGAGCTTCAATCGTAGCTTCGCTTGCCCCTGGGTTGATCGATCTTTAGTATGCCTGCCGATCTTTGGGACTGCTTGGATGAACTTCCTTCGAACTTCTCCTCCAGACAGAATTCTCCACCGAATGAACTTCCTCCAGACTTTTCTTCTAGATGGACTTTTCCTTCAGTCGAACTTTCTTTGGACTTCTCCTCTAGATGAACACCCTCCGAGCTTCCCCACCAGACGAACTTCCTCCAGACTTCTCTTCTAGACTGACTTCTCCTTCAATCAAACTTTCTCTGGACTTCTCCTTTAGTCGAACTTTCTCTAAACTTCTCCTCCAGATGAACTTCCTCTGGACTTCTCCTCCAATCGAACTTCCTCTGAACTTCTCCTTCAAATGAATTTCCTTCAGACTTCTCCTTCAGACGAACTCTCTTTCCAGATGGATTTCTCCATCAATCGAACTCCCACCAATCATTCAAAGGTCTTCTCTCAATCGAACCTTTTTCGCTACTGATAGCAGTTCAGTCCGAACTTCAATAATTAGATCTCAACTGCCTGCGTGTCATGACAATGTATGCATCACGATAATGGACACTACTCTCTATAACAAATCCCATGTGGCCTGAATGACCCACTACTCAGCAGTTGTGACAGTCTCCATTAGTTTGTTACAGGATCCATCTATAAAAGGAACCCTTTAGATATGTTGAAAGAAAAGATTCTCTCCTCCATCTTGAAACTCTGCTACTTTTCCTACTAAGCATTTCATTTCTATTAGCTAGAAGAGCTGACTTGACCTTCGGAGGATCTTGTCGGAGCCCCCCTCCTCTAGTTTGAACTTCTTTTGTAGGTCCCATCGGTGACCTCGACTTCTCTAGCTCGTGCAAGTTCTAACATCAACTAGATTCCACACCAACAGAATTATGCTAGAGGAAGGGCCCTCTTTCTTTAAGGATCCCTTGTTCTTAAAGGAGTGCTTAGCGGAAGCATTTTTCTTCTTCTCCACTTCAAAGCTTTTCTTCCTCGACTAATTTCTCTGTAATGCCTATTAGGAAGGCTTCGACTTGATGATCAACCACCTCTACAACCAGATCTCATCCAGATCTGTCCACCCCTATCTCATCCCTAACATCTCAGGCTCCACCGACAGCAATGGTGGATGCAGAGCAATTCAACCTACTGGTTCGATAGGTTAGAGGCCTCATTGTAGTAATGCAGGCCATGCAGCAACAACGGCCACTGGCATCTACCCAGTTGGAGAGGACTACACTAGAAACTTAGGATCTAGTATGGGGATGACCAACTTGGGCGAGTCGATCGATAACTTCCAAAAAAGAGAAGCAGAGGACAGAGAGCCCTGCTTCGATCATGATTCGACCCCTGGGGGGACCTTACCCCCATTCTGCCAAATGACTTTGGAGATCCACGATCATGAGGATCTCCTGGATGAAAGGCTGTAAGAAATGAACCGACAAATCGAAGAACTCCATCATGCTCCTCCCTCCCACATCGATGACATATGCATTGACCCTCCTTTCTCCTAGCAAATCATGAAGGAACCAATCCCACCGAACATCAAGCTCCCATAGTTCGAGAGCTCCCATAGTTCGAGAGCTACGATGGGACTGCTGATCCAGTCGATCATCTAGAAGCCTTTTGGATAATGATGCTACTCCATGATGCATCTGATGCCATCTTATGCCGAGTTTTTGTCTCCACCTTAAAGGGTGCAGCCAGAAACTAGTACTCGATCCTTAAGCTAGGTACTATCTTTTCTTCGAACAAATGAGCCACCAATTCATGGCTGACTTCGTCAGCAACTGACGTCCCCGACGAGTCTTGGATTCTCTCATCCATATCAAGTAGAAGGAGAGTCCATTCGAGCCTATGTCAACCGCTTCAATACTGCTGCTCTGGATATTCAAAACTTGGACCAGTCTATCATAATGGCCGCACTAAAGGGCGTAGTGTGGCCTCCGAAAGAATGATTTACTATTCTTTCTGGAGAAGAAGCACCCTAGAAATTTTGCTGATATGTTGGCCCGGGCTGATGGTTATGTCTGGATGGAAGAGGCCTTCAAGGCAAAGGATGAAGAAGCCATGAGAGATCAGCAAGCGGGTGATTCAAGCAAGTCCACAGTTGAAGAAAAGTTAAGTAAAGCTTGGTCATACTCTAGAACTCCTTCCGAGCGTAGATGAGTTTGAACTCCTCCTCAAGCTCATCATCAGAGAAGCCTCGATCAAAAGGCATGGTGGAACTCTCCCTCCAAAAGGTTCCACACCTATGCTCCCCTCAATGCTCTGAAGACTCAAGTTTTGATGGAGATTAAGGAGCAGCTGCCAAGGCTGGAGAAGATGCAGTCTCATCCTGATAAGAGAAATCCTAACAAGTACTACTTCTACCATCATGACCATGGTCACGATACTGAGAAATGCATCTAGCTCCAAGACAAGATCGAGGAGCTCATCAGGCAAGGCTGGCTTGGTCGATTCTTATGACGTCAGCTTGACGTAAGGAAGGATTGGCCAAGGGCACTTCCCCAGTCTGAACCATCAAGAAGAAAAGAGTAGCAAGAAGATCAGCCACCCCTCGGCATCATCAACACCATTTCTAGGGGACTTCGATGGAGAGAGGCTAGCGAATCTATAGGGGAAGCAAAGAAGCAAAGGACTGAAGAACCAATAACTTTCATTGATGAAGATACTCAAGGAGTTCAATTCTCGCATAATGACATGGTTGTAATCTCTCTAAACATTGCTGACTATGATGTATGCCATGTTCTAATAGACAATGGAAGCTCTATCGATATCTTATTTTATGATGCATTATCTAAAATGTTGATACCTAATAACCACCTAGGACCTATGAATTCTCCATTGGTGGATTTCACTGGTGATGCTATGCCAGTTAAGGGAATAATAATACTAACTATGGCTGCAGGACAATACCCTAAATGGGCTAGAGCGTAGGTCAATTTTTTGGTAGTAAAAACTCTATCTACTTACAACGCAATTTTCGACCGACCTGATCTGAATGCACTTCGGATAGTAGTATCCACTTATTATCTAAAGATGAAGTTCTCAATATGTCATGGGATTGGAGAGGTCAGAGGAGATCAAGCTTTGGCAAGGCATTGCTACTCCATTGTCTTATAAAATAGTGGCCAACCCAACCTTTGCTCAATTGATGCGCTGGATGTTTGCGACGATCTTACTAAGAAGTGGAGCAAACCCATGGAAGACCTGGTAGCTATCTCTCTAGATGATGAGGACACAGAACATGCAGTGTACATCGGCTCTAGCTTGGATGGAGAAGTTTGGAAGCAGCTCATCACCTTCTTATGAAAGAATGCCGATGCCTTTGCTTGGGTCCCTACAAAAATGCCAAGAATTGACATCGAGATTATAGAGCATCGGCTGACTATTGATCTCGAATGTAGATCAGTGAAAGAAAAGTTTGAAGCCATGCACCAGAAAGATAGAAGGCGATAGTAGAGGAAGTGGACAAACTTCTTAAAGCTTGGTTCATTCGAGAAGTCAACTATCCAAGTTGGATCTCCAAAATGATCCTAGTCAAGAAGGCCAACAGCAAATGGAGAATATACATAGACTTCAAAAAGCTGAACAAGGTCTATCCAAAAGACAGTTATCTTCTGCCCAAAATTGATCAGCTGGTGGATGCAACTTTGGGCGATAAGCTTCTCATCTTCATGGATACCTTCTCCGACTACAATAAAATTCAGATGGCACCGAAGGATGAGAAAAAAATTACTTTTATTACTGATCGTGGTCTTTATTATTACAGATTCATGTCCTTCGGGCTCAAAAATGCTGGCATGATATATCAATGTTTGATCAATAAGATTTTTAGAGAGCAGATCGACCGCAACATTAAGATCTATGTAGACGATATTCTTGTTAAGAGCCAAACTTTGATTAGTCACATAGTCGATCTTGAAGAGACCTTCAACGCTCTCTAAAGATATAAGATGAAGTTGAATCCGACCAAATGCGCCTTCAGAGTAATCTCGAAAAAATTCTTAGGGTTCATGGTCTCAAGGCGGGGAATCGAGGCCAACCCGAAGAAGATCTGAGCCATCCAGGAAATGACTGCTCCAAAATCAATAAAGGAAGTTCAACACCTAACCAAAAAAATGGCACCTTTGAATCACTTTATCTCGAAGTTGGCCAAGTGGTGCATGCCTTTCTTTCAGGCCCTCAAATAATCGAAGAACTTCTGCTGGACTATGGAATGCCAACAAGCATTTGAAGAGCTCAAAAGCTATCTCGGCTCGCCTCCTTTGCTGGCTAAGCCCAAACTTGGAGAAGGATTATTTTTGTACTTGGCAGTCTCCCTAACAGCCCTCATGGTAGTTTTAGTCAAAGAAGAGGTGAAAATACAGTGACCGATCTACTATATAAGTCGAGTCTTGAGGGATGCAGAGATAAGATATACTAAATTAGAAAATTTAACTTACGCTCTTCTGATTGCAGCTAGGAGACTTCGACCTTACTTTTAGGGGCACATAATAATACTCCTCACTGATCAGTCAGTCAAGGTAGTTCTTCACCGAACAGATGCCTTTAGGAGAATTGCAAAATGGACAATTGAGCTCATAGAGTTCGACATCAACTATCAACCTCGATCATCAATTAAAACTTAGATATTGATCGATTTTATAGTTAAATGCATGATCCCAGATGATGCCAAATCCGAGCAAAATGAGGCCAGCATTTCATGGCTGCAACCAAGCTTCCCTAAAGAAAGAGTGGACCATCCTGAAGGTTTCTGTGCCCTATATGTGGATGGCTCTTTTAATGCTTTCTATGCGAAAGCTGGACTGATCTTGGTCAATCCAGAAGGGGTTATTATCGAGTATGCACTGCATTTTGAGTTTTCCATAATGAACAATGGAGCAAAATATGAAGTTCTGATAGCGGGGCTGAAGATAGCAAAAGAACTAGAAGCAGATCAACTTCGAGCTTATAGTGATTCATAGTTGATAGTGGGACAGGTCAGCGATGATTATGAGGCTCGGGAGGAAAACATGATAAAATACATTAGGAAAGTGAAGAGCATGACCTCGGGTTTCAACAGTTTCAATATCCAAAGGATCCTAAGGATGGAAAATGCTAGAGTCAACCTTTTATCCAAATTGGCCACACTTGCCCCAATGAACTTTTGAAAGAAGTATATTTTGAAATACTGAAATGCCCAAGTTTGGAAGAGCCATAGACTGCCACGCAGATTGACCATGAGTCTTGCTGGATTGATCCATTGACTGCTTATCTCAGAGATGAAACTCTCCCTCATGACCCAAAGAAAGCTCAAAAGTTGAGGAACCAGGCCTTTCGATATGTACTTTATGAAGACAAACTATATAAGAGATCATATTCTTTACCGCTTTTAAGATGTCTTTGATCTTTTAAGGCTAATTTTGCATTATAGAAACTGCATGAAGGAATCTATGGAAACCATCTGGATGCTAGATTTCTATCCCACAAGCTACTTCGACAAGGTTATTATGGGTCGACCATGCACCATGATTACATTAAATATGTTAGAAAGTGCGACCGTTATCAAAGAAATGCAAATATATAGAGACAGTTGGCCTTCAAGGTTACCCCACTAAGCGCCCCTTGACCATTTGCATAATGAAGAATGGATATACTTGGTCCCTTCTCGATGGCACCTGGGCAATGGAAGTTTTCCTTAGTTGTGATCGATTACACAAAATGGGTCGAGGTCGAATCCTAGGCAAAGATTACTGAAGCCAAAGTGCAAGACTTCATCTGAAAGTTGATTGTTTATAGATTTAGCCTACCCTGAACTCTTATTATAGACAATGGGTGATAATTTGTTGAGAGGAAGTTTGCTGAGTTCTATGAAGGTTTGAATATCTCCCACAACTTCACGTCAGTAGCCCATACCCAAGGGAATGGTGAAGCAGAAGTGACCAATAGAATCTTATTATGAGACGTCAAGATAAGGCTTGAAAGAGCAAGAGAGACTTGGACGGACAAGCTTTACCATGTCCTATGGGCATACCAAACTATCCAAAAGTTGTCAACTAGAGGAATGTCATTTGCTTTGGCTTTCAAAATGGAAGCAGTAATCTCGATAGAGCTCAAGCTACCATCAGCATGGATTGTAGCCTTCAGCGAGCAATGTAATTCGTAGGACCTAAGAGCAAACCTCGATCTACTAGAGGAAAAATGAGAAGAAGCCCAAGTTCGGATGGTTGCTTATAGATGAAGAGTGGCCCGTTACTATAACTCTAGAGTCAAAGGCAAAATATTCAAAGTAGAAGATTTGGTACTTCGACGAGCAGCTGTTTCACGACCTCAAAATCAAAGAAAGCTCACCCCAAATTGGAAAGATCCTTACGAAGTCAAAGAGGTTGTCCGACCTAGAACTTATTACTTGAAGGAGCTTGGAGGCATCGATCTTCCATGCCCATGGAGCTCGGAGAACTTACATATGTACTATCAATAATCTTATTTCAATAAAATCTTTTTATTTTAATATCTTCGATCTTAATGCAAAACTATGATGACAAGAAATAGCCTCTCGAACTTTGTCATTAGATCAAGTTAGCACTATTAGGAATAGGAGGGGAACCTCATCCTAACATTGAGCTAAAGCGAAGACCTCGATTACTTAAGCGGGGATACGAGGAGAGGCTCTTTCAATAGCCCTTTTGTGCCCCTATAGCCCTGTTAGGAATAGGAAAGGAACCTAATCCTAACATTGAGCTATAGCGAAGACCTCAGTTACTTAAGTCCGAATGTGGAAAGAGATCATTTCAACGGCCCTTTTATACTCCTATAGTCCTATTAGGAATAGGAAGAGAACCTCATCCTAACATTGAGCTAAAGCAAAGAACTTGGTTACTTTAGTCGAGATACATGGAGAGGCCCTTTCAATGGCTCTTTTCTGCTCCTATAGTTTTATTAGAAATAGAAGAAGAACCACATCCTAACATTGAGCTAAAGCGAAGACTTCGATTACTTAAGTCGGGATGTGGAGAGAGGCCCATTAAACGGTCCTTTTGTGCCCCTATAGTCCTATTAGGAACAGGAGAAAAATCTCATCCTAATATTGACCTAAAGCAAAGACCTCAGTTACTTAAGCAAGGATGCAGGAAGAGGCCCTTTCAATGGCCCTTTTGTATCCCTATAGTCCTATTAGAAATAGGAGGGGAACCTCATCCTAACATTAAGCTAAAGTGAAGACCTTGGTTACTTAAGCTGGGATGTGGGGAGAGGCCCTTTCAATGGCTCCTTTGTGTCCCTATAGCCCTATTAGGAACATGAGGGGAACCTCATCCTAACATTGAGCTAAAGCAAGAATCTCAGTTACTTAAGTCGGGATATGGGAAGAGGCCCATTCAATGGTCCTTTTGTGCCCCTATAGCCCTATTAGGAACAAGAGGAGAACCTCATCCTAACATTGAGCTAAAGTGAAGACCTCGATTACTTAAGACCTAGGAGGAGAATCTCATCTTAGCAAGAGCAAAGAATGCTCTGACGACCTCGTCCTAACATGGGTAAAAATCCTTGATCATTTAAAATAGAGGAAAAATGCTATTCGACGCTCATCCTGCTAAAAGAAAAGATAAAGAGAATAAAAAAATTGACAAACATCTAATCCATGCAAGAGAACAATAGAAAAAAGTGCCATCTTATTAAAGTTAAGGATAGTTACAAAATGAGGGTCTATAAGACCAACTATAAAATAAAAGGATAGGCAATGTCCTAAGAAGGATCCGATTCCTCAGACTTTGGACTACTAGCCAATACTAACGATTCCTTCAGAATGACAATCTCTTCTTCCAGCTCTTTCCTCCTCTTCAGGTTGTCGCGAAACATCCAGTCAGTCCGTCAGTAGTTCTCCTCTAACTCCCACAGCCTCTTCCTTAGAATCTTAGATTTAGTTTCTTCATCCTTAATAGCTTGCTCCTTGCAAGCTAGTTTGATCTTCAGTTATTGAACCTCAGCCTTCTCCTACCCGATGGATTTAGAGAGTTCACCCATGATCCTCCTTAAGGTTGCAACTTGCTCCGACTCCCTGCTTGATCCAAAATAATAGCTATCAGCAAGCTGCTTTTGGCACCAGACCACCTTACTCTCAACGGCATGAAGCTTCTACTCAAGTTTGAATATTCTTTCACCCCAGCCCAATCGATAAGTATCGTAAGTGAGTTCAGCATCGTGCAACTACTTCTGAAGCATAGAGAATTTCTTCGACCCATCCCACTCATAGTGCGCTTTATCGGAGGACCATGGCAAACTCCCTTCTAACAATCGAATCTTCTCCTTGGCCACTTTAAGGCCGACCTCGAGGGAGCTGACCTTCATTGTTAATGCCCAAGACTTGTCGCTAGCATTTTTTCTTGAGTTCCGCAAGCTCCTTCTTGAAGACACCCTTCCTGATGGCAACACTTGCAGAATCTTGCATGTGTAGCTTGCGGAGGTGAGTGACCTCGATTATGGCTTCCAAAGCATGCTCCCTGGATTTCTGAAGTTTATCTTCAATTTTCTTTAATTTCTTTTTCAGCTGATGAACTTCTTTCCTCAAATATTTAAGATGACCTTCAAAGGGATGCCCTGAGGCAATGGATCGGCACAGATAGGGGACTGCATCCAATGCACAAAAAGTATTCAAAAGCACTCGAAGGTATTGACAAAAAAAAATTTACTTTCATTAATTATAGTTCTTCGAGTATAGGGTAAAAAGAAAATGGGGGAAAAATACAACTATCAAGAACCCCCAACCTCAAGAAGAGAAATAGGAGAGGAGCTTGGCACTTTAGCAGCAGTCGTGGACCCAGGAGCTGGTTCAGCCAATTTGGAAGGAAGAGTAGCAGGAGAGCCCGATGCTTTAGGGACAATCTCAGGCTCCAGCACAGGTTCGAGCACCTCGACAGCGGGCTCGAGGTGCTCAAGGGCTACTCCGATAGGATAAGGGTCAGCTGGAATAGTTGATGGTCCAGTCTCTTCATTGGAGACATCTCCATAAAGAAAACTAAAATTAAGTTCGAGGAACTTCCTAGCCACTCGATCCTCATAGAGCTCATACCTCTTTTGAAAAGCCTCCTGGCTGAAGGTAATGTTCAGGTCCATCATTTCAGAAGAAACCTTAAACTCCTCCACCACCTGAATCTTTAGCTCCGAGGTTTGCCTCTAGATTTCATCCTTTGGCTCGACAATCCTGACCTCGACTTTTTTTCTCCTCTCTTCCTTCAAAGCTAAAGCAGCCTACGATCCTGTCAGAACGAGCTCTCCCTTCTGGAGTGCCTCCTGAAGGATGCCAACCTCGGCCATCTTCTCCTCCAAAAGATGGTCAGGTTCAGCAGTCCTCTGCCAAAGGTGATTAACTTCGATCTAGAGGTTCTCCTGAACCCTTGACGACTTCGACTTCAAATGGTTCATCTTTTTGATGTATGCTAGCAATTGGTGATCTGATTGTAATGAGCAAACAGAGTTATACAGACATTAGAGAGGAAAAGAAAGAAGAGATGTAGCGAGGCGATTACCTAAAGGAAGGTACCAAGGGAGTCCCAGGTGAGTTGGGCATCATCGAGGTCGACCATCCGATCTACGACCTTGGGTAAGATAAACTTGTCGACCAGCTCTCGTATGGTGTCCAAGGTGCTGAAGGGGCCCTCTTCCAAGTCATCATTATCATTGGATCGACTAGGACAAGCCTTGCATTGTATCTTCACAATGGCCAACTTTTTCTTCTTTTTCTTCTCCTCTCCCCCTTCTCTCTCGTTAGGATGATCTTCGATGGGGGAACCCATAAATGCATGAGGCAACGAACCCCCAATGGCATTGATCCAAGCAACAGGGGGAACCTTGGCAAGGTAAGGGACTTTGGCACTCTCGGCAGTCTCAAAAGTGGCAGCGACATCGGGAGGAGTCATGGAGCTCAGGGCGGCAATCTTCACCCTCTTCAAACTCTCTCTTCATACTTTCTCCTTTCATTTTTGTGCATGAAGTCCTTTGGCAGGTTTGTCAATGGCTCGAGCATCCATCTCTGTAACAAATAAGAGATCATAATCAGCAACACCTACATACATATAAAATCCTATGAAAATTCAAAGCTTGCAGAAAATGTACCAACCGGATCGAGGGGACTCAAATCCGTGTTGAACAGAGTTTGATCCTTCAAGAGTTCAGATAGAAGGAGAGCCTGATAATTCCTAAGTTTACTAACAAAATCAAGATCATCCCTATCTAAACTAGGAGCTCGGTGGATTGACTCTCTAAGAAGATGCCACGGGGGAAGCCCAAGCATTAAAGTCCAACAAGACATAAAAAGGAACCTCTTCTTCCAGTTGTAGATAGAAGAAGAGGCTCCTTCCAATAATCCCTTCTTACTGAAGTGGGGAGAAAAGTACCACCAGTCCCTTGCAGAAGGATGGCGCTTGAAGGTATAGTAATTCCTAAAAAGGGAGAGGGTCAGACGAACTTTGGCAAGATGGTAGAGAGAAAGGAATCCAATCAAGAACCTAAAGGAATTTGGTACTACAGAGACAAGCAAAATATTCAAGAAGCGAAAAAGACTAATTACAAAAGATGGGAGAGGAAGCCTTAGTCCAACATGAAGGGCTTTCAAGTACAGACAAAATTGATCGAGTGAGGGAGAGCAAGCCTGGTCGCTGGATCCAAAAAGTTCTAGTTCATACTCGGAAGGGACCCCATACTGAATCCTAATCAGTGAAAGGTCATCTAAACATAGAAAGCATGGAATGGTGCCAAGTATAAAGGTCGAATGGGATACACTTCTGAGTTCGGCCTCCTCACCAGAGTTGGGGTTTCGAGAGGTTGGATCAGATGAACTCCAAGAATCGAATGACTGAGCGATTTCAGAAGACATTTGGATCTAACTCAAATATAGAAGAATCCCAAAAATTGAAAAAAATAAAATACAAAAATGCTATGGAGAAACAAAAAGAATGAGATGCAAAAGATGCAGAAACAATCAAGAAAAAGGTTTTGAGATAACCTAGTTAGGTCTGGAAGATCGACGAGATGACTGGCATAGTAGGAAACAAATAGGAAAAACACCGGCAAGCGAAGAAACCAAAAGAAGGAATCGGAGTGCTCTTAGGCAGGAGGAAGAAAATAGTGGAAGGAGAAAGAAGAGTGTAAGGAAGAATGAGTCCTTAGGAGAAAGTGCTAGATCTAAATATCTCATAGAGTTTGAAGTAGTTACGATGGAAAGACTCCTCCAGTCGATCTCCAATTGATGCATGTCCCTCTCATTGCGACAGGCGACTGGTAGTTGGCAGGGTCATAATTGCATCATACTTAGGATAGCATCTTGATAAGTGGTAAAAATATACTAATAAAAGTATTAAATTATAAAATAAATTAATCTATTTCTTTAGAAATTAATATTTTTATTCATCTTATGCAGGAAAGAAGGCCACCAATATGAAGATCTTATTTTTCTGATTCAAATGAAATAAATTTTAGGTAAAACGGACTTCAAACGAGCCTAGAATTGAATTTCAAAAAAAAAAAAAATTTGGTTCGGTTCGAACCGATTCAAAAAATCGGTTCAGCGGTCCGGCTCGGTTCGATCGAAACAGCAAACAAACCTGCCAACGCAATGCTGACGTCAGCATTTTTCATGGCGGACGATGGACCATCTGAAGGGTATTTCAAAAATTTCACAGCAAGAGGTGCGCTCTGATTAGTTGAAGAATGCGGCGGTCCACGCAACACCGGGCTCGTGCATGGTCCATGAAGGACAATTTGGAAATTTTGGCTGATCCAACGGATGGTTTTCACTGAAACATGATCGAACGGCCGAAATGAAGGTGCTGATGGATGGCATCCACAGCTTTCGATCGAGATCCAACGGCTGAGATTCATCCCGAAATTAAACTATAGATCAGAAGCCTTCTTTTTGTGCAATCGGATGGCCCAGATTCGATCCTACGGTTGATCCAACGGCTGGCATTAAATCCTTTTAAAGGGTTTTTGAGTGATTTTTGGATCGTTTGATCAACATCTAATGGCCAGAACTACCCAGATCTTCATTTGAGTTGTTTTGGGAGTCTTAAACCTAGTTTTTGATGGATTTTGGGGGGAAATCAAACTCTTTATCTATAAAAACCTATGGTTGTCATGAGAAAAACATTAATCAGAGAGAGAGATAGATAGAGAGACGGGGAGAAAGAGAGAAATAGAGAGAGAGAGGGAGAAAAAGAGAGAGAAAGAAAGAGAGAGGAGAGAGGTAGAAAGAGAAGAGTGATTTGTAAGAAAATCAAAAAGGATTTTTGATTTCTTTCGACGATCAAGACATCGATTAAGGAGCCTCTTCATCTTTGCCAAGTTCTCCACATCAAGAGCAGCAGACAATCAATTTCAGCAATCAAACAGTCTAATTTCTCTATGCTTTTTATTTTATTTGCTATTTTTGAACTTGTTATCATGAACTAAATTTTCTTTTACTAAGGCTAAGGTGTAGCCACTCTTTTGATGCAATATTCAGTATGATTTATTTTTAAATTTTATTCATAAGGAGTATATAAATCTGATCTTAATGCTTTTAGATTACTGGCCATCTTCTAATTGATTTGATGAACATAGATGTTACGGACCAAGTACATCTATGTTAATGCTTCTTGATTATATACCTTGTATTATGAATCAAATTAGAATTCATATGCATGTAGAAATTTTAGTACGCTTTGGACGTAGCGTATTTTAATTAGAGGGTTTCACAAAACTTAATGCATTAATATTTATTTAAATTACACTTGGACGAAAGGGTAATTAATAAATATTAATAGTTTTGCTATGCCTGGACCAAAGGGTAGTGAATAAATTAGGAGGCTCCACCATCACATGAAATAAAATTAATCTAAAAATCTAAATATTATATTGACTAAGTCGGTGAATCGATTGCCTTAATAATCCATTACTCTTGAGTTTAAAACCTAATAATTTACACTCTCTCTTTTTTCTTAAAAAATTTTAATTATTTTTTTTTTATTTTATTCTTTAATTTCTTATTCTCATAAATTGATCTTCTAAATAAAGCATGGGAAAGAGCTTTTTAGTACTTATTTTCCAATCCTCTAGGGATGATACTCTACTCATTTACTTTATTACTTGATCGACTGGTGCACTTGCCATAGCTATAAATTAGCATGCATCAAGTTTTTGGCACCGTTGTCGGGGATTGTGTTTAAAACAATATTGAAATTTTGATCCTAGCTTTACTTTAGAAATTTATTTTTAATTTTTATTATTTAAAAAAAAAAATTCAGTCCATGACACGTACTGGACATAGTAACTTACTACCTTTAGATCCAAAAATTGAAAGGACCGTTAGAAGACTACAACAAGATAGAAACATGGCAGCTGAAGATCCTAACGATATCAATCTAGGATTGGATATGGCGACCGAAGGACAGCATGAAGCTATTCGACCAGTACATCATCCATTAAATGATTACATCACACCATCTATAGCCGATGCAGCTTCGAGCATCAGGAGACTGCCTATACGAGCAAACAACTTCAAAATAAAATCGACGATGATCCAGATGATTCAATCAACTGTCCAATTTAGTGGATACATGCATGATGATCTGAATGCCCATATTTCTAATTTTTTTGAACTTTGTGATACTTTTAAAATTAATGGGGTGTCGGATGATGCTATTAGATTAAGGTTATTTCCTTTCTCTTTACGGGATAATGCTAAAAATTGGCTTCATTCTCTTCCTGCAGGTTCTATCACAACTTGGGATGTCCTAGTCCAAAAATTCCTAGCAAAGTACTTTCCACCTTCTAGGATTGCTAAGATGCGCAATGATATTACTTCTTTTATGTAGATGGACATGGAGACACTATATGAGGCTTGGAAGCATTTCAAGGAACTGCTGAGGAGATGTCCACATCATCAACTACCCGTATGGCTTCAGGTACAAACTTTCTATAATGGTTTATCTCCTACTAATCGTTCTATGATTGATGCAGCAGCAGGAGGAACCATTAACTGAAAAATAGAGGAAGAAGCCTTCGATCTGATCGATGAGATAGTATCAAATAGCTATCAATGGCAGACAGAACTTATGATGCCAAAAAGACTAGCAGTTGTGTAGGGAGTAGATTGCATGCCAACCTTACTAGCTGAAATTGCAGCCCTTAGAGCCGAAGTCAACAACTTAAAGGGAATAGCTATGCATGTTCAGAGCATTACTTGTGACCTATGTGGAGGACACGATACGAGCAATTGCCAGACAGGTAATCATTTTGCTAAAACAACTGATACAGCTAATTATATTGATAATTTTTTCAGACCGCAACAAAATAATCCCTACTCCAACACATACAATCAAGGGTGGAGGCAGCACCCAAATTTCTCATGGAGCAATCAAAATGCAGCACAACAGCCACCCTCGGGATTTCAAGTACCTGAAAAGAAGTCTAACATGGAAGAGCTGATGGTCAAATTTATGCAAAACCAAGAAACAACTATAAAAAATTTGGAAGCCAAACTTAGATAGGACCAAACAGCAGCAATTCGAAACTTGGAGATGCAAATAGGTCAAATGGCTAAGATAATCTCCGAGAGACCTCAAGGATCCTTGCCAAGCAATACGGAGATAAATCCAAGGGAGCAAGTCAATGCTATCACCCTAAGAAGTGGTATAAAGCTGGAGGAGCCACATTAGAAGAATGAGACTGAAGAGCCAACTACAAATAAGGAACCATCAACTAAAATTCGTCAGTCACCAATACAACTAGCAGATGGATGGTCTCTAGGTATACGATTTTCCGATCCAAATGTGAAGCCCTACGTGCCGCCACTACCATTCCCAAAGAGACAAATATAGCATCCAGATAAGAAATTTTCTAACTTTTTCAAAATTCTAAAGAATTTACATATTAATATTTCTTTTGTAGATGCTATTACTCAAATGCCTAGGTATGCCAAGTTTCTCAAAGAAATCTTAACAAATAAGAAAAAGCTGAAGGAGCATGAGAGAATAAATTTGAATGAAGAATGCTTAGCAATACTTCAAAATAAATTACCACAGAAGCTAAAAGATCTAGGGAGTTTTACTATCCCCTGCATTATTGGTGATTGTAGTTTTGATAAAGTTTTATGTGATTTAGGAGCAAGCATTAATCTCATGCCTTTTTCTATTTTCAGGAAGCTGGGTCTAGGAGAACCAAAGCCTACCACTATTACTCTTCAATTAGCCGACAAATCCATCAAATATCCAAGAGGTATAGTGGAGGATGTCTTGGTAAAGGTAAACAAGTTTATTTTTCCTATTGATTTTATTGTTCTTGATATGAAAGAAGATTATGATGTACCCCTTATTTTAGGGAGACCCTTTTTAGCTACTGGAGGAGCTTTAATAGATGTTCAACAAGAAAAATTAATTCTTAGAGTCCAAGATGAACAAGTTACTTTTAATGTTTTCAAAGATACTAAACAAACTGATGATAATCAAACTTTTTTTCTAATTGATATTATTGACAATCCATTATATGAGAATTCTGTAGAAAATAGATTTGAGACTATAAAAGTGAGCAATGTCAAATTGAAAGAAGACTCGATCAAATATGAAAGTATTTCAATTGAAGTGGCACCGGATTGATCCACTTTAGAACTCAAAGAAAGTCAAGCTGAAGACTATAAATCAAAACTACTAGATAGGTTGTTTCTTTTCTTTTTAATTTTGATCATTTTTTTTTCTTTTATTTTTCTATAATTTGTGGTTGCTCTTTTACTGCTCTGGTGTGTATTTTTAATTTTGCAGAAAAATCAATGAGAGCTCAAGCAAAATTTCAAAGCTCCAAAGAACCAGACTGAACCAAATCAAGTATATTCCTTCCTATCTTTTATTGCACCCTTTATTTTTCTTTCTCCTTTAAGAGAATGTAGAATAAGTTTTTTTAAAAAAAAATGTGTTAAGAAGAAAATCTTGAGCAAGATAAAATGGATAAGTGATAAAAGATATAATTATTTGCTAATGAATGTAACGAATTAAAGAAGTAGATTATTTGGTCAACTTTTAGCAAGCCTACTTAGGTCATTAAAAGATTATTAGCATTTTTTATTGCACATGCACACTAACAAGGCAAAGTAGGTATTGATTATAAGGCCAATTGAGGATTCAATTATCACTAAAAATTGGTAATTAATATACATTCTAATCAAAGAAACTTGAATTGAAGGAAAGAGCTACCTGTCTATAAATAAAGTTCAAAAGACAGAGTATATGTGGATTTCCCAAAGCATAGTAACTGGGTCTCTGCACCTAGGTCAAGTGTGGAAATTCACGTAAAACGGTGAAGGGAAGGCCAGGATGCTCAGCACCAAAAAAAAAAAAAGGCAGTGTGAAAGCTACCTTAATTCATGAGTATAAATTTGAGAATGTATGGAAAATTAACCAAAATAGGTGATAAGAGAGGATACTTTTATTCTTTTAATTTAATACTGAAATGCTAAAGTTAGTCATCACGAACACAAGTGCTATAGATCTTTGATGTACTCTAAGAAAGTTTTTAATTAAATTGACTAAAAAATTTGCTTCTAAAGCTTAATGCTTAGTTAGCAGTGTTTTCTAAACTTTTTGATCTTTAATCCTAGATTTTATCTTTGTGAAGGATAATCTTATTGAAACATGGTATTAAATAAAACATTGCTAAGGAACTAGCAATGACTAAGTTGGGGGGTGTGATAAGTGATAAAAATATACTAATAAAAGTATTAAATTATAAAATAAATTAATCTATTTCTTTAGAAATTGATACTTTTATTAATCTTATGCAAGAAAGACCCACCAATGTGAAGAACTTACTTTTCTGGTTCAGATGAAATAAATTTTAGGCAAAACGGACTTCAAACGAGCCCAGAATTGAATTTTTTAAAAAAAAAAATTTGGTTCAATTCGAACTAGTTCAGAAAATCGGTTCAGCGGTCTGGCCCGATTCGATCGAAATAGCAAATCAACCCACCGATGCAATGCTGACATCAGGATGACATCAGCATTTTTTGCAACGCACGATGGACCATCTGAAGGGTATTTCAAAAATTTCACAACAAGAGGCGTGCTCTGATTGGCTGAAGAACGCGATGGTCCACGCAACACCAGGCTCGTGCATGGTCCACGGAGGGCAATTTGAAAATTTTGGTTGATCCAATGGACGATTTTCACTGAAACTTGATCGGACGGACAAAATGAAGGTGCTGATGGATGGCATCCGCAACTCCCGATTGAGATCCAATGGCTGAGATTCATCCCAAAGTTAAACTATAGATCAGAAGCTTTCTTTCTGTGCGATCGGATGGCCCAGATTCGATCCAACTATTGATCCAATGGCTGGCATTAAATCCGACTTGATCTGGGTTATTTTAAGAGGTTTTTGAGTGGTTTTTGGACCGTTTGATCAACATCTAATGGCCAGAATTACCCAGATCTTAATTTGAGTTGTTTTGGGAGTCTTAAACCTAGTTTTTGATGGATTTTGTGGAGAAATCAAACTCTTTATCTATAAAAACCTATGGTTGTCGTGAGAAAAACATCAATCAGAGAGAGAGACAGAGAGAGAGATGGGGAGAAAGAGAGAAATAGAGAGAGAGAGGGAGAAAAAGAGAGAAAAAGAAAGAGAGAGGAGAGAGGTAGAAAGAGAAGAGTGATTTGTAAGAAAATCAAAAAGGGTTTTTGATTTCTTTCGATGATCAAGACATCGATTAAGGAGTCTCTTCATCTTCGCCAAGTTCTCCACATCAAGAGCAGCAGGCAATCAATTTCAGCAATCAAACAGTCTAATTTCTCTATAATTTTTATTTTATTTGCTATTTTTGAACTTGTTATCATGAACTAAATTTTCTTTTACTAAGGCTAAGGTGTAGCCACTCTTTTGATGCAATATTTAGTGTGATTTATTTTTAAATTTTATTCATGAGGAGTATATAAATCTGATCTTAATGCTTTTAGATTACTGGCCATCTTCTAATTGATTTGATGAACATAGATGTTACGGACCAAGTACATCTATGTTAATGCTTCTTGATTATATACCTTGTATTATGAATCAAATTAGAATTCATATGCATGCGGGAATTTTAGTATGCTTTGGACGCAGTGTATTTTAATTAGAGGGTTTCACAAAACTTAATGCATTAATATTTATTTAAATTATACCTGGACCAAAGGATAATTAATCATATTAATAGTTTTGCTATGCCTGGACCAAAAGATAGTGAATAAATTAGGAGACTCCACTGTTACATGAAATAAAATTAATCTAAAAATCTAAATATTGTCTTGACTGAGTTGGTGAACCGATTGCCTTAGTAATCCATTACTCTTGAGTTTAAAACCCTAATAATTTACACTCTCTCTATTTTCTTAAAAAATTTTAATTATTTTTTTTTTATTTTATTCTTTAATTTCTTATTCTCATAAATTGATCTTCTAAATAAAGCATAGGAAAGAGCTTTTCAGTACTTATTTTCCAATCCTCTAGGGACGATACTCTACTCATTCACTTTATTACTTGATCGACTGTTGCACTTGCCATAGCTATAAATTAGCATGCATCACATCTCAGTGGGAGTTTTCAAATTTGTCTTTTTGGGTTTCTTCACATTTAAGGAGGCTTCAGCGTTAGCACAATAAATATAAAAATTTCCCATCTTGCTAGTACTAAATTCGGATCGAAACTTTGACACTCGCCTATTCCATACTCCCTTTCTTTGAATTTTGAACTCGAGAATAGGAGGACTGTTGTTGTGGATAAACCCCACTCCTGTCGAACTTTGGACTGGCACTTGGTTTCGAAGGATTCTTGATCATGGAAGAGCTTCAACCGTGGGTTTGCTTGACCCTGGGTTGACCGATGTTTAGTATGCCTATCGATCTTTGGGACTGCTTGGATGAACTTCCTCCGAACTTCTCCTCCAGGCAGACTTCTCCACCGAACGAACTTCCTCTGAACTTCTCTTCTAGATGGACTTCTTCTTCAGTCGAACTTTCTCTAGACTTCTCCTCCAGACGAACTCTCTTCGGGCTTCTCCACTGGACGAACTTCCTTCGAACTTCTCTTCTGGATGGACTTCTCCTTCAGTCGAACTTCCTACAGACTTCTCCTCCAGACGAACTCCCTTCGGGCTTCTCCATCAGACGAACTTCCTTCAAACTTCTCTTCTAGATGGACTTCTCCTTCAGTCGAACTTCGTCCAGACTTCTCCTCTAGACGAACTTCCTCTGTACTTCTCCTTCAGTCGAACTTTCTCCAGACTTTTCCATTAGATGAATTTTCTTCGAATGAACTCTCTCTCTAGATGGATTTCTCCATCAGTCGAACTTCCTCCGAACTCCTTCCAATCATCCGAAGGGCTTCTCCCAGTCGAACCTTTCTCACTCCTGATAGTGGTTTAGTCCGAACTTCAACAATCAAATCTCAACCAGCTGCATGTCACGACAATGGATGCATCACGATAATGGACACTACTCTCTATAACAAACTCCACATGGCTTGAATAGCTCACTACTCAGTAGTTACGATAGTCGCCATCAGTTTGTTATAGGCTCCATCTATAAAAGGGACCCTCCAAATACATTAAAAGAAAAGATTCTCTCCTCCATCTTGAAACTCTGCTATTTTTTCTACTGAGCATTTCATTTTTGTTGGTCGAAAGAGCCAACTTGACTGTCGAAGGATCCTGTCGGAACCCCCCTCCTTCAGTTTGAACTTTTTTCGTAGGTCTCGATGGTGACCTCGGCTTCTCCAGCTTCTGCTAGATTCGACATCAACCAGATTTTGCACCAATACTCTGTATATAAGCAATTAGATTGAAAAAATTGAAATATATAAGGATTACCTTACAACTAGCAGATCAATCTTTTAGGATCCCTAAAGGAGTGGTAGAGGACATGTTAATTAAGGTTGATAATTTTATTTTTCCTATATATTTTATCATTTTAGAGACTAAACCTGTTCCAAACTTTAAGGGTCATATCTCGATTATTTTAGGAAGACCATTTATATAAACTACTAGTATCATAATCAATTATCAAAATGGACTCATGAAGCTCTCGTTTGAAAATATGACCATTGAATTGAATGTTTTTAACCTGGAATAAGAATTGAACCAATCCAATGGAGAAAATTTGACCCAAGAAGATGTCTTTGAACCTAATGATCTAAGCCATAAGGACATCAAAATTAATCCCGAGTTAAACCAAGAATTTAGAAATAAAATTTGGATAATTGTTAATCATAGAAATATTCGATCAGGGCTAGAATCACTAATTGAACGAATTATTAAGGAAACACCATCACTGGATCGAAAGACACTCCTTGAACACCAAGAGTATGAATATCTAGGTTCATCAAAAACTCTACCTGAAACTATTAAATTAGACCTAGGTCCAATCCAGGAGATGTTAAGTCTACTAAGAGAGATTCATGATAAAACTGGTTATATGGAAGAAGACTATCTCTCTAGAATGGGTGGTGAAAAATCAGGTGAATTTTTTAACCCTGTACATTACCCAGGTTAAGATAATATATGAAGATTAGATCAATTTAGACTAGCTGAAGACTATGAACTTAGCACTTATTGGGAGACAACCCAATTTTTTAGGAATAGTTTTAATAAAAGTCTGGCTAAAGACTTTAAACTTGGCGCTCCTAGGAGACAATCTAGATCCTTGCATTTTAACTTCTCTTTTTAGTTTATTTAGGTCTTACTTCAGTAAAGTCAATGATGAATAAGTTGGGGGGAAGAACTAAATATGCATCCTCAAGAACATCTGATGATACCTACTGAACCAAGGATACATCAAATTAGGTGTATTCTTTTCTTTTTATTTATTGTATTATTTATTTTTCTTACCCCATTGAAGATAATGTAAAATAAGTTGGGGGTTGAGGGATAAATTTTGAACTTTACTTTGAACCTTTATACTTACAAATTTATTGATATTCATATACCCAACTATGCTTCAGACTTAGTAATATTAGATATTTTAGCATCATTTGATGCATACTTTAGATAAGTTATGGAGTATCGAGAGACTGCATATTGATAAAATTCAATAGAAAGTTGAGTTTAGAATCAAAATTAATTTTGAGCATTTCTAGCCTTTCCTATTAGTATCTAAAGAAAGTTGACCTTTTATGGCTATAAGTGGAATATATTGATGTAAATAGTTTCTTCAAAAAAAAAATATTGATTTTTCACCGAGTAACTAGATCTTGTTGCCTAAGTAAGCAATGATATTCATATCAAAAAATGGACAATATTGAAAAAAAAATTATATAATCAAATCTCAATCCATAGCCTGTTTGACTCGAGTTAGTAAGCCTGAGGGGTATTTTACACCTAATGCCCTAAAGCCAACTAGTTTGAAAGTCATTGGCCTAACACTTGCTACAAGAATTAAATAGAAAGCTTAATTGGTTAAGACATTTCACGGATGGTATTTTCAAAAAAAAGAAAGAAGGAATGGATGTACAAATACAAAACAACTTGCCTATCTTGATATTAAACAATCTAAGGACAAAGGTAGGAGCAGGTCAAGAAAAAGTTTTGAAAAAATTTATGTCCTTTACTCAACCATTCTATCGGTTAGTCTTAATATCCAAATGACATGTTTGATAATTTTTTAGGTAGATATCACTTAGTTCTAAAATTATTAAATGAACACTCATGTCGAAGAAAGTTGATATTATATATCACTATTTTTTTTACTCAAGGATGAGTAAAGTTCAAGTTGGGAGATATGATAAATACTTAAATTAAGTCACTAGAGACATAAATTTAATTTAATTACTTCTTATTTATTAAAAATTTGATGCTCTCTAATCTACTTTATAGGTAATTAAGAGTTAGGCTCATGCAATTCAAATTGAACTTAAATTGGCTCAGATTCAAGTGAATCAGGCAACTAGCATCCATTCAAGTGTGAACGTGACTTACTTATGAAGGGATGAGAAGCAACCACCTCTAGATCAAGAGTCCAAAATTAAAGAAGACTTTTCAAATGAATCCAAGTGTGAACATGACTTAAAGATCAAGGATCTAGATTAAAAGATAACCTTTTTTTATATGGATCCAAGTGTGAACGTGACTTAAAGATCAATGGATGAGAAGCAAGCTCCTTAATCTAATGGCCCCTTTCTTATTGCCTCTTCTTTTAATTAGTCCTACATGAAAAGAATAAAAAATCCTCCTCCCTCCTACACCTATAAATAAAACCTAATGTCTCTACTAAGAGATATATATCTCTCCACACCAGAACTCTTGTAGGGGCCCATGTGATAGGTGGGAATGCCTACCCATAAAATTTTTATCCATCTTTTTTCCATTTTCTTCCACCCTTCCAACACTATAAGAAGAAGAGTTAGCCAGGGAAAGGTGTACCAAAGGAGAGTTTATATTATTTTTTATTTTCTTGTTTTAACTTCAAGCCCTATTAATGGCTTAGAAGTTAGTATTTTGTATCAAGCTATTTTTTTTCTAGCAAAAAATTTTTATTTTTTTAATTATCACTTATGCAATTTAGTTTTTGTAGTTTAATTTTAGCACATAGGATAGTTTAATTTTTATGCTTATTTACTTTTTGTATCTTTTTTATTTATTATAATTTTAAATTTTAATAATTAGTATATTTTTTTTATATTTTTAATTGGGTTTATAGTTTTTCATCAAATCATGTCTAGCTAAGCAATCTTCTGGGATTTGTGATGAAGCTAAACCATGATTAGAAGCTTTTTCTTAGGATTTCTCCTTGATTTTTATTTTAGAGTTCTTCTTTCTTTAAGCTTTTTGCCAAGAGACTTGATGGACTATCATTGGGTTTCAATCCCTTTATAGTTCATGCTTGATTCGGTGCAAAAAAAATAATAGATAGAAGACCTATAATCTTTTTAAATCCTTTTCTCTTTTTTTCTTATGAAAAACCTTGATGGATTATTATTGGATCAGAGCCTCTTCATAATCCATACTTAGGTAACACAAGAGAAGTAATTGAAAGAAGAGTTTCTTAATTAGAGTGAATTCTTGTCCATGCATTACACCTTGATCAAAGGATATCATAAGAGAAATCTTAGAAAGACTCTCTAAGTCATTGGTCTAGTGGATTCAAAAGCCCCTGATCTTTAGATTACTCTTCATTGCAATTAATTTACTATTTAGTAGTATGTAACAAACAATCCTCAAAACTCTTTGTTAAAGCTCATCTGAGCAAGGGTTTGAATGCAATTCAAATAAAATTTCTCATGAGATCGATCCGTACTCGCTGGACGTGCTACTCTCCACACCACGAGCTTGCGGTTAATTTTAAGATAACAAGAGAACTATGGCTTCTTCATTAATTTTGGTGAGAAATTCTAAAAATGGTTTCAATCTTTGTCTGTTAACTTTAAAAGTAACACCATTACTTAAATTTTTAATTTACGTTGCCCTTTATGAGAAGACTTTCTTGACTATATACATTCTGGTCCATTTAGATCTTAGTTTTCTTATGAAAAGATGTAGCCTAGATTTATATAAAAGAACTTTTTATTTAAGTGTAAAAGATTTTCTATTAATTACTTAGTTATGGAAAGCTTTAGTTCTTTCTTTATAAATTTTTGCATTTTTATAGGCTTCATTCCTAATTTCCTCAAGTTTGTTTATCTATAATTTTCTATGGCCTCTAGCTGTGTCCAAGTCCATGTTCAATTATTTTGTGGCCCACATTGCCTTATTTTCCAATTCTATTGGCAAGTGACATACCTTACCAAAACAAACCTATATTGAGACATTCCTAAATTGGTCTTGAAAGTTGTGCGATATGCCCATAGTGCGTCTATTAACTTCAATGACTAGTCTTTCCTATTGATGAGTTTGATTTATTGATTAGAAACATCAACTTGCCCACTCGTTTGTGAGTGATAAAGCATAGCTAGCTTAAGATTGATATTATACTTCTTCATCAGTGATGCAAATGATTGGTTGTAGAAGTGAATTCTGCGATCACTGAAGATAACTCTAGAGGTACCAAACTAGAAGAGGATGTTTTTTTTTAAGAAACTTTTACAACAATCCATCTATCATTGGTCTTGCATGGCATTGCCTCTACCCACTCAGAGACATAATCGATGGCTACCAAGATGTACTCATTCCTAAAAGATTTTAGAAATGGTCTCATGAAGTCTGCTTTCCATACATCAAAAGTTTCTACAATTAAAATTAGATTCATAGGCATCATATCTTTGTTGGTGATCCATCCTATTTATTGGCACCTAACATAACTTTTACAATATTCATAGGCTTCTCTAAATAGGTTAGGCCAATAGAATCCATATTGGAGCACTTTAACTATTATCTTTTTAGCTCCAAAATGACCACCACAAGCTTAGTCATGGCAAAAAGATAAAATACTCCTAACTTTATAATCTGGGATATATCTTCTCATGATCTAGTCAGGATACTGTTTAAATAAATAAGGATCATCCCAAATGAAGTACTTCACTTGAGAGAAAAATTTGTTCTTATCCTAAGTAGTCTAGTGTATGAAAATTTGGCCGATGGCTAGAAAATTTACTGTGTCGGCATACTATAGTTTTGAAGTTATTAGCAACATTTGTTTATCAAGAAAGGACTTGTTAATAGGTGTTTCTTCAATTGGTGCAACTACTAGATGGGATAGATGATCAGCCACTACATTTCAGTACCTTTCTTATCCTTGATTTCTAGGTCAAATTCTTGCAAAAGTGGGATCTATTGTACTAAACGTGCCTTAGCATCTTTCTTTAAGAGAACATGCCGAATTGCTTAGTGATTTATATAGATGATTACATTAGATCCCACTAAATAGGATCCAAATATTTTTAGTATAAATTCCATAGCTAAAAATTTCTTTTCAATGGTCGATTAATTAAGCTAAGCTTCATTTAAGATCCTACTTGCATAATAGATTACTCATGGTAAATTATCGATCTTTTGACCTAGGACAGCTCCTATGGCATGATCTGATACATCACACATAAGCTTAAAAGGTTGAGTCTGGACAGAAGGATGAACAATTGGGATAGTAGTTAATTCTATTTTTAAATTTTCAAAAGACTCGAGATATTTAGGTGTGATGACAAATTTGACATCTTTGGCTAATAAGTTAGCTAATGGTCATGACATTTTACTAAAATTTTTGATAAATCTTATATAAAAACCAACATGTCCAAGGACAAAGCAAATCTTTTTATTGATTTTGGTCATGGAAGATTTTTAATTAAATTCACATTGGCTTTATCCACTTCGATGCCTCATTTTGAAATTACATGACCAAGGACTATGCCTTCCTTAATCATAAATTTACATTTTTTCCAATTCAAAATAAGGTGCTTCTCCTTACATCTTTCTAAAACTAATTTATGATGATGCAGACAATCAGTAAAGGTGGATCCAAAGATGGAAAGTCATCCATAAAAATCTTTAAGAACTGTTCAACCATATCTAAGAAAATGCTCGTCATGCATCTTTTAAAAATAGCTGGTGCATTATATAACCTAAAGGACATGTGTCTGTAGGCAAAGGTTCCAAATAAACAGGTAAAGATAGTCTTTTCTTGACCCTCAGGGGATATAGAAATCTGGTTGTAGCTAGAGTATCCATTTAGAAAATAGTAAAAGTCATGCCCTGCTAATTTTTCTAACGTTTGGTCTATGAAGGAAAAAAAAAGGTTATTTTGGATGGCCTCATTTAATTTTTTATAATCAATGCAGACCCTCCATCCATTCTGATCTCTAGTTGGGACCAGTTCATTGTTATCATTCTAGACTATAGTAACTCCTGACTTCTTGGGTACCACTTGTACTGAGCTTACTCATGAAATGTCTAAGATTGGATATATTATTTCATTGTCAAGGAGTTTTAATATTTTTTTCACAACTTCTTTCATAGCTAAGTCAAGTCTCCTTTGAGGATCTCTTTTTGGCTTAGCTTTCTCTAATAGGTGAATTCTATGCTGAACAATCGAGGGGCTAATCTCCTTTATATCAGCCATGGTCCATCCTAATGCTTCTTTATTTTTCTTAAGGATAGTTAATAATTCTTTCTCCTGTATGGGGTCTAGGTCTACTAAAATGATTACTAGCAAGCTTTCTAATGGGCCTAAATTATGTATTTTAGATGCTTGGGGAGTGATTTTAATTCTAACTTGGGTGATTCATCCACTAATGGTTTGGACAATGGTTCAACTGAAGGCTCCCATCTAAGTTCTGTATTAACTATAGTTACTTTATTGATCTTCTCAATTTTTTCATAGTTTTGGTTCATCCATAATTTCAAGTCGAATTCTTCATCACTAAGGTCAATGGACTCATAAACATTGTCTTGTATCTAGTTCAAGTCACTTACTTGATTTATTTTGTTAGATGTATGCCTTAGAAGCTAGATTGGCTAATACATGTAAAACTTTCTATGGATATATTTTATAATATTTAACTTATTAATAAAATTTAGATTATTTTATCATTCACATCTATGTTTAATTGTATCTATGAATCATCCATTGGGTTAATGGATATGATAACATATATTCTCAAGAGTTGAGAATTTAAAATATATGTTATTATAATTAACTCATAAATTGCTCCCGATCATAGAATCATCACAAAGATGGTGATCAATAAGATTGGTATACGATCATTTTCTTTAAATAGATGAGTCTTGAATTTATAGTATAGAGACACTGAAGTGATAGTACAGATACTTATTAAAAATACGAGTACTGAGGATGACCAATTTCGGACAGTCACAAAGAAGTTTACCTTTTCATCAATAACATGCTCATTACTGCAGTTATGTATCTAGTTCTTTAGCTTGAGGTGCATTAACAGTTCACCTTGAGGGTGCTGTAGTTTGACTATACCATAACTTGATCTCCTAGCCATACGGAGCCTTGAGATGTATGTTGGTTGTAGTATATTTATTCTAGGAATTGGATTGCACAAAGATAGAATCTATTGACCTTGGTTGAGGAGTAGTCCTATGAAGATCATGACATTGATTTCTAAAATCTATAGCCATGGTAGTGTGAAAAATAGAAAAGAATTTCTATTGGGTTTCACATTGAACTCTAATTGATTGATTCTATCATATGATAGGCATGATGTTTGACAAGTTAACCTAAACCTTGATCCTATTGAGACTCATGATAGAAAAATCGAATCACATGGTAACTATATCTAGAGGTTCATCTTCAATTCTAATCGATTGCTATCTCGAGGTTCATCTTCAATTCTAATCGGTTGCCACTATATATTGCTAGATGTCACTAGTTGTTGACCCCCTAAGTGATTTTGATGATGATCAAACAATAAAATAAATGATTACTAATATATTTTATTTTAAGTGTACAAATGATAGAAGAAAAAGAGCTCTTTGACCAAAATGAGAATGACATGAAGCTCAATTCAAATAAAAATCAAATCTCCTTGGTTGATACAAAAAATCCCTCAAAATAGCCTTGGAGCAATTTTCGACACGTCTCAGAATTTTTTCAAGAGCTCTCGTGAGGATTGGCATGTCCAGATGAGCTTCTAGCATGGTTTTAAGAGGTCTTGAGCGAATCCCGAGAGCTCTTGATCTTAGGAGATAGAAACATAATTTCTACGCTTTGAGAGCGAGAGGTCTCGCAGTTTTGGTGAGATGTCTCATTCAAAATCGAGAGCTCTCGATCTCAGGTGATTTAATTTTTTTAGAAAGCTATTTTTTGAGTGACTAAAGATGAGAGATCTTCTGATCAAATTGAGAAGCCTCGAAATCTGATGAGACATCTCAAGATAATCCGAGAGGTCTCTAGACATGGCAACAGCTTTTTGACAAGGCATTCCAGATTAGATTTTCTCCACTCCAGTGGCTAGTTACTGCTCTCCAATGATCGGATTTTACTTTTTTTGAACTCCAATCATTACCAGAAGAGAGGAAATGCACCAGATATAAAAGGAAGAAGATGTATTTTTGAATAAAAAAAAATGAGAGAAAGGAATACACGTCCTATTTTTCAATGAATACACCAATCTTGAATCAAACAATTCTCTTAAGCATTGAAAAGCCCTCAAGTGCAATAACTCCAAGCATTCAAGGAGGCTTCTAACAGACTATAGCAACAATCTTTCTGCTCATTCAAAAGAGCATTCTTTATTGTAAAATCTTTCTTTCTCTTTCCATGTACTTGGTTTCAATAGGGGCTGGAACTTGGGTTTTGGAGCTTTTCTCCTCATTGTTTGTCTTGGTTTGATTTGTCTGATCTTTGTAAGAGTTGTGGTTGGTGAACCTAAGAGAAAAACCAACTAGGTTTTTGGATAGTGAGCTTGAAAAAACTATACAGCTATAATCTTGCGAGATTATAGTGGAATTTTCAAGAGTCTTATTTGGAGAGTGGATGTAGGTGATAGGAGTGCACCGAACTACTATAAAACTTTCTTATTTGTGTGTGTGCTTTTGCATGTGTCTTTTATTTACTCTCTCATCTAATTCATATAGGCTTCAAATATTTTTTTTTACCGCACATATCTGCTTTAAATTTTTGAAAACCCAATTCATCCCCCCCCTGTTGGGTTGTCTACCTGGGCAACAATTAGTATCAGAGCCTTGGTTCTCTACTAATTATTGATTTTATCAACTAGAAATAAAGATCATGTCAACCCAACTCAAAGGTTCACTTGTCGAAGGGCAATCCACAAATAGGCTACCTCTTTTCAATAGGTCCAACTATATCTATTGGAAAGCTTGCATGCACATTTTTATTCAAGCCCTCGACTATGACATATGGAGTGTCATTGTCAATAGCCCACATACACCTACAATCATTGTCAATGGCACATCCTCTCCTAAGCCAAAGAAGGATTAGGATGTGATGGACAAGAAACTTGTCAAATAAAATATCAAGATAATGAATGTACTCTACTGTGCTCTTGATGCAAATGAGTTTAATCAAATTTTTACTTGCAAATCAACTTAGAAAATTTGGGATAAACTTGAGGTCACACATGAAGGGACAAATCAAGTAAAAGAAATAAAGATTAACATGCTAGTTCACCGATATGAATTATTTAAAATGGATCCCACTGAATCTATCACTAGCATGTGCACAAAATTCACTGATATTACAAATGATTTGAAAAGCTTAGAAAAAATTTACACCAATAGTAAATTGGTAAGAAAGATTCTCAAGTCTTTACCTAGGATATGGAAAGTCAAGATAACAGCCATCCAGGAGGCAAAGGATCTAAATACTCTATCTCTAGAGGAGCTCATTGGATCCCTGATGACACATGAACTTGCCATGAGTCGGTACAATAAAGAGAACAATAAGAAAAAGAAAATAATAGCACTGAAATCCATGGTAGCTAAAGAAAAAGATAATCTATCTGCTAGTGAGGAGAATGATGAATATAAGGCCCTGGTGATCAGAAAATTCAAGAAATTTATGAGAAGAAGAAGACAAAGATTAAAGAAGAGGTGCTCTATTAGAGGAGAAGCTACCAAGAAGAAAGAGAAGAAAAAAGAGAAAGATCAGCCCACTTGCTATGAATGCAAGAAGCCAGAATATTTTAGGACTGAATGTCCTCAGTTGAAGAAGGGACGAAAAAGAACAAAAAAGAAAGCTATGTTAGCAACTTGAAGCGACAGCGATGAGTCAAGCTTGGAGGAAGAAAACCAAAACAAAGCAAATTTATATTTCATGGCACAAGATGATGAGGTATCCTCTATTCTTGACATAGATTTTACTTTTGATGAGCTTCAAGATGCCTTTTATGACTTAATGAAAGATTTCAAAAAGATTAGTATAAAAAATAAAAATCTTAAGGAAATGACTCAAACTCTTTCAAAAGAAAAGGAAGGGGTAATTAGTAACCATAATAAATTAAAAGAAGAAAACAAAATCCTAAAGGATGAATTGGATAAATAAAAATCTTTAGTAAATTTACTTATAGTTCTAAAAAATTATAAATTATTTTAAATAATCAAAGAGGAGTTTATGATAAAGCTAGACTAGGATATAAACTTAAAGACAAAACTAAGTTCCTAAAGAATTTTTTTACTGCACCAATATCAATTAGCACTTCACATATCACTTGCTTTAGATGCAGAAAAGTAGGACATAAAGCATTTGAGTGTAATACTAGAAAATTCAGTAAAAAATAAGTTAAAAGAAATTGGATTCTAAAAGAACCCATAACCACTAACCTAAAAGGGCCCAAGAAGACTTGGGTATCTAAAACTATTACTTGATTATTTGTGCAGGAATGCCTTGCAGCCCAATGATCCAAACGGAAGTGGTACTTAGATAGTGGCTACTCAAGGCATATGTCGAGTGATAAGAAGTAATTCGTCATCCTAGAAAGGAAGGAAGGGAGAGTAGTCACCTTTGGCAACAATGGTAAAGGCAAAATAATTGGCTATGATAAAATTTAGATTACTCCTTCCATCTTTATAGATAATGTATTATTAGTTGATAATTTAAAGCATAACTTGCTTAGTATTAGTCAACTATATGATAGAGGTTTTAAAGTTTTCTTTGAATCTTCTTTGTGCAAAGTATCTAGTTCTTTGGATGATAGTTTAAAATTTAGTAGATTTAGGCATGGCAATATCTACATGGTGAATCTTGATGAAATTGTCATGAAGAGTGGCCAATGTCTAGTTGCAATGAATACTAACATCAAAGAAACTAGTTGGCTTTGGCACCATAGGTTAGGTCATGTTAGCATGCATACTCTATATAAATTGCTTAATAAGGACTTAGTTAAGGGGCTACCAAAACTAAATTTTAAAGTTGATCATGTTTGTGATGCTTGCCAATTTGGAAAACAAACTAGGAGGAGTTTTAAATCTAAAAATGTGATTTCAACTTTCAGGCCTCTTGAATTAATACATATGGATTTATTTCGACCTACTAGGACCATAAGTCTAAGAGGAAAGAAGTATGGTCTTGTCATTATTAATGACTACTCTCATTTCACCTAATTTTTATTTTTAGCCCATAAAGATGAAGCATTTTTAATATTTTCAAAGTTTTATAAGAAGTTAACAAATAAAAAGAATTCAACTATGATATGTATTTGTAGTAATCATGGCACATAATTTGAAAATAAATATTTTGAAAAATTTTATAATGAACATGGCATAGAACATAATTTTTTTGCACCTAGAATCCCTCAACAAAATGAAGTTGTTGAAAGAAAAAATAGAACCTTAGTTGATATGGCCCGTACCATGTTGTATGAAGAAAATCTATCCAAATACTTTTGGGCTGAAGCCATTAACATAGCATGTTACATCCTAAATAGAGTTTCTATTCGCCCAATCTTTAAAAAAATCTCCTATGAGCTTTGGAAAGGAAAATGATCTAATATTAATTATTTTCATATTTTTGGTTACAAATATTTTATTCATCATAATGGTAAAAATAATCTAGATAAATTTGATTAAGGTAGACGAGGATATCTTTCTTGGATACTCTATATCTAGTAAAGCATATAGAATCTTCAACAAACACTCTTTGGTTGTTGAAGAATCAATACATGTCTTTTTTGATAAAGCTAACAATTAATATTCAAGAAAGGAAGATGGTTTTGATGATGACATAGGAATTATCGAAGATGGAATGAAGGAACTAAACTTGAGGGACAACAACATTTATGACAAAGGTAAATCTACAACAATCATTGAACAAGATAAGGATAGTGAGAATGAAGCATCTAGTGATCATAGAGATTTACCCAAGGAGTGGAGGTATGCACATAATCACCCAAGAGAATTGATTTTAGGTGATCCTTCTCTAGATCTTCTTTTAAAGATACATTTGATTATCTTGCATTTATTTTACAAATAGAACTTAAAAATATAGAAGAAGCTAAGAAAGACTCTAATTGGATGTTAGCCATGCAAGATGAACTAAACCAATTTAAAAGAAACAATGTATGAACTCTTGTAAATAGACCCCTTGAGCATCCTATAATTAGCACAAAATGGATATTTAAGAACAAATTAGATGAACATGATAATGTTAAGAAACAAAGATAGACTAGTTGCTAAGAAATATAATCAAGAAGAAGGGATTGACTTTGATGAAACATATGCTCTTGTAGCATGATTAGAGGCTATTAGATTGTTACTTGCTTTTGCTTGCTGTATTAACTTTAAATTATTTCAAATGGATGTGAAAAGTGCCTTCTTGATTGGTTATATTACTAAAGAAGTATTTATAGAACAACCACCTGGCTTTAAAAATCACTCACTTCCTAACCATGTATACAAATTAAATAAAGTACTTTATGGACTTAAACAAGCACCTAGAGCATGGTATGAGAGATTGAGTAAATTTTTATTATAAAATAATTTTATTAGAGAAAGTGTAGACACCACTCCTTTTTTGAAAAAGAAAAATAATGATCTTCTTGTAGTTCAAATATACATGGATGACATCATATTTAGAGCTACTAATGAAATTCTCTATCAAGAGTTTGCAAAGCTGATGTAGGTTGAATTCGAAATGAGGTTGATGGTGGAGCTGAACTTCTTTCTTGGACTACAAATCAAACAATCAAAGGAAGATATTTTCATTAGCCAAATCAAGTACATCAATAAAATGCTAAGAAAGTTTGGCATGGAAAATGGAAAAGAGATCAGCACACCAATGAATCCCTAAAGCAAACTCGACAAAGATGAAAATGGTAAAATCATAAATGAAAAGCTCTACAGAGGTATGATTGAATCCCTACTTTATTTAACTACAAGTAGACCTAATATATTGTTTAGTATTTGCATGTGTGCTAGATTTCAATTTAATCCTAAAGAATCTCATTTACTAACTGTTAAAAAAAATTTTAGATATTTAATCTACACACATAACTTAGGACTTTGGTACTTAAAACAATCCTCCATTGAATTGATAGAATACACTGATGTAGACTATGAAGGATGTAGAATTGATAGAAAGAGTACTAATGGCACCTACCAATTTCTAGGATTGAACTTGATTTCTTGGTATAGTAAGAAGCAAAACTCTATAGCACTATCAACAACTGAGGCCGAATACATTGCTGTGGAAAGTTGTTGTGCTCAAATACTATGGATCAAGCAACAACTCGAAGACTTTGAAATTAAGCAAAATAAGATACCTATTAGGTGTGATAATACTAGTGCCACAAACTTGATATAAAATTCTATTCAACATTCAAAAATCAAATACATTAAAATTAGACATCACTTCATAAGAGATCATGTTCAAAATAATAACATTGAGCTAGAATTTGTATCAATTTAAAATCAACTAGTTGACATTTGTACAAAACCACTGAATGAAGATAGATTCTCAAAAATCTGGAATGAATTCGGTATATGTGATCCTCTATAAAAATGTTTAATCTTGACTTTCTTTATCGTTTTTGGTCTCCATCTATCATCCTAAACACCCCTGATTCAATCTTGAAAAATCAAGAAAAGTCGGCCTGAAATTCTCTTTTTTATTCTGATTTCTTCCCCTTGTGCTCAAGAAGTCTCAGCTTACTCACGAGACCTCTCAACTGGATTCTAAGACCTCTCGTGTTAAATGTGAGAGCTCTTAAATATCTCGAGATGTCTCATCTTCAAGACAAGAGCTCTTGATTCTCGCTGGACTCTTTTTTAATCAAACTTTTGAGAGGTCCCCTATTTCATTCGCTAGTTTCATTTTTTCGAGACCTCTCGTCCAAACTCTCCCAAACTCCCATCCCCTCCTCGAAACCTTCTGAGTCATTTTTTCTTTGCCCATCTCATTCAAATATGAGACTCCAATGGCTCCAAAGAAGAGAATCCTCACTGCATAAAGACCGTCTGTCACTCCTTCAACCGAAGCTAGGGTTAAGTAGCAGTGGGACATGGCCCAAGCATCTTTGTCTGCCACTTCTTCTCATGCTCATCTCTTCATCGCCACAAGGACTATTCCAACAGATCGATGTGTCGACATTGAATATGTAGATAGGGAACATTTCTATATTGGGTTGTGGATCAGGCAGCAAGGATGGGAGAAGCTGTGTACTCTTACGGTAAATGTCTATCCGGACCTAATTAGAGAATTCTTTGAGAACATTAGCTTTGAGCATGGGTCAATGATAGAGTCTACTATTAATGGAGTGCACATCTCTTTGGATGAAAGACAATAGGGCAACTCCTGGAAGTACCTAGGTCAGGAGCAAGCAATCTAAATTTGATTGATAAAACTGAAGCTCTAAAATGCATTTTAGAAAGAAAAAATGTTGATGAAAATCAACAATTGGTCTCACATCACCTCTCAGTGGAAATGAGATTATTGCATTGCATTATGAGTCATATAATTTTTTCAAAGGTAGATAGACATGATTGGAATAGGAAGAAAGAACTGGCTGTTATGTTCTACTTGGTAATCGGAACTCCTATAAGCTTTCCATCCCTAATGCTTCAACAGCTGAAGGACATAGCCAACAAAAGTAATGTCTGTTTGCTGTATGGAATACTTTTCACCTTAATCTTCAATGATTTTAATGTCAATCTAAGTGGTGAAGATTTTAAGAAATTAGCACATACCGACTACATAAATGAGAAAACTTTGAATAGAATGAAATTTATGAAAAAGGATGATAGATGGATAAGAGGAGAAGAAGAAGCTGGTGCTAGGGTTGAGCCTGAAGAGCATAGATCTCCACCTCCTCCACTCTCACCCATAGTAGCTGGACCATCCTTCACCACATCGGGATCTTCACATACTCCACAAGGGCCATCCAGTCAATTTACTCCACCTTCCTCTGCTTTTGATCAAGAAAATTTAATTGAAAGGGTTGTGGAGTAAGTGGTTGAGAAAGTATCTAAAAAATTCATTGATATCCTCTTTAGTGTGCAACATCAACTGCTAGTGAGCATTGAGGAACAGAGGATCTCTTCTAAGGGACAAACGGATATGCTAAGTCAATAAGTTAGCAACTTATCTTAGAGATTTGAGATTTTGGAAAAGGAGCAGCATGGGTCGTTAGCTAAGATTAAACTCATTTTGGCTGAAACTGCTAAAATTGCTAGTAGATTGGAGAAGAACATTACCATCCAATGCACCACTGCAAAAGTGCTCATTTCATCCTTGTGGCAGATTAAGGATTGCCTTGGCAACTTTGGATCTCAAACTGCATCAACTCCTCGAACTGCATCTCACCTATCATCCACTAGACCTAGATCCTCCTCTGAGCCTATCATAGGGTTTCTCTCTGATGAGGAATAGTGATAGATCTATCTATTTGTTTTTTGCTTGATGTACCTCACTTATGTTGCTTAGTATACTTTTGAGTATGTTGGTATAGATCCACTATTTGTAGACCAGTATACTTCTTTATCATTGTAATTTCAATCTCTTGCAATGGAATCAATCCTTTTCATTTTGTTCTTGCCATGCAAAAATGTCTGACTTTCTCAATTATGATTATCTTAATTTTGTGATTTTGATGCTGACAAAAAGAAGAAAAAAAATTAAGAAAAAAGTATAAGAGAAAAACATGCAAATGTATAAACACAAAAAGAAAGAACATCATTTAATCCTATACAATTCAAAAGAGAATACATTTAGGGGGAGCTTTAGCACAAAAAATTTTGCATACTCTCATTCATTAATTCATGATATACATATTGCTTACACTTCTTTTATAAATTGCTTAATGTTTTATCATCATCAAAAAGGAGGAGATTGTTGACCCCCTAAGTGATTTTGACGATGACCAAATATTAAAGTAAATGATTACTAATATATTTTATTTTAAGTATACAAATATCAGATGAAAGAAAGCTCTTTGACCAAAATGAGAATGACACGAAGCTTAATTCAAATAAAAATAAAATCCTTGATTGATGCAAAAAATTCCTCAAAATAGCCTTGGAGTAGTTTTCGAGACGTCTCAAATTTTTTTTGAGAGCTTTCATGAGGACTGCCATGCCAAGATGAGCTTCTGGCATGATTTTGAGAGATCTTGATTGAATCCTAAGAGCTCTCGATCTCAGGAGATAGAAACATAGTTTCTGCACTCTGGGAGTGAGAGATCTCGCAGGATTCTCGAGAGGTCTCATGGTCCGACGAGACATCTCATTCAAAATTGAGAGCTCTCGATCTCAAACGATTCAATTTTTTTAGAAAGCTATTTCTTAAGTGACTAAAGGAGAGAGATCTCTCAATCAAATTAAGAAGCCTCGAAATATGATGAGACATCTCGAGATAATCTGAGAGGTCTCTAGACACGATGATAGCTTTTTGACAGAGCATTCTAGATCAAATTCTTTAGGCACCAAAGGCTAGTTGTTGCTCTCCAACGATTGGATTTTACTTTTTCTAAACTCAAATAATCACCAGAAGAGAGGAAATGCACCAGATATAAAAGATAGAAGATGTATTTTCAAATAAAAAAAAGAAAAATTGAGAGAAAGGAACACACACCCTATTTTTCAAAGAATACATAAATCTCCAATCAAACAGTTTTCTCAAGCATTGAAAAGCCCTCAAGTGCAATAACTTCAAGCATTTAAGGAGGCTTCCAACGAACTGCAATGACAACCTTTCTGCTCATTCAAAGGAGCATTTTTTGTTGTAAAATCTTTCTCTCTTTCTGTGTACTTTATTTTAGTAGGGGCTGTAACTTGGGTTTTGGGGTTTTTCTCCTCATTATTTATCTCGGTTTGATTTGTCTGATCTTTGTAAGGATTGTGTTTGGTGAACCTAAGAGAAAAATCAATTGAATTTTTAGATAATGAGCTCAAAAAATTATCCAGCTATAATCTTGCAGGATTATAGTGGAATTCCCAAGAGTCTTACTTGGGGAGTGCACGTAGGTGCTGGGAGTGCATCGAACCACTATAAAATTTTCTTATTTGTGTGCATTCTTTTGCATATCTTTTATTTGCTCTCTCATCTAATTCACATAGGCTTCAAACATTTATTTTAACTCATATATCTATAAATTTTTGAAAATCCAATTCTCCCCCCCTCTTGGATTGTCTACTTGGGCAACACTAGTTGATTGTGGGATCAATTAGAACTATCTTGATGATCGATAATTCTAATTGGCTAAATTGAAAAGAGTTCTAATCCATCAAAAATGATTTTGATGATGTTGTTGATATAGATTATAACATATCCCATTACCGTGCATAACTAAACCTATGGGGTCACATAATCAAGGACTTTATTTTAGGATTGCTTAATTGGACTAAAATGGTCCAATTGGATCTAAGGGAATCATGCTAGCATATGATTAGACCCAAGTTTCTCAAGGATTGGGTTTCCTATCAGATAGGACTTATAGCCTAATCTAATTAAGCTTTAAATTTGGCACCAACAGTTGGTTGCACTAAACCTCCTTCTTTTAAATTTAAATTTAATTTAAATTTAAAGGACTTATGCAAGTGGATAAGCATAAGAGCAACCGTTCCATCCATTTTAAGTTTGAATTTAAATGATATTTATGTTTAAACTTAAATTAAATGGAGGGGTGTGTGGGATGCGTGTCCCATATGATGGGACACACATCCTACTTATCTGGGATGTACGTCCCAAAAGGCTTGTGAGAAAAGAGGGCATCCATCCTCATTTTATTCATGACTTTCAAAAAGGGCTGCCCCATATGGATAAGTGACGAGGGAGAGAAATTTGAGATGCCCTATTTGAAATTTGATTTAAAATGGGAGCTACCCAACAGTTGTTGGATGAGGTCTTAGGTCTATAAATAGACCCTTTTCACATGGTTTTGATGAGAGTCTAATTTTGATCTAAGTCTCTACCCAAAGATTTGCCACTCTCTCTCCATCACTCTCCTTCTATCCATGCCTAAAGTGTTAGGCCATTGATCCATTCCATGCCCAAAAGGTGTTTGGGCTGTCTGTAGAGTGCTTGAAGGTGTTCAAGTGCTATTCAAGCAAACACTACAAGAAATCTAAATATTAGTAATGGCTAATCGTCGTCACTAATAGTCCGTCTGTTGTCATCGCTAATAACGTTTCCATCGCAAATACCATCGTAAAATCCAATATAAAAAATTCTTATTGCTAATTACCATTATTAGTGATGGCAAAATCCAATATCACTAATAAGGATATTAGCGATGATTTTTATGATAAAAAAAAATTCTATCTCTAATAATTTTTCAATGCTTAAATTATTTTTTTAAAAAAATATTAGTGACGGCAATATGATGGCTAATGCCATCACTAATAATTAATAGCAACAAAATATTCCATCGCTAATATCATCGCTAATAATTTAAAATTTTTAAATAAAATAAAATAAAATATTTTATGAAATATGAGGGATGGCATATGTTGGCTAATAGCATCGCTTATAATTATTAGTGACCAAATTCACAATTGCTAATGTGGTCGCTAATATTCTATAATCTTTAATCAAATTAAAAAAATTATTTAAAGAATTATTAGCGATAGAAATTCATCTCCAAAGCTGTCGCTAATAGTTATTAGTGACAGCAGTTTTCGTCACTAATAGTTATTAATGATGATAGTTTTTATTTCTATTATCGATACTAATAGTTAATTAATAATTTTTTTAAAAAAATAATAATAATAAATTTTAAAATCTATCTTAATTAATCATAATAAATTAATTAACCATAATAAATTATGTTTCATAATTAATTAAAATACAAAAAAATTTGATAATTAGAAATAAAAAACTAATTATATTTTATTAAAAATATAAATTATATAATCTTTTTATAATTAGTATAAAAAAAATACATCAAAAAAAAATCAAGTTCGATGCTCATCATTGCCTGCCTCCTCCGCATGCTTCTCTCCAGCAGCTGGTGGATGAGAGTCGGATGTCCCAGCATCTTATAATAAAAAAATAAAATAATATTAGTAAGTTTCGATATAGAGGTATATCTTTCAATATACTATTCTTATTCTCGAACAGATTATTCTTACACATTTGATTTGATGATATAGTGCTATAGACATTCTTGGCTCATCGATTGAATGGATAGAATGAATTTTTAGCCCCTAGATCCTTTTTCTAGACTCAAACCTAAATATATGAATTGCTTCTAAATATAAAAACTTAAAACAAGTAAAAGAGTTTAATAATATAATTATCTGATGTGATGGCTGGGATGATGAGCCTAGCTGATGGAGTAGCAGTGGATCTTGGAGAAGCTCCATGACTATATCGCAGATAGCATGCAGGAGGCCCTTAGGTCATTGGCTCAAAATTCTTTATATGACCTCCTCCATATGTGCATCACTTCAAGTCTAGGATGTCGAGGCCTGTGAGGATGCTGAAGGATATTGAGATAGTGGAGGGTCAAAGCTATGGCCGAATCTTATAACTTGGCTCCTACACATCCCCCAGGTGGCATTGAGCCATCCCTCAAGATCAAGGAAGAGTTGAGAAGATGAGCCATTGCTGTGCCTCTCAGCAATGTACTCCACATAACGCATCTACATAGTTCAAAAATATATTAATTTTAATATAAAAATTAGATCCTATAATAACTTAATTATTAAATAAAGTTTGAAGTTCTTATCATGATATGCCGTGACATAAAATCTAAATAGTCATCAGTCCTCCTAGATTGGTGTCTGGCCTACCACAACTGCAACTGGTTTGGTAGATGACCCAGCTACCATATCTATAGTAAGTAAATAATAAAATTAAATTAATTAAAACAGCATATAAGAATTTTTACCATTCTAATGAAGAGTTTTAGTATCAATTTCTTACCGATCTATTGGCTACAACATCTGTGCCGACCGAGCCGCCCGTATGCTTAATCAGATCCTACTGGGCAGCCTAATTCTATTGGGTTCTCTGCCACCTACCAAAGTACTCCTCATTTCTCTACTAGTCATAGAGGGCCTGCCATATATCCGTCCACATCTAGTAATCTATGAAAGACCTCCAATCTGATGGTGACTAAAAATCAGAGTGCTGGATGGCACACTGCCTCAGGCTGTAGAGGCCATCTCGGAGCCTCCATATGGCCACCTCCCTAAAGGTTCGATAGCCAACCTCCTCATCCTGGGGAGTCTTGAATCGGTAATACTCCTGCAAGAAAGAAGTAAGTGCGTATTAATATGTAATTAAAATATCAATGTATTGAAAAATTATAAATTAAACTAGTTTTGACTTCTCAAAAATATCTTCCGGGCTACATCATGAGCTTCCAATAGCCAACTCGAGAAATTATTCACCAGGCTCGGCATCAATCGGCATATGATCTCGGTAATGACACGAGATGTTAAGGCTTTTTGAATGTGCTGCAAAATTGATTTCTAAGAATAAATGTTAATTCTAAAATTACTAAATTCTAAACATGTTAATTGAGGATGCAGTACTTACGAGCAGCTTTGAATATGCATGAGCTGCCTATCCTCTAACCTAGTCGGAGGTGCTGCAAGCCAAATGGGTCCTCGACCATGGCGCTATGTCCAAGAGCCAACGGTCACTACTGCATGGGATTGTGGGGTCACTGGTGCCCCCCTATCCTTCGAAACTGAGTGTAAAACATCTAATACAAAAAATGTTATACTAGTTAACAAATAACAAAATAACATAAATAAGAATATATAAAGTATTAGAGCTTACTACTCAGTGTGAGATGTGTAGACCCATGAGAACTGGCGATGTGATCCTCTCTCTTTGAGAGTTCTGTCCTCGATTGGCATAGCTCCGACCTCTAGAAGACATGATATATACTCTTCAAAATAAAAATAAATAGATTCAAAAAATTAATTATATAGTCATAGATAGCAATGCAAGGTTTAAAATAATGCAAGACAAGTAATTAAAATGATCCAAAAATTATATACTTAGCACTACTCATCAGCCTTTTCAGATGTTTGGTATCCTTCGAAATCTTCTTCCGATTCTTTCTCTTCTTCCTCTTCTTCTTTTTCTTCTTCTAGCTTTACCTCTTCTTCTTCCTCTTCTTGGGGAGGATTGTCTTTTAAAACAATCTCAGTTGGATCTACCTCCTCATGTTGGCTATCTTCATGTAGGAGTATTCCTGGAGCATCCAATTTCACATCATTGAAGGATTGATGAACTCCTACTATCTCATCCTCTTAAAAGCATTCTAATAATTAAAACTTTTTTTCTTCTTCGAGTGCTTAATGAATGGCTCGAGACTTAATTTTGCATACTGCCCACCAATCTTTCCTTCCTCTTTTTCTTGATGGAAAAGAAGTATAATACATTGAGCAGCTTGTGTAGCTAGTACAAATGGATCGTTGACATAAGCTTTTGATCCATGTTTAATCTTAATAAGCCCATGCTGCGGATCAACTTTCATACCATTATTGGTATCGAACCATTGGCACTTAAATGGAATAACACTATTACCTCCAATGTAACTCATCATAATCACTTCTTTAAGAATTTCATAGTAGTCACTCTCTGGCTTATCTTTTCACTAGCTGCTTTTTATACACACACCACTATTCATTGTACTTTTATAATTTTTATATTACTGGGTGTAAAATTTGAAACCATTTATGTTACAGCCACCACAGCATGTCACATATTTTTTTGGCCCATAATCTAATGGTTTCAGCTTTCTTGGTATGGACTCGCTACCTTGAATGACCAATTAATGGAACCAATATACAAAGTTCTCTTATTGCTTTGTTGATATTTCTTCATCAGTTATGCTCATATTTTCTTCTTTTAGCATCTCATCATATTGCGTAAATATGCATAAGATAAGTATACTGAAATAAGTAATTAAAGAGATGAGATTGTTATGGACACTTACAGGACATATGGGTTGACCTTCATGCAGTTTAGCAAAACGTATGTCTTGGCTCATCAAAGTTCAGTATTGGAGAAAACTCGACAAACCTCGAGCCCAAATTCTTGAACTGGATGGGCAAATATTGAGATTTTTTGCTCTGATCCCTTAGTACCACCATCATCATTTCTGTTGAAAATAATGGCCCAAAGCCAATCATTAGCCTATTGATGATTGAGCTATTTTATGTAATCATATATGAATTATTAATTGAATAAAAATTATTCTAGCTTTTTCATCATAAATCTTTCATCTTTTAATAAACTTCTATCTGTTGTGATGAAGTTCTTAGGACTATTTAGAATCGACAAAGAAAGATTTATCATTTAGTCCTTAAAATTATTTGTAATCAAATAATACATTGTTACCAAGGATGATAATGTTTATCGAGTATAGGTCGTCATATGCCATATAGGTTAGTTGTCCTCTTAACCAATAAGTATGGAGACACTGGTATGGCATGTAGGTGAGATGTAGGGATACATCAGCACTGAATGTGACTAACTTCAGAGCTTTTCTGCTGTCAAGAATTGTTTTAGTAGAATATGGGCATAAGTGTCCCTCCAACTTGAGATCATCATGAAGGAAAAACCTATTTTTCTGACACAGGATCGTTCAGATCTGATTGGATCTTAAGAAATATTTTAAAATTTTTTTCTAACATTCTAATCAAATTTGAAACTTCTTAAATCTAATCATATAGATCTAATATTAAAAGTTAAAAATAAAATTAAATCAAATTTATTTTTAAGTATCTGATTTGGTAATCTAATTATCCTACAATGATTCTGTTGATTCCTGAGATTCTGGAAGGAGCCACACATGCGCCTAGACTCTATCAATATTCACTCAGGCAAGATCTAAAAATCTTTTCCTTATGAATCTCTTCTTAATAAATTTGATCTGGATCTGATTTGAAAAGCCTTCAAAATGACTTCTGAGGGCAACCTGTTCATCTCACGGACACCATCGCATAGATGCTGAATCTTCTACTAAAAACCTTGGACCTTCAACTCAGATTTGTGCCTAACTTTTTAGGCATGTAGAAGAGAGAGAGAGAGAAAGGATAGAGGTAGAATGGATATTAGAGAGAAGGCTCCTTTTGATGTGGAAAAAATAAATTATATTGAGGTAATTTATGAGAAAAGTTCTTATACAAGACATAAAACCATAAAGAGTCCCTTTTTGATCAAAAACTTTATTAATTCGATCATTGGGACTCTTCAACCTGATCTTCACAAAATACCCAAGATCCTATCTAGTTTTGATGCCAAAAAACCATCTAGAAGGTGGTGGCATGAAAGGATAAGGAAGAGTCCATGTGCGTCTTGGACTCTTTCCTTAAGAGTTTGATCCAAATCAAACCCTATCAAAACCTAGTCTAGTCACCTCAAAAAATCACAAAATTTGTACACCCAAAGAATAACTCGTGCCCTATCACATAACCAAAAATTAAAGAAAAATAATTTCTAAAATTTTTTTTAAAATTCTCTAATCATGTGACCCTCAATTCTCTCAATTGGGTCAATTATTGACCCTAGTCTAATTGCACTAGGAATGAATTTAATTTTCATAATTAATCTGATTTAGACTTATTCCAATCAAATGAAAATAAACTCATTCAAGATATAGGAATGAGTCAAATCAAATTTGACTTGGTTGTGATGAATCAGAAAGATTACAGAAGAAGAAAATCAGGCTCAATCGTGTGCTAGCATAATTACCTTGAACCTGATTGGATCTAATCCAAATCAATCAAACTAGATTAGCTCAATTGATGTCATCTAGACCTAAACTCTTGTTTGTATAATCTAGTTAGATTCAGCTCCATATGGTAATGAGACATGTCGTGACCTCCATCATCAACATCATCGAAACACCTTTCAATGAACCAGAATTTTTTTGATTCATACAATTAGAATGATCGATCATCAAAATCATTCTAATTACTCTCAAAATCCACCAGTGACACCTAACAGTATATGGTAGCAATCCATCAAAATTAAAAGTGAACCTCTCGGTACAGCTACCTGTATGATTGGGTTCTTCTATCTTGAGCCCCGATAGAATTAGGGTTAAGGTGAACTCGTCAAACCCAATATCCATCATATGAATTAATTATTGAATTTGAGTCCTATGTGAAACCCTTATAGAAACTCTTTCTATCATCTTCACTCTGCCATGGTCATGGGCTTATGGACTCGATTCTCATGATCATCATAGGGCTACTCTTCATCTATCGAGGTAGATAGATCCCTTATTAGTATAATCCAATTCCTACAATGAATGTACTATAGCTAACATACACCTCAAGATTTTGAGTGGCTAGGAGATCGAGTTATGGTGTAGTCAAACTACAAGATCCTTAAGATGAATTATTAATGCACCTCAAGTCAAAGAACCAGACACACTACTGCAATATCGAGCCAATCATCGACGAGAAAGTAGATTTTCTTATGAATGCTCGAGGTGGTCATGCTCAGTGCCCTCGTTCTCTAACAAGTACCTATACTCTCACTTCAGTTTCTCCACACCATAGACCCAAGACTCATCTATTCAAAGAAAGCGATCGTACACCAACCTTTCAGATTAATCACCATCCTCATGATGATCCTACGGTTAGAAGCAGTTTATGAGTTAATTATGAAAATTCATGTCTTAAATTTTTAACTCTTTAAAAATATGAATTATAATCATCATTAACTTAAAGGATGTATCACATATGCTTTAAATACATACTATGATAGAAAATATTTTTTTTTATTAATTTATAGTCAAGATTATAAAATTATCCTTAGAAGTGTATTACAAGTGTTAGCCAATCTGTCTTCTAAAGCACACATCTAACACACCATGGTAACTTCCAAGAAACTCACTGTATTTTAGTGTCAGACTATCTGAATTTTTAATTCAGGGATGGAAGGATTTTGGGTACAATCAAGTACTTGAGAAGTCGGTGTGTGAGTCAAGATAGGATTGACCACTCCTAGATTTAGGAGCTATGTTCAATAATGTTTCAATTTAGCAAAGCCTTGGCTAGGGTAGTCCTAGTGAGGGATCATAGGACTAATTGCTTTAAGACACAATTTGAATGTATCTTTCGGGGTTGACTGTTTAACCCTGAGTCATCCTATGCAAAGAGATCAAAGGGATGAATTATGCGGTAACTATATTCATGTAGGTTTTGAATGTTGTGGTTGTACTATTCGATCTATCCGGACATCGGATATCATTGCTAGATAGTCATTTCAATTAGTACAAAAAATTGGTTCTTGTGCTACTGGCATAGATTCGAACTTGTAGAGTCACACACACTAGAGGTTCATACTCGATCTAATGGCTGATAAAAAAAATTTAATTAGTGATTTGATCACTAATTAATTCAATTTGATTGAGTAATAATTTTTGGTTTAAGCCTAATTGAATTGGATTTAGTTGGATTAGACTCGATTAGATTATGAGATGACCTAATCATCAAGAAGGTTTAATCTCTAATTTGGTTAGAGATTTGGCATGATTAATTCTTGATTTGATTAGAATTTAACTAAGCCTAATTAAGCCTAGATAAAATATATTTATTGGGTCTAGCCAAATTAGTTTGGATTGGGTCTTAGTTGCACAAGGTTTGAAAGACTATTTTGACTAGTCTTATGCGCCACATCAACCTGATCTTGTGTCCACCCTTTTCTCCACGAGAATTTATGAGATGACCTAATCATCAAGAAGGTTTAATCTCTAATTTGATTAGGGATTTGGCATGATTAATTATTGATTTGATTAGGATTTAACTAAGCCTAATTAAGCCTAGATAAAATAGATTTATTGGGCCTAGCCAAATTAGTTTGGATTGGGTCTTAATTGCACAAGGTTTGAAAGACTATTTTGACTAGTCTTATGTGCCAAATCAACCTGATCTTGTGTCCACCCTTTTCTCCACGAGAATTGAGAATTCTCATGAACAAATCCATGCACAAGAGGGCGCATGCCCTTCCTTCTCACATCTTTAAGTAGATAAAATCAGATGGTTACTATTTGAATTCAAATGGAGTTTGAATTTGAATAATCAACCACCTGATCCTTATCCCTCCACGCGCTCTCTACTCTATTTGGTGTAGATTAAAAGAAGTTTTATGATGGGGCATGAAAAGAATCTAAGAAGAGAAGTCCCTCTCCATGTGGTCCATCTTTTTGTGCATGAAACATACTGAGAGTTTCCTAAGAGAAATTCCAAGAGTGTTGCGTAGGGTTCTAGGTGAGTGCTGCCCTAGGATTTTAGCCAAGGATTTGGGCAGAGAGAATGTGAGTTATGATCATCACAAAATCATGTGACTCTCGAGAGACCTTCCACTATCTCTCTCCTACCTCTGGTAACTTTTAGGAGCATCCAAAATTGCTAGAGCGAGATTGAATTAGTTCGATCTAAATCAACCATTAAAGGGTTCCAACATCGAGCTAGCACTCAGGAGGAGTCGATTGGGATTAGGAGCCTCGTGTGGACGATCCGCAAAGACCAGACACATTAAAGGGTGCCACACTCCCCCTCCCGATCACTAATCCTCTCGTCACTGTGCCTCCCGGGCCTCCTCGTCACTGTGCCTCCTTCCTCTGGCCCCCCATCTCCGGTCAACCCTGCACTTTCTCTCTTTTCTCTCTCTCTTTTCTCTATGTCACTATTTTAGTTTTATTTCATAGGTTACTTCTAATGCCGTCATCCTCTTCTAGCATCATCGTCGACGACCCTCGGAGCTTTCGGTGCGACCCGCTCTCTATAGCTATAGGTATAATTTTTTTTTTAATTTTATAGTATTATTTATTAATCATGTATATTTATAATAATTTATAAAATATTTATAATAAATATTATAAATATTTATTATAAATATTATAATTATCTGCATGGTATATGCCATAATGGTTTGTGGACTAGATCTATCTTGGAAGATCAAAATTTGGATATTCAGATCTGAGACCCAATTTTAATTACTAGTACCGGATCCAAATCCGAATATCCGATGGATCTATACTTGAAGTACCAGACTCAGACCCTAATGGATCCTCGAAGGTTGGACATAATTTTGAAATTTGAAACTAAGAAATGGAGAGACTGAGAGGGAGACCGACAAATTGAGAAAGGGAGGGCCGGTCCCTCGCCGACCATCGACAAGGGAGATCGAGAGTGGGAGAAAGGAAGGGTTGCCATCACTGACGAGGGAGATCGAGAGAGGGAGAGAGAAAGGAAGGGATCTGGCCTCATCACCATGATTGGGAGGGAGGGAGTCTGACCTCATCGGCAAGGGAGATTAAGAGAGGGAGAGTGGGAGATTGAGAGAGCGAGAGAGGAAGGGAGAGGATCCTGCCTCATCGGCATCACTGGAAAGGATGGGGTCCGACCTTGCCGATGAGGGAGATCGAGAGAGTGAGAGAGGGAGGGATGGGGTCCGACCTCATCGATGAGGGAGATCGAGAGAGGGAGAGAGGAAGATTGAGAGATGGAAAAGCTAGGAAGGGAGGGGTTCGGCCTTGCCGTCGTCGTTGATGAGAGAGATCGAGAGAGGGAGAGAGAGAGTGATCGAGTGGATGGCACACAGCCGAGCCAGCTCGGATACGTAGCCGAGCCGACTCAGGCCGTGATTGAGTTGACTAGGGGAGGACCCGAGTCGGATGTCTTAGGCATGGAGCTAGCTATCTCAGTCATGGAGCTGGCTTGACTTCTGAGTGAATAGAATTTAATATGTCTCTCTAAGATTCCAACTTTAAGCCCTAAGGTGCCACCATCATCTACTTTGTTCTTCTTTCAGGTTTCTGGATTAACACCAATGTTCGCACAAGAGATCGAATCTATGACTGTTGCTTAGCCTTAATTATATATGAATGTAATTCATGTTGTAGAATTTATTGAATAATATTTTCTACATGTTTATATCTTGTTGCTTTTGTTTATTGCATTACATAATGATAGACCCATCAATTGATTAGTATACATATTAGAGACTATTTATTGATGCTATACTAATATTATTGTTTAACATATTATATTGATTAATGTTCATTAACATTGCAGGTCAGGATGGCACTAAAATGCCATCTAGCTTTCACCCCTCCCCCTCGATGGGTTATGTGCAATTCAGCATCCAAGGAGCAGTTGAAGAATACTTCATCCACCTCGGCATTGGCTGCTCAGGAACCTCCACTGCTAGCATCTACTCAACCGACGACATCTACTCCATCGATGGCATCTATTTGATCGACAGCTAAGCCTCTACCGTCGCCCATATCTAAGACACATGCTACTACATAGGTATCTGAGTGTACGTTTTTATTATATTAGCATAACTTTATTTTTTATATAGTATTTGTATACTTTTATATTTGCATAATGTATTTGCATTGTAGGTGCATCATCCAGTTGGATATTTCACGATCCCACACGTATGGCACACGTGCGGAACCGTCAGCATCAGGTGATGGTCTATTACGATGCAAAGAGGAGGTCGATAGCGGAGATCATGCAGGAGATGCATTCCTTTTTTGGAATGCTTGTGAGGCAGTCGGACATTATTCTCGTAGAGCCCAGAGATTGGCATTTGATGGATGCTGCTGTTAGGGATCGGGTATGGAAGGAGATATAGGTAAGTACGTGCATCTTAGTTATATTTATGTATTTTATATGTTTACACTATATATGTTTGATTAGAATAATTTTGTAACTAATTTTTGATAACTTTGTGTAGAGGAGGTATGACTTCCCTGATCACCAGAGGGCTTGAGATGTCCGATTAAGAAAGATTGGAGAGTTATATTGGGGTTACAAGATCAAGGTCCACAGAGGATGGCTCGAGCACTGATGAGACACTCTGAAGGAGCTTGTTCTCTGGATACAGGACTGTCCTTCGAGTCAGTGGAAGAGGATGGTTAGACACTGGAGGAGCCAGGAGTTCAAAGTAAAATTTCTAACTTTTAAATTTTTTAATATGCTTAAAATTTTATTTAAATATTTTTTAAATATTTATTATTTATTTAAATACTTGTTAAGCTATCTTTCATCAGAATCAGAAGAACCATGCAGTCCAAGAGTATACGGACACTCTAGGCCGCGAGTCAATACCAATCGTATGCATAGAGAGATAATTAATTTTAAATCTTACTAGATAAATTAAATTCATATTTTTTATCATATTTTTCATAAATTTATTCTTTGTTATGGCTGATGAGAGATATAGTGATGCCCAACCATAGCGAGATCTTTCGATCCAATTGCATGGACGAGATGGTAGGCCGATGAACGCCACTATCGAACATATTTTTGTAAGTATTAAATATATTAGTATATATGATTAGTATTATAATATTTTTTATAAAATTTTATTTTAATTTATAATTACAGGATCAGTTAGATGCGCTCGCAAGCAAAGGTCCAGATACCTCTAGGCTCTATAATCATCTATTTCAGATCGTGGGACCTGAGCACTCTAGGAGGATCCGATGTAGGCTCGAACACACGTCAATGAGCTACTGCTCCGAGGTGAGCATCTCCTCATAGACTTTTGATGTCATCAGTTGAAAAGAGTTTGAGGAGGAGTTTGCATAGGCAGATCATGCTGTGACGTGGGTAGATCGAACTGAGGAGCGTGCATCTCATCTAGAGGGCATGTGAAAGACATGATGTCGATGCTCGATGCACGTTTTGGAGTCATGGGCTTTGAGAATATATTGACCAATATTCCAGCTTCAGCTCCAGCTCTGACTCCAGCTCCAACACTAGCTCCAGCTCCAACTCCGGCTTTGGCTTTGGCTCCAGCTCTGACTTCGACTCTCGGTGATGATAATGATGATGTAGATTTAGGAGACTTTTGATGTATTTTATTTTTTTAAAAAAATATTATAATAAATTTTATTCAATAATAAAATTTTAGCATTTTAGAATAATTTTTATATTTATTATATTTTCTCATGTTATATATCTATATTTATCAGGTAAAATATATAAAAAAAAATTAATTTTTTTAATTATTCAAAATCTATAGCAATAGTTTTATAACCGCTGCCATATCCGTGTCGACCGCTGTCATAGATTCTTGATGTAAATGGTACCAACCGCTGTATTAAACCTATGGTAGTGGTTAAGAAACCGCTGCTATAGGTTGATCTATTGTAGCGGTTTATAAACCATCGTAATAGGCTATCTTTGGTAGTGGTTCAACCAACCATTGTAACTACCGCTGTCATAGAGCTACGATGATGGCTTCAGTAGCAGCAATTAAATAACCACTGCCATAGCCTATGACAGTGATTTTTTGGACTATGATAGTGATTTATGGCAGCAGTTACGAACCACTGCCGTAGCCCATTTTTGTAGTAGTGCTCTTCTCATGCCAAAGAGCTTTGATTGCATGAAATTTTTTTCCATGCCCAAGTGTTGTCATCCATACCATATCTCATGCCCCCTTTATCCTCTTTCTCCCTCTCTTCTACATGCCTAAAAAGTTTGGCACAAATCAGAGAAAAAGATCCAAATATTTAGGTGCAAGATTTAGATTCTATGCCAAGGTGTTCGTGAGACAAATGGGCTGCCTTTAGAAATTATTTTGAAGGATCTATAGATCAAATTCAGATATGATCTTTGGAAAAAAGATTCATGAGAAAAAGATGTTCAGATCTTGCTAAAGTGGATATCGGTAGAGGCCAGGAGCATGCATGGCTCCTTTCAGAACCATAGGAATGATCAAAATCATCGTAGGATAATTAGATTATCCAATTAGGTACTTTAAATTAAATCTAATTTAATTTTATTTTATTTTTAATATTAGATCATCATGATCAGATCTAAGAACTCTTAGATTTGATTGAATCATAAAAATTTTTATAGAAAAATCCATCTTAGATCTGATCAGATCTGGACGATCCTACGGTAGAAAATTAGATTTTTCTTCAATATTCACTATCCTTTGGTCCAGGCATAGCAAAACTATCAATATTTATTAACTACCCTTTAGTCTAGGCAGAATTTAAATAAATTTTGATGCTTTAAATTTTATGAAATTCTCTAATTAAAATATGCTGCATCCAAAAAGTACTAAAATTTCTGCATGCATATGAATTCTAATTCAATTCATGATACAAGATATATAATCAAGAAGCTTCAACATAGACGTACTTGGTCTGTATCATCTATGTCCATCAGATCAATTAGAAGATGGTTAGTAATTTAAAAGCATTAAGAATAGATTTATGTACTCCTCATAAATAAAATATAAAATTTAAAAATACATTATATTTAATATTGCATCAAAAGAGTGGCTACATCTTAGCCTTAGTAAAAGAAATTTAGTTCATGGCAAAAGGATCAAAAATCATAAATAAAATAAAAAGCATAAAAAAATTCAAATAAAAATATATTTATTACTAAATTGGTTATTCATTGCTCTTGGCATGGAGAACTTGATGAAGGAAAGCCTCTGACAGGTATACTGGTCATTTGGAAAAAATAGGAAGAAGAAAAGAAAATTAAAAAAATACACTCTCTCTCATCTTTTTCTCCCATAAAACTCTCTAAACCTCTCTCTGGTTGAGCTCCTCAAAGCTCTCTAAAAACTCTCTAAAACTTCTCTCTGCTGATCGACAGCAGTAGGCTTTAAATAGGAGCTAAAGGTGAGATCTACAAGGAATCCCATTGAAAAAAGGATTACAAGACTTGAAACTAGTTAAATTGAAATCTTGGATTATTCTGACCGTTGGATGTCGATCAAATGGACCAAAAACCACCCAAAAATCCTTCAAAATCTCCCAATGCTGGTTGGAATCAATAATAGTCATTTTATCTCCTTCCAGATGGATTCTCAACCATCAGATCGTGTAGAGGAAAGACTCAGATGTTTAGTTAAAACCAAGATCTCACAACAGCCATCGGATCTTGATCGGAAGGAACGTATGCCATCTATCAGCATCTCAATCTCTGCCATTCGATCAAATCACAGCACCAATAGCCATCCAATCCTATCTACGTTCTGTTGGAAAATGTATCCTAAAGCTAATCATCTAAGTAGTAGATGATTGGAATTAGTATATGAATTATCTAATAATAATAGTAATTTGGTTGTTTCATCATAAAAGTTCTATCTTCCTTAAATGAACTCATAAATTATGATGAAGACCTTAGATCCACAATCAATCAATAAAAAAGGATTTATCGGATGGTTCTTAAATTATTCACGATCAAATGATAAGTTATTAACAAGGATGATAACTTATCGAGTGTAGATCACTGTATGCCATATGCGTTGGTTGTCCTCATAATCAAATGGTGTGGAGATAATGATATGGCATTTAGATGAGATGTAGGAGTACATTTGCACTGAGCATGACAAATGTAGCACTCTACTATCAAGAGTAGCTAGCTAAGACCAATGGATATAAGTATCCCTCCGATCTAAGATCGTCATGGTGACCTGCGAGCAACTCACTATACTTTTGTGCAAAACTGCCTATATTTCTAATATAGATGATGGAAGATTTTTGGGTACAATCAAGTACTTGTAGAGTCAGTGTATGAGTCAAGATGGGATTGACCACTCCTGATTAAATTCAAAAAGAGAATGACTCACTATGTTTTAATTTATCAAAACCTAAGCCTGGGTAATCCTCATTAGGTGTCACGAGATTTGCAAAATTTTGAGACATAATAGCGATGACTTGTATGAGTGCTAACAGCATACTCGAAGTCATCTTGAGCATTATTGGTCAAAGGGATGAATTATACGGTAACCATGGGCCAAGGTTCTAAGAATGTTGCTTTGCATACATTCGACCTATCTAAACGTTGGGAATCATTGCTAGATGGTAACTTTGATTGGTATAAAAATTGATTCTTATGCTACCGACTTAGGTTCGAACCTATGGGATCACACACATTAGAGCTTGTAACTTGATAGGATGGTTAATCGATGATTGAGAATCATTTCGAGGTCAAACATTCAATGCGATTGATGCTTGACCTAATGCAAGTATTGTAGGAGGATCGATTAGCAATTGGATTGGTAATTGACTCAATTTGATTGAGCAATCTGGTAGAGATCAAGTATAATTAAATTAGATTCAATTAAAATTGATTTAGATTTAATTAGATTAAGTTTAATTGATTTATTAGATAAGCCAATTGCAAGGGATGAATAATTTCTTATTTGGCTAGGACTTGGGTGCACCTAATTGACTTAGGATTTAAATTAGATTTAAATCTTGATTTAATTGGACTCCTAGTTAGACTAGGATTATCTTTAATTGGGTTGAATTTAATCTAATTTAAATAGAATTTAAATTAGATTTAAAATAATTTTTACCTAGTCAAATAAGAGGAGTCCCAGTTAGACTGGGACTCTCTCTCTTTCACTTGTGCCTAAGAAAGCCCATGCCATATTTTAATTCTAGATTTTTTCTATGATTTGCATGCCTAAGAAATGATTTTCCACATTCCATTATCTTAGAAATTGGATTTAAATTTGATTTGATCAAAATTAGGAGGTAGTTGAAAATTATTTCCTACTTGGAAGAGTCTTCTTTGACTCAAACTCCTCCCTCCCTTGTGTGCCAACTCTACCCACGCCCCTCTATCTTATTCAGCCATTTTTCCCTTGGTTTTGTGCATGAGAATCAGTGGTTACACAAAAAAATAAGTGGGAGGGGCGTCCCTTGTGTGCCAACTCTACCCACTCCCCTCTAACATATTCGACCATTTTTCTCTTGTTTTTGTGCATGAGAATTAGTGGTTACATGAAAAAATAAGTGGAAGGAGCATCCAAGAGTTAGACGCCCCATAGAAGTCCTCCTTTGACTAGGTTTTGACCTAGTCTTGCAATAAAAGGTGGACACCTCTTATGAGATTGTTTGAGGATATGAAAAATCCTAAAAAAATTATGAAAAATTAGAGAAAAAGAAGAAGAAGGTGTGGAGGATTTGTGGCACCAAGATTCATGAAGAAGATCCTTCAATTAAGACATCAAAGGTTGATATCTTGAAGAGACAAGGTAAGAGAGAAGATTGTCTTCTCTTATGATTTTATTTAAAAGTCTTTATCCTTTATTTTTCTTTATGATTTTTATGTGACAAAAATCTAAAAGAGAGAGGATTAGGGTGTGGGATATGTGCTCCAAGGTGTTGGAGCATAGAGATTCTTTTTAGACGTGATCTGACCATGTCTTGATGCGAGAAGAAAAAGAGAAGGTCTTCTCTTAGGGTTTTCTTTAGAGCCCTTCATCTCCATTTATTTATGAGATTTTTATGAGAAAAATCTGAGGGTGTGAGATCTGGAAAAGTAAAAAAAAATCTAGAGGGGAAGGTCTCCTCTAAACCTAGCATAAGAGATGTTTTCAGGACATCAACTGTTGATGTCCTGAAGGAGAAGATTTATCTTCTCCTAAGGTTTTTTCATATGTATTTATTTTTGATTTATAGGAGATTCGAGGGTTGGACTCCTTTCTTATTCCTCCTCATGTTCTTCATCTCTTGGAGTGTCCAAGAGATTTGAAGAATATGTATTTGATTAACCATCGGAGGGATCCACGAGAAGCTAACACTTCGAGCGGATCTTCATTCGACGAACCTTCGATCTATATTGCAGGTTTGTGTGGATCACCTGCAGAGGTCAAATGCTTGTGTGGCTCTAAAGGCAACAATGGATTCAGCCATGGAGTTCTTGACCTACTTAAAGGTAAGAGATCTGATCTCTTCGTGACCTAGATGCAATCTAGGGTTAGGTCTAGAATTGTTCTAGATCTAGGTATTGATATGATCAAAACCACTTATGATTAATTTAATTATAGATTTATATTTGCATCATAACATATTATATATCCTTGATGTAAGATTTAATAATTTGATTACATGCATGTTGTAGATTAAATAGTTAAATCTATGTCTTTTGTTTTTCTATATTTCAAAAAAATTTTGAAATCTATGCATGAAATCCTGCATGTTTCTCAATAATAGTATCAGAGCATCTAAGTTCTATTATAATATGTTTATATTTGCTTTAGATTAAATCTAAAAATTAAAGTTAATTAAAGATCGCACTTACTATCATAAGGTTGTCCTGCTATAAGGTTAACTCCTTACAATGTAAAGGTTGTCCTAGTATGTGCTGATCCAAATTAAAATCATGAATTATTTAGATTAGATCTAAAAAAAATTATGATTTAATTTTTTAATTTAAATCTAAAATTTAATAGATATTTGATCTATTTTAGATTATTTAGATTAGATCTAAATAATATCATGATTGCACATACTGCCATAAGATTGTCTTGCTGTAAGGTTTATCTCTTATAATGGAATGGTTATCCTAGTATGTGCTGATCTAAGAAATCTAGATCATAAATATATTAAATGAGATCTAAAGTAATTTATAATTTATTTTTAGATTTTAAATCTAAATTTAAATAGTTTATGAACTGATTTTGATCATTTAGATGAGAACCATGTGATATGTTTCATGTTTAGATCTAGATCCTTATGTTGCATATGTTGGATATGTAGCTTTTATTTTTGAATCTAGAATGAATATGTATGATGTATTTATTTTATAGAATTTTAAATTACAAACTTACTTGCCGCAAAACCCTAGATTCGAAATCCTAGGACATGATCTAAATAATGAAACAAATTAGATCTAAAACCATATATTGAATATAATTCAATGTAAATTGTTTATAATTTAAAAATATTTCAAATAATAAAATCAAAAATTAGTTTTGAGGTTCCATAAATCCAAACTTTGAACTTAATTGAGAATTAAGTGATTGTTTAGGATCTAGATTTGTGATTTGAAGATCCTAAGACAATTTCATAGAACTTAGCTTAAAAGTTAAATGGGTTAGTTTTGATCAGATCATTAATTGGGTTAGACCTTAGGTTAGGTTAAATATGGACTTAGTTAAAAAATTGATCAAACCTAATTAATAGTTAATTAGGATTTGGTCATTTCTTTTCTATAGATCAATTCAATAGTTATAGTTGATCAAAGTTCATATATCTAACAAATGGACCTGATCGTGGCTCAGTGGTCCAGCCCGAGTCTTTAGGCAGACCAAATCAAAATTGATAAATCAATTAGTGTCTAAGATAAATTTGGCATCCTAGATCGGTGGTTTTTAATTGGCAGCCTGCTTACCTGGTCGTTTCTAATGGTGTCTAAGGCAAGCCTTAGCAGACCCTTCCACCGATCTCACTTACCTGGCCAATGTGATTAATCAAGTTTTTGATTAGGTTGCTCATTGGTTCGTGCTAACCAATGTCACATAGGAAATCAATGAGATTGATTTTATTCAGTCAGATTGATTTAGGTGCCCATGGACCATAATTGATCCTAGTTCTTATTAGTAACTTGCGAAGTTAGTGGGAGGACTTGACTTGGTGAAGTCAGTGAGAGCAAATTGGTCTATGTACTATCTATCCTTAAATCACTAATAATTTAAATCCTCTAAAATTATTAGATCCTTAAAATGACAAAGTTATGGGGATAATAGAGTCATAGCCTCCCATTAAGGTGTTTGATAATGGATCCATTAACTCAATAATCATTAGAGGCCCAAAGGCCTAGTGCTTGTTGACTAATGGAATTATCATCCATCATATGACGACTTGGATGTATCTCTCTAATGGTGGTTGGATTGGCCAACCAAAGTTGGGCCTGATCATTCATTGGTTGGATGGGCTAAGTATGGTCATGTTAATGGTTGGGCCTAATTGAACCCTTTTCTGAGAAGGCCAAAGCCAACTGATCAGGGCCTGGAGGAAAATTAAAATTACTAAAAATTATTTAAAAAAATAATTGATTATGAACCTATCCTTAGATGTACAAGGATAGGCCAACCAAAGTTGGGCTCGTGTGCAGTCTACGTGGATCTAGTATTTACTAGAGAATTAAAGTAATTTCTCGAATTGGAGGTAGAGGCTACCAGTTCGAATAAAACAGTGGAAGAATGATAAGCATCATAAATTTACCAATAAAATTATTAATTTATCAATTAATTTATATTAATTTTTAAGAATTATTAATCAATTTATATATAATTTTTGAAAAATTCATATTTTTATTAATTAAAAAATTAATTAAAAAAATAATAAAAATTAATAAAAATTAAAAAAATAAAATTTTATTATCAATAGAAAGAGCTCATTTTTTTGATCATAACAAAATAAATTTTAAGTAAAATAGAGCTAAAATGGAAAAGATATGAATTTTTAAAAATATAAAATAAATAAAAATTAAATAAAAAAGAAAATGGCTCAGTCGGCTCCGCAAGCCGAGCCACCAAGCCAAGCCATCAAAGTCGACTCAGCCATTGAAGCCATCAGTCGGTCCACGATCCAAGCGTGGACCGTCAGCTCAGCAAAATTCGGTGAATCAGAGCTTGCCACGTGGTGGACCTAGACCTAAAGGGTCTACAAAAATTTATCGCGGCTCACAAAGGTAATTTAGTCTTTTTCGCTCGACAACGGAAGCACTGATTGGATGCGGTGTGCGGTGCGGCCAGTCTACGCGGTCCATGGGAACAGTGATTGCGCGATCGGACGGATGTGGTTATTTGCGGTCAGGATCGGACGGCTGTGATTGCTTTCGAATTTTATTCAGCTACAGACATCATGCGGATCACCATCGAACGGCAGCACTCGATCCTGGCGATGATCCGATGATCCAGAAAGCTTCCGACGGCGATCAAACTCTCAGGCGCATGATTTGCGGCCAGATTTCCTCCATGAAGCGCGATCCAACGGCCAAAATTTAATCCAACCCGATCTGAGTTGATCTGCATCCGATTTTGATGATTTTTGGACTGTTGGATTTCTATTGAACGGCTGAATTTTATCAAATTTATTAAAGACATATCAGAGCTATTTTAATTCAAATTTTATTCAGATTTTTATGATTACAAAGTTCATTAGTCCCATATTGCCTTTAGAAAAAAATATCCAGCCCTCCTAGCACTATAAAAAGGACCCTAGGCCTCCAGAAATCAACATCTCCGATCAAAATAAAGCTTTGGTACAGGACGAAGCCAGGCTATGGGTTAAAGGCTGCTTCGAAGCAATGGGTGCCGAGAAGAAGAGCCGAGCTTCTACACCATCTTTCTGCCAATGCCGATCCAAGATCAGAGATCATGCTATTTTATTTTATTTTTTTTTTCTTTTTAAATTTTATGTATTTAAATTCTAAAATTTTAATTAATAAAAATTTTATTTTTGCATTTTAATTTCTTTCTTTTTATTTTTATTGTAATTTAATTTCTACACTTTAATTATTACTTTTTATTTTATTGCAAGTAGATGCTAAGATCTAACTAATAGATCTTAGTACCAAATTTAAATTTCTGCATCTTTTAATTTTTATTTTCAATCTTCCGACTTCAGTTTTTATTTCAAAATTTAAATTATTTTTTTTTTCTTCTCAAAAAAATCAAAGATTTCAAATCTAAAAACACTACCTTCCCTGTGGATTCGACCCGACTCACTGCTATCTACGCATTTTCAATAATTTTAAGAAGTCGGATTAAACTGATAAACATGGTGTCTTAACGACAACATCACATTCTATCATGTTTTTAGGGCCGTTGCCGAGGAAGGAACGGATATTAAATTTTTGATCTCTTTGATTTTTCTATAAATAAATTATAAATAAAATTTCTACTTTCTTATAATATTGCTTGCTAATTTTTTTTATTATTTTGCAGAAAAAGAGTTTAAAGAATAAAAAGAATCAGAAGTTTTGCTTGGTGAGATCAATTCTAACCCTAATACTCTTTCCATTTTATTTATTTATTTATTTATTTTATTTTTAAATTAATTTAAAAAAATATTCATTTAAACCTAATTAAAAGCCTCATGATAAGATTAGAAATCCTAATTGTTTAGAGCATGCATCATATTAGTTTTATTTTTATCTTTATTTTTATTTTTATTTTTTTTGGTGATTGCTAGAGGCAAGGTAAGCCTTTCAGAATACAATTAGTTACATACATCTAGTTTAAATTGCATAGAACCCTTTGATTGAATTTTTTTTTGCATATCATATTAAATCAAATTAAGGGCAATACCCAATTAAATAAGATAAGGTGGGGATTTGATCACCCTTCCTTAGCCCACAAACAACCAACCAACATCCTGCATTGACCTAAACCTTTAAATTAAAATCAATTAGACATCAACCCTAGGAACTCGAGCTCAATAGGATAAGGAATCCAAAGAGTTGAACCAGGTTAGGATAAGTCAATTTGACTGGTGTCTAGGAAAGTGGTTCAGGGATGACTGCGCCCGAAGGAAGGTGGTTTCTAATTGGTTCCGTTTGCTTACCTGGCCAAGCACAATTGGTGTCTAAGGCAAGCAACGGGGGGACTCCCACCGACCTTACACTTACCTGGCTAGTTGATTGGCTAATCCTACACTTGGAGGGCTTGAAGGTGACCTTGATAGTTAGGAGCTGTCTAGATCTAGGATAACCCTTAGTCAGGATTGATTGACCAATTTGATTGCTAACCGAACATCAAACCTAATTAAACTTAATTCTTCTCTCTCTTCTTAGTTCTAGGACTCCTTAGGACCTCTTCTTTAGAACTCTTCTTTCTTTCTTCTTCTTACTCCTCTAAAAATAAAATAAAAATAAAATAAAATAAAAATTAAACTAACTAAAAAATTAATAATTAAATTAAATTAAATTAAATTAAAATTAACAAATAAAAATAATTAAAAAAATTAATTTTTAATATAATAAAATAATAATAATAATAATAAAATAAAATAAAATATTCTAAAAATTTTTTAAACCATACATTAGGGTTGCACTAATACATGCACGGTAGAAAATCGCTTTTTCTGATTTAGTTGAACTTAATTGAATGGATTGATTCACATTAAACATAATAATTAAATGGCTAATCTGAACTTAATAGTCCAAAAATTAGATAAAGTTGATCTTCTTGCTCAGAAAATAGATCAACTCCTAATCCTAGGTCAACAATCTCCTGCACAATTCACATCATCTTCTAATTATTAGGAGATTTGTTCAATCTGTGCTAGCCCAACCCATCATGTGAGTGAATGTCCTATGGCTGCACAATTTCCATATTTTATCCAAGAACAAGTTCAAGCTACTCAAGGATACTCCAAATTGATTAATGACCCATTTTCAAATTCATATAATTCAGATTGGAGTAACTATAATTTTTCTTGGACATCCAAACAGGCTCAGGCTCATACCCAAATTTCACTTGAGCAAAATTATCAAAATAGATCCCAATATCAAAATTATGCCTATAATAATGGTTAGCCTAGTCAGTTTAACCAGCCATCATATTATAATCAGCCTTCATACCCACCTCCTCAACAGACCAATCTAGCTGATGATAGATTTAACCAACTTCAACAATTAATTCTAACTCAACAGCAATCTATCGCCAGACTAGAAGCTCAAATAGGATAATTAGTTGAGTCTAACATGAGGAGAGAACTAGATCAACTACTGAACCTACCAATTTCAAACAACCCACCTAATGACCACCAACCACCTGGATTAAATTATCAATCTAATGTTTCACCTAAGAATCTCCAATTTGAGAATGCCAAAGTAATTCCTGAACTTAAAAGCTATAGGATTCTTATGGACCCATACCAAGACTAGGTGAGAGAGGCTAGTACTGATGCTAGCCAAAATAAAAATTTAGAGAAACTGGTTAGTACTGAGACTAACCACATAGAAGAACCCGAGCCAAGAATTAGTACTGATGCTAGTTCTAGTTTAAATGAGATAGAAAAAAGAGAAAAGAGAATAGATGATTTATCCGAGACTTATAAACCTAATATCCTATTTCCTTCAACCCTAGAAGCTGGTTCTTCTTATAAAAATCAAAAGGCATGTAATGAAATGTCAATGGAGTTGTTTAAGCAAGATCACATTAATTTACCTTCAGAATTAAAACCGCCTTTAGTCACCATTCCAGCACCCATTGAATCAAACTTAACTCCTAAAACTCCATTCATGAGCATTTTAGAAAAACAAATAAGAGAAATTCTTAATAAACATGGGTCTGAGAATGGAATCATAAAATATATCCCAAAAATTAATAGTGAATATATCAATAATGGGATTAAAAATCAACTTTCTAAGATTGGCAATCCAAAACCATTGGAATTTGTCAATCCAATATTCGACACAGGATAGTGAGTTACATTGTGTCTGGCTGAAGATGGTAAACTTAGCGCTTGTTGGGAGGCAACCCAATATTTAGTTTTTATCTAATTTATCTTTTTAGTTTATTTTCTTTTTTAGGATAATTTGAATAAGTTGGAGGGAGAGTCAAATTTTCTGGCAAATTATTAAAGGATGTGCTGGACCTCTTTATACATCCTTTAGGTTTTCAATTGAGGCATGTGCTGGAGAAAAATAAATAAATATTATAAATTCTTAAGTCCTCGAAAAAGTTAGTTATCTTAGTATTTAGACACCTATTATTATGCTTTAGAGTCGAATTAAATAAAAATTTTAAAAAAAAAAATTGATAAGCATTTAGATCAGAGAATCTTGAGATATTTTGAGGAATCAAGTATTAAGACAAATTATAAATAAAGAGTTAAGTCCAGAACATAAAAATTTTTTTCTTGGAGCATTTTTAATTATTTCTACTAGCATCAAAGAAAGTATTAAGTTCAATTTTTATAGGCTTGTGTAGGGTAGCATCTATACGTACTTCTTAAATACTTATCATATAAAAATTTATTTTAATAAAATAGTTTTCAAGTACTTCTCACTGAGTAACCGGGCCTCTTTGCCTAAGCAAGCATTGAGTTTCACGTCAAAAGGTGGGAAGGGCAAAGAAGCTCGTTGTAAAGCTAGTCTTAACTCGTAGCCTATTTGATTCGAGCTAGTAAGCCCGAGGGGTATTCTATACCTAGTGCCCTAAAGCCAACTGGTTTGGAAGTCATTGGCCCAAGACTCGCTACATGGATCAAATAGAAAGCTTAAGGAGTTAAGACACTCAATAGTGGTAGTTTAAAAAAAAAAAAAAAAAAAAAAAAAAAAAGGTTTTCCACCAAATAATCGGGTCCCATTGCCTAAGTAAGCAATGATATTCACGTCAAAAAGTGGGTAATGTAAAAATAAAAATCAATAAATAAAGGATGGAAGTAGCAATACACCTGCCTATATGAAAGTTTAGACAAATCAGAGATAAAAGTGGAATAATTTAGAAAAAATTCTAAAAAATTTAATATTCTTTACTTAATTTTTCTATTGATAAGTATTAATACCCCAATGATATGTCTCATTTAAGCTCTACTGAATATCAATGGTCATTTTGAAAATTGCTTAGGTAAAATTCAAAACTCTAAAGTTAAAAGGTATTTAAAACTAAATTCTTTCTTTACTCGAGGACGAGCAAAGCTTAAGTTAAGGGGTGTGATAAGCATCATAAATTTATCAATAAAAGTATTAATTTATTAATTAATTTATATTAATTTTTAAGAATTATTAATCAATTTATATATAATTTTTGAAAAATTCATATTTTTATTAATTAAAAAATTAATTAAAAAATAATAAAAATTAATAAAAATTAAAAAAATAAAATTTTATTATCAATAGAAAGAGATCATTTTTTTGATCATAATGAAATAAATTTCAAGTAAAACGGAGCTAAAATGGAAAAGATATGAATTTTTAAAAATATAAAATAAATAAAAATTAAATAAAAAACAAAATGGCTTAGCCGGCTCCGCAAGCCGAGCCACCAAGCCAAGCCGAGCCACCAATCCAAGCCAAGCCATCAAAGCCGACTCAGCCATTGAAGCCATCAGCCGATCCACGATCCAGGCGTGGACCACCAGCTCAGCAAAATTCGGCGAATCAAAGCTTGCCAGGTGGTGGACCTAGACCCCTAAAGGGTCTACAAAAATTTATCACAGCTCACGAGGTTAATTTAGTCTTTTTCGCTTGGCAACGGAAGTGCTGATTGGTTGCGGCATGTGGTGCGGCCGGTCCTCGCGGTCCATGGGAACAGTGATTGCGCGATCGGACGGATGTGGTTGTTTGCGGTCAGGATCGGACGGCTGTGGTTGCTTTCGAATTTTATTCAGCTGCAGACATCACGCGGATCACCATCGGATGGTAGCGCTTGATCCAGGCGACGATCTGACGGTCCAGAAAGCTCCCGACGATGATCAAACTTTCAGGCGCATGATTTACGGCCAGATTTCCTCCATGAAACGTGATCCAACGGCCAGAATTTAATCCAACCCGATCTGAGTTGATCTACATCCGATTTTGATGATTTTTGGACCGTTGGATTTCTATTGAACGGCTGAATTTTATTAGATTTATTAGAGATATATCAGAGCTATTTTAATTCGAATTTTATTCAGATTTTTATGATTACAATGTTCATTAGTCCCATATTGCCTTTAGAAAAAAATATCCAGCCCTCCTAGCACTATAAAAAGGACCCTAGGCCTCCAGAAATCAACATCTCCGATCAAGGTAAAGCTTTGGTACAGGACGAAGCCAGGCTATGGGTTAAAGGCTGCTTCAAAGCAATGGGTGCCGAGAAGAAGAGCCGAGCTTCTACACCATCTTTCTACCAATGCCGATCCAAGATCAGAGATCAGGCTATTTTATTTTATTTTTTTTTCTTTTTAAATTTTATGTATTTAAATTCTAAAATTTTAATTAATAAAATTTTTATTTTTGTATTTTAATTTCTTACTTTTTATTTTTATTATAATTTAATTTCTGCACTTTAATTATTACTTTTTATTTTACTGCAAGTAGATGCTAAGATCTAACTAATAGATCTTAGTATCAAATTTAAATTTCTGCACCTTTTAATTTTTATTTTCAATCTTCCGACTTCAGTTTTTATTTCAAAATTCAAATCATTTTTTTTTCTTCTCAAAAAAATCAAAGATTTCGAATCTAAAAATACTACCTTCCCTGTGGATTCGACCCGACTCATTGCTATCTACGCATTTTCAATAATTTTAAGAAGTCGGATTAAACTGATAAACATGGTGTCTTAACGACAACATCGCGTTCCTATCAAAGAACCTTTAGACTAAATTCCAAGTCTTTAGGCTTAAAATGATTCATATACAATAGGTCATTGTTCTCTATTAAGGCTAAATCTTAATTGCTCCTATCACTGTTAGATAGTGAAGACTTATAGACCCAACTTCGATAATCAGTATCGAAAGTTGAATATTGGTTCAATACTATGAATGGATTCTATTGGGGATAAATCCGCTCCTACCAAAGTTCAATTGGATGCTAGATCTCGAAAGGATCCCGCCCGACAACAGCCTCCATGGTTAAACCTCGGGCCTCCTCTAGTAGTTGAACTCCTTCCAAATTTCTCCTTCAGCCAAACTCCTCCAACAGTCGGACTCCTCCCAAACTTCTCCTTCAAGTAGACTCCTTCAATAGTCAGACTCCTCCCAAACTTCTTCTTTAGCCAGATTCCTCCCCCAACTGGACTCCTCCAATAGTTGAACTCCTTCCAAACTTCTCCTCAGCCAAACTCTTTTCCTTCAATCGGACTCCTCCAATAGTCAAACTCCTCCTAAATTTGTCCATCAGATGGACTCCTCCAAACAATTAAACTCCCTCCAAACTCCATCTAGCAGCCCTAGAGGACCTCGGCACTCATCCTTGATATAGTCAAAAGAATCATCAATCTCTCCCATCCGGGCTTTGATCGTTGGATTCCGATGGGCTCGCATATCGCGACAACAAATACTATCCCCCGTAACAAACTCCATGTGGCCCTGAACGGCCTACTACAGGATGGTTACGGCTGCCACTATCAGTTTGTTACTGGCTCCATTCATATAAGGGACCCTCCAAATATGCTTTTGAAAAAGAAAAAGCTCTCCTTCTCTTCCTTAAAACTCTATTAGAATCTCTCTATGTATTCCATTTTTGTTGGCTGAAAGAGCTGACTTGATTGTCGGAGGGTCTTGCCAGAGCCACCACCCCACACTCTGAATGAGACTTTTTTTGTAGGTCTCGATGGTGACCTCATCCACTCCAAATCCAGCTTTGACTCCAACGATGGTCAGATTTTGCGCCAACAAGATTGGTGCTAGAGGAAGGGCCTCAGGTTATTGAGGTTCCCTTATTCTTGAAGGAATACATGGTAGAGATCCCTCTTCATCCTAGCTAGAGTACTACTTTTTCTCTCGACCTCTCAAGGATGCCCCTTAGAAAGGCTTCAACCCGACGGTCAACCACCTCCGAGGCAAGATCTCATCCAGATCTTCCCGCCCCTGTTTCATCTCCTACATCTCAAGCCCCACCACCTACGATGGTGGACACAGTGCAGTTTGACCTACTAGTCTAGTAGGTTCGTGGCCTCACTGAAGTAGTGCAGGCCATGCGGCAGCAGCCATCTCCGATGCCATCTCAGCTGGAGCAGGATTCTCGGGAGCCAGAGAACCCAATCTGAGGGCTGCCGACATGGGTCAGTCGATCGACGACCCCTGAAAAAGAAAAGCAGAGGGTAGAGAGCCCTTGCTTGGATCATGACTCAACTCCGAAGGGAGCATTGCCCCCATTCCACCAAAAAATTCTATAGATCAATGACCATGAAGATCTCCTGGATCAAACACTCCAAAAAATGAGCTGATGAATCAAAGAACTCCCTCATGCTCCCTCCTCCTACAGTAATGATATTTGCACTGACCCTCCTTTTCTCAGAAGATTATGTAGGAACTGATCTCATCAAACTTTAAGCTCTCTCAGTTTGAGAGTTACGATAGGACCACCGATCCAATCGACCACCTGAAGGTCTTTCAGATAATGATGTTGCTCCATGGCATGCCAGATGCTATTTTATGCTGGGCTTTCCCATCCATCCTCAAGGGAGCCATCAAAAATTGGTATTCAGCCCTTAAGTTGGGTACCATCTTTTTTTTCGATCAAATGAGCCATCAGTTTGTGGCTCATTTTATTAGTAGCCGACGTCCCCACCGAGGTTCAGATTTTCTAATAAATATCAAGCAGAAGGAGGGAGAATCTATCCAGACTTATGTCATCTAATTTAATGCTGCTGCATTTGAGGTCCGAAACCTGGACCAGTCTGTTGCAATGGCCACACTCAAGGATGGCCTTCAGAAGAATGATTTATTGTTCTCTTTAGAGAAGAAGAATATCAGAAACTTTGGAGATATGCTGGCTCGGGCTGAAGGTTATGCTCGAGCTGAGAAGGCCTTTAAGGCCAAGGATAATGAAGCCGCCCAGGAACAGCAGGTGGGCTAACCGAATGTGCTCGTGGCTAAAGAGAAATTGAGCAGAGCTCAGCTACACTCCCAAACTCTTCCGGAGCATAAACGGGTCTGAACTCCTACTTGAGACTAGAGACAAAGAAGCCCGGATAGAAGGGCACAACGGAGCTCTCCCTTCAGAAGATTCCATAACTATGCCCCTCTTAATGCTCCAAAAATCCAAGTACTGATGGAGATCAAGGAGCAACTACCGAGATCAGAAAGGATGTGCACTCACCCCAGCAAGCATAATCCTGGTAAGTTCTGCCTCTACCATCGCGATCACGGTCACGATATAGAAGAGTGCATCCAGCTCCAAGATGAAATCGAGGAGCTCATCAAGCGTGGTAGGCTTGGTCGATTCCTACGACGTCGATCGAAAGGATGGGAGGATTGATCGAGAGCACCCCTACCGCTAGAACCATCGAGGGGTGAGAAGCAGTGAGAAGATCGGCCCCGATTGGCATCATTAACACCATCTCTGGGGGACTTCGGCATGGGGAGGCTAGCGGATTGATAGAGCTTGAGAAGAGGTGGAGGATTGAGGAGCCCATCACTTTCACCTACGAGGACGCCCGAGGAGTCTAGTTCCCACACAACAACATGGTTGTAATTTCTTTAAACATTACTAATTATGATGTACGCTATATTTTGGTAGATAATGGAAGTTCCGCTGATGTTCTATATTATGATGCTTTCTTTAAAATATCAATACCTGATAATCGCCTAAGACCCATCAGCTCCCCATTGGTTGGCTTCACTAGCGACACTGTGCCAGTGGAGGGAATGATAACTCTAGCCATGACTGCAGGACAATGTCCAAAGCAGGCCAAGACATGGGTTGACTTTTTGGTGGTGAAAACCTCCTCCACTTACAATGCAATCCTCGACCAACCTGATCTGAATGCACTATGAGCTGTGGTGTCGATATATTACCTGAAGATAAAATTTTCAACAAACAATGGAATAGATGCAATCAGAGGTGATCAAGCATTAGCCCAGCACTGCTACTCCATCGCCTTACAAAATGGCACTCGACTTGACCCCGCCCAATTGACGGGCTTGATGTTCATGTTGACCTTACCAAAGAATGGGGCAACCTTTAGAAGATCATGTGATCATCCCCCAGAATGATGGGAATGCGGAGCATACAGTGCAAATTGGCTCCAATCTAGAAGATGAAGTTCAGGAGCAGCTCATCGCCTTTTTATGGAGGAATGCTGACGTCTTCACTTGGGTTCCAACGGATATGCCTGGGATTAACATTGAGGTTATGGAACATCAACTAGCCATTGATCTCAAGCATCGACCAATGAAAGAAAGAGTTCTGGGCCATGAACCAGAAAGGCAGAGGATAATAGCAAAAGAAGTCGACAAGCTTTTCAATGTCTGATTTATTCGAGAAGTCAGCTATCCGACTTGGGTCTCTAATGTGGTCCTGGTCAAGAAGGCAAATGGCAAGTAGAGGATGTGCATCAACTTTAAGAAGCTGAACAAGGCCTACCCAAAAGATAGCTATCCTTTGCCCAGAATCGATCAACTGGTGGATGCGACTTCAGGCTACGAGCTCCTAACCTTCATGGACATCTTCTTTGGCTACAACCAAATTCGAATGGTACCGAAGGATGAGGAGAAGACTGCTTTTATTACTAACCATGGTCTTTACTATTATAGGATCATGCCCTTTAGGCTTAAGAATGTAGGCGTGACTTATCAGCACTTGGTTAGTAAAATATTTAAGGAATAGATCGGCCACAATATAGAGGTTTATGTTGACGACATGCTGGTCAAAAGCCAAATATCTATCAATCATGTTACCGATATTGAAGAGGCTTTTGATGCACTCAAAAAATATAAGATGAAGCTGAACCCAATCAAGTGCGCCTTTGGGGTAGTCTCAAAAAAATTTTTAGGGTTCATGATCTCAAGACGAGGGATTGAGGCCAACCTAGAGAAGATTTGAGCTATCCAAGAGATGATTGCTCCAAAGTTCATCAATAAAGTTTAGCGCCTGAGCGAAAAGATGGCATCTTTAAATCATTTTATCTCAAGGTCGGCCAAACACTGCATGCCCTTCTTCCAAATCCTCAGGAAATCAAAAAATTTTTATTGGAGTCAGGAATGCCAAAAGACATTCAACGAGATCAAGAACTACCTCGGCTCGCCTCCCCTACTAGCCAAATCTGAATATAGAGAGGAGCTATTTCTCTATCTTGCGATCTCTCCTGCGGTGCTAGCAGCAGTCCTGGTCAAAGAAGAGGTGAAAGTGTAGTGATCCGTCTACTACATAAGTCGGATCCTAAGGGATGCCAAGACTAGGTATACAAAGTTGGAAAAATTGACTTATACTCTTCTGATTGCAGCAAGAAGACTTTGGCCTTACTTCTACGGATATGCTATAATGCTCCTCACTGATCAACCGATCATAGCAATCCTTCATCAAATGGATGCTTTCGAAAGAATTGCAAAATGGGCCATTGAATTAATAGAGTTTGACATCAACTATTAGCCTCGACTAGCAATCAAGGCTTAGGCATTAGCCGACTTCATAGTTGAATGTACCATCCTAGATGATGTCGAGCATCAAAATCAAACCAACATTTCATGGTTGCACCAGAGCTCCTCTGAAGAAAGAATGGATCTCCTGAAGATTTTTGGGTGCTGTATATTGATGGCTCCTCCAACGCTTTCCGAGCATGTGCTGGGCTGATCCTGATCAATCCAAAAGAAATCATCATGGAGTATAGGCTGTGTTTTAAATTTTCGATGTTAAATAATGGGGCAGAATATGAGGCCCTAATAGTCAGACTTAGGATAGCCAAAGAATCATGAGCTTATCGACTTCAGGTTTGCAGTGACTTCTAACTAGTCGTGGGGCAGGTCAGCGGTAGTTATGAAGCTCGGAAAGAGAGCATGATAAAATATCTTGAGAAGGTGAAGAGCTTGATCCCAACCTTCGGCAACTTCAGCATTCGACAAATCCCAAGATCGAAAAATGCTAGGGTCAACCTTCTTTCCAAGCTAGCCACCCTAGCTCCTAATGAGCTTCTGAAAGAAGCTTATTATGAGACATTGAAATGCCCATGCACAGAGGAACCATAGTCCGTCATGCAAGTTGGCCAGTAGCGCTGCTTGATTGACCCACTGACCACTTATCTTAAGGATGGGATTCTTCCTTGTGACCCGAAAGAGGCTCGAAAGTTGAGAAACCAAGCCTTCCGATACATTCTTTATGAGAATAAGCTATATAAAAGATTGTATTCCCTGCCATTATTAAGGTGCCTCCGATCCTTTGAGGCTAATTTTACACTATGAGAAGTGCACAAAGGAATTTACAAAAGCCATCTGGGTACCACATCTCTATCTCATAAGCTGCTCAGATAAGGATATTACTGGCTGACTATGCATGATGATTGTGTTGATTACATCAGGAGATGTGACCACTGCCAAAGGAACGTGAATGTCCAAAGGCAACCGACCATCGAGCTTGCCCCGTTGAGTGCTCCTTGGCCTTTTGTGTAGTGAGAAATGGATATTCTTGGATCCTTTCCAATGGCATCTGGGCAACGAAAGTTTCTCCTAGTCACCATCGACTATTTCACTAAATGGGTCGAGGCCAAACCACTAGCAAAGATTACCGAAGCCAAGGTGCAGGACTTCATCTGAAAGTTGATCACAGATTTAGACTGCCCCAAACTATCATAACAGACAATGGCCGATAATTCATTGGGGCGAGGTTCATCGAGTTCTATGAAGGTCTGAATATCTTCCATCACTTTATGTCGGTAGCTCACCCGTAGGCAAATGGTGAAGCTGAAGTGACCAATCGGATCCTATTACAAGGCATCAAGACAAGACTCGAAAAAGCAAGAGAGGTTTGGGCAGACAAACTTTATCATGTTCTAATGGCATACCGTACTTCCCAAAGGTTGCCGATTGGAGAAACATCGTTCATCTTATCTTTTGGAATAGAGGCAGTCATGCTGATCGAACTTAAGCTTCCATCGATGTAGGTAGTGGCTTTCAACAAGCAACATAACCCACAAAACCTCAAAGTCAACCTTGATTTACTAAAAGAAAAAATAGAGGAAGCCCATGTTCGGATGTCTGCTTATAGACGAAAGGTGGCCCAATACTATAACTCCAGAGTCAGAGGTAAAATGTTCAGAGTGGGAGACTTAGTGCTTCGATGAGCTTCCATCTCTCAGTCTCAGAACCAGGAGAAGCTTGCCCTAAATTGGGAAGGAGCCTACGAGGTCATGAAAGTCTTCTAATCTGGGACATACTACTTGAAGAAACTCAGAGGGGCAGACCTACCTCAACCATGGAATTTAGAAAATCTATGAATGTATTACCGATGATTTGATTGCAATGAAATCTCCCTACTTCAACACTCTAATCTTTGTTGTATATCAGTAATAAAGGAAGACTACCCTCTGAACTTAATCTTACGACAAATATGGTCATGCTAAGAACAGAAGGAGAACCTCTTCCTAACGTGAGCAAAGGTGAAGGCCTCATTCATTTTAGACGAGATGAGGGAAGAGATCCTGACAACGGCCTTAATATGCTCCTGTAGCCTATTAGGAACAGGAGGAGAACCTCATCCTAACGTGAGCAAAGTTGAAGACCTCGTTCATTTTAGATGAGATGAGAGGAGAGGCCTTGATAATAGCCCTAATGTGCCCCTACAGCCCGTTAGGAATAGGAGGAGAACCTCATCCTAATATTACAATGGCCCTAATGTGCTCCTACAGTCTATTAGAAATAGAAGAAGAACCTCATCTTAATATGAGCAAAGTCAAAAGCCTTGTTCATTTTAGACAAGATGAGGGGAGGCCTTGTTCATTTTAGGTGGGATGCGGGGGGAGGCCCTGATAATAGCCCTAATGTGTCCCTACGGCTCGTTAGGAATAGGAGGAGAACCTCATCCTAACATAAGCAATGTTGAAGATCTCATTCATTTTAGACGAGATGAGGAGAGAGACCCTGACAATGATCCTAATGTAACCGTACAGCCCATTAGAAATAAGAGAAGAACCTCATCCTAACGTGAGCAAAGTCGAAGATCTCATTTATTTTATACGAGATAAGGGAAGAGGCCCTAACAACGGTCCTAATATGCCCCTACAGTCCCATTAGGAATAGGAGGAGAACCTCATCCTAACGTGAGCAAAGTCGAAGACCTCATTCATTTTAGATAAGATGAGGGGAGAGGCCTTGACAATGGACCTAATGTGCCCCTACAGCCCATTAGGAATAGGTGGAGAACCTCGTCCTATCTTGAGCAAAATCAAAGGCCTCATTCGCTTTAGATGGAATGAGGAGAGAGGCCCTAACATTGGCCCTAATACGCCCCTACGGCCTCGTTAGGAACAGGAGGAGAATGCCATCATAACAAGAGTAAATAGAGAGAGAGAGAGAGAAGGGTCAAAGGCGAGCATTGCATTCACATGAGGCAACGATGGACAAGGTATTATTTTATTACAAGTTTAAATTTATTATAAGTAAGATGGAGGTCGGCCAAACCAACTATGTATTACAAGAAAGCCAATGCAACAGGGATTGGCATGACCGATTACAAAAAAAAAATATAAATGGAGGCAAAGCCTTAAGATGGACCGGACTCCTCAGGCTTTGGGTCATCGAAGCCAGCCATCACAAAGGCCTGCTTCAACCTGACGATTTTCTCCTCAAGTTTTTTTTATACAAATTATCTATGTACACTTTATTGATATGCCCGAACTAACCCTCAAGCTTCCGCCGCTGCCTCCTTAGGACCTCAGACTCATCGTCTGTATCCTGGATGGCTTGATGCTCATAGATCAGTTTGAGCTTCAACCGCTTAACTTCGGCTTTCTCCATCCTGACAGCTTCTAAAAGCTCGCCAATGGTCTTCTTCAAGTAGGCAATCTCCTTCGACTCTCCACTAGAGACAGCCCACTGACCATCAGCCAGTTGTTGCTAGAGATGGCCCACCTCTCTGTTGGCTGCTCGAAGCTCATGCTCGAGCCTGGTCACTTCCTTCGACCAAGTTAACTTATACTCATTATGCCGGGCTTCGATATTATGATGATGCTTTTGAAGTTCGGAGAACCTCTTGGACCAGTCCCAATCATACCGAGCCCTGTCGGTAGACCATGATGAAGTTCCCTCCAGCAGTTGAATTTTTTTCTTCACCATCATAAGGTCGATCTCAAGGGAGCTGATCTTTACCGTTAACTCCCAAGACTTGTTGCTGGTGTTTCTTCTCAGTTCGGCCATTTCATTCTCAAAGCTGTCCTTCCAAATGCTGAAACTAGTAGAGTCCTTCCTGTGTAGGTTCCTAAGGCAGATAACTTTGATAGTCGCCTCCAAAGCATTCTTTCTCAATTCTTGGAGATCATCCTCGATTTATCTCATCTTCTTCTTCAAGCGATGAATCTCCTTCTTCAAGCTCCTAATCTATAATTTAATCAAAACCCCAAGGGGCAAAGGATCGGCATCAACTGGAAGAGGAGAGTCATGACCTAGGTTGTCAAGATCGTTCTGAACCATGCAAACGATAACACAAAGTGTAAGGCTAGAAAAAGATTTGTCTTTTATTTACTTGGATGTTTTCAAATACATCGCATTAAAAAAAAAGGAAAAAGAAAGCTACATGATCTTCAGGAATCTAGACCTTAGGTAGCTCGGCCACAAGAGAGGTCAGAGAATCTTCATTCGCGTCTGGTCCATGGGTAGGCTCAAGCGCTGCAGTGATGGATTCAAAAGCATTCGGGATAGCTCCCATGGCTGAAGAAGGGACGTTGGCTGAAACAACTCCAACCCCAAGGGATAAAGGATCGGCTCTATCGTCAGGCTCTTCCATCAAAAGGTCCAAATCTACCTCGAAAAAATTCTTAGCGACCCTCCTCAGGCAGATCTAGAACCCCTCGATGAAGGCCTCCTAAGCAAAATCTATTTTAATGTGCTCCATGTCCCTAGAGGACTTGAAGCTTTCGACCGCTCGCTCCACCACCATGCTTATCCCTTCTAATGCCTTCCTCTTTTCCTCCTCCTCCTGAACCAAGGCAGTCCTCAAGTTCATCATCTTCTCACACTCCATCCTCAACTCTTCTCAAAGGAGCTCGACCTCGATGGATTGGATTTTTGAAGCAACCCTCATGCTCTCGACTTTGGCTCGGGCCTTCTCGACCTCCGCACGAGCTTCCTTAAGGGCCTTCAAGACTTTGGCCTGCCTCTGACCGACCGCCTCAGAGGGGACAAAGAGATAATGCCCGATCTATGATAGAAAACCAAGTTAAAATTAGGGAGCCCTAACTTTGAAAATGAAAATGGACTTTGACAGTCAGATTCGATGCTCCCTTCCCTTGAACTTCAAACTCGAGAGTAGGGAGACTGGTGTTGGGGATAAACCCACTCCTACCAAAGTTCGGTTGGTTGCTTGATCTTGGAAGGATCCCGTCCGACAGCAACCTCCATGGTTAAACCTTGGGCCTCCTCCAATAGTTGAACTCCTTCCGAACTTCTTCTTCAGTCAAATTCCTCTAACAGTCGGACTTCTCCTAAACTTCTTCTTTAGTCAGACTCCTCCAATAGTCAGACTTCTCCTTCATCCAGACTCCTCTCCCAATCAGACTCCTCTAATAGTTGAACTCCTCCTGAACTTCTCCTTTAGCCAAACTCTTTTCCTTCAGTCGGACTCCTCCAACAGTCGAACTCTTCCTGGATTTCTTCTTCAGATGAACTCTTCCAAACAGCTAAACTTCCTCCAAACTTCATCCAGCAGCCCTAGAGGACCTCGACACTCATCCTCGATATAGCCAAAAGAACCATCAATCTCTTCCATCTGGGCTTCGATCGTTGGATCCCGACGGGCTCGCACATCATGACAACAGATACTATCCCTCATAATAAACTCCACGTAGCCCTGAACGGCCCACTACTGAATGGTTATGGCTGTCACTATCAATTTATTATAGGCTCCATCCATATAAGGGACCCTCCAGAATGCTTTTAAAAAAGTAAAAGCTCTCCTTCTCTTTCTCAAAACTCTATTAGAATCTCTCTACGTATTCCATTTCTGTTGGCCAAAACAGCTGACTTGATCGTCGGAGGGTCTTACCGGAACCACCACCCCAGACATCAGATGAGACTTATTTTGTAGGTCCCGACAGTGACCTTGTCCTCTCTTAATCCAGCTTCAACTCCGACGATGGCCAGATTTTATGCCAACAGGTTTGTATTGGAGTTTTTGAGCCCAGTCAAAATAATTAGTCCAAGGTTAACCTAAATCAGGCATAATGCTTCAAATGTTAGAAGTAGGGTCATAGGAAGAAGAGTTGTCTCGCTTCACTTGACCATAATAGGCTGAACAAAAGAAAGGAGCAAAAGTTGCTCATTAAAGATGTTATATGATAACACCTTAAAAGTTTTCTATAAATAATTCTACTACATGGGTATTAGATGTCGGTAGTCTTATGCAATTTGTTGCAAAGACTACAAGTAAGTGTGATATTTGAAAATGATGAGAAATACCTGAACGTTGGGGATGAAAATCTTGTTCTAATCCTAGCTTTAGAAATTATCAAGCTTATTTTCAATAGATGTCATTTTGAGTGATTGTCACTATTGTCCATCGTTTATGATGAATGTGATCTCTGATGGCCTTTTGATTAGAGATGGTTATCATTTATCAATAAAAAAAAATTATTATGATATAATTATGTATAATATTATAATAATACATGGATAATAAAAAAATAATATTTAATATTTAAACAGCCTATTAAGTGTAATGTACACACCCAAGTTAGATTATGTCATGGATATCTATCTTTGGCATTATAGGTTTAGTCATCTTGACAAGAACAGGATAAATGGGTTAGCTTGAGAGGAAAACCTCGACATTAATGATTGTGAATCATTGATAGTTTGTGAATCTTGTCTTCTTGAGAAAATGATAAAGTCACCTTTTACAGAAAATGGTGGAGTTGATAAAGTTCTAAGTCTCATACGTAGTGATGTATGTGGACTTATGAACTTAAGTGCCAAAGGAAGATATTAATATTTCATTACTGACGACCTATCTGGGCATGGGTACATCTGGGATGAATCATTTGAATAAATATTCGAATGATTCAATAATGAAAAAAAAATAAACTGGATAAAGTATTAAAACTCTTCGATCAGATCGAGGAGATAAATACTTATCCAGTGAGTTTGTGATATATCTAGGATAGAATAGGATTCTCTCTTAGTGGATTTCTTTTTGGAACACAGTGTATCTAAAAGGAAAAATTAAACTTTGCTAGATATAGTTCAATCCACAATAGGGTATACTTGTCTGACTGTTGCAGGGTTGTGCTCTTGTGACTACTTTTTTACTCTAAAAATTTATACCGAGTTAATCTGTTGCATTGACTCCATATGGGATATGGATCGGGCATAGACGTAGACTCTCTCACTTTCGAATTTGATGTTGATCTACCTATGTCGTATATTTGCATACAGATAAACTTGGATCTTGGTCCAATAAGCGTTATTATTAATTTTGCTATGCTAAAAAATATAAGATATTCATTAGTAGTAGGGCATTCCTTTTGGAAAGGAGCTCCTTAGAGAAGGAACTGATGCCTATCAAGTTGAACTTGTAAAAGTTTGACTGATAGAAAAGAACCAACGTTATCTGATAAACCTATAGAGCCAGATTTGATCAGATCAAATTCGAAGCTCATTAAAGTATCATCTTTAAGGAGATCTGGTAGAGTACCACGTTAGCCAGATAGATAATTCAATATCTAGGTTCGGAATGGCGATCATGTTGAGCTCGATGAGAACAACAAGGATCCGATCACCTATAAGGATATAGTGCAGTGGGCTGAATTTGAGAAGTGGCTTGGAGCCATATGATCCAAATTGAAGTCTATAAAAATCAATAGTGTATGGACACTAGTTGATCACCTGAAGGGAAAAAATCCATTGGGTGTGAATAAATTTTTAATTGGATCAGAGTAGCGCAGATGGAAAGATAAGGACCTATAAAGCCTGTCTGAGTATCATCTCAGAGTTTGAACATACGTTCTAAACGTATATCTTAGTTATGAACAAAGACAAACCTTGCACTTATTATTGGGTAAAATATTTTATATCGTTATTTCTTGTGATGTTTGAGGATGAAATTCTCTTAGTTTGGAATAACATTCCAACATGGTAAGGAGTAAAGGTTTAGCTGTCATCTTATTTATCCATGTATGAGATTAGACATGGTATACTCACTAGAGGTAGTGAGCAGATACCAGTCCGATCTAAGTAAGAGCCACTGGAGGATTGTATGGACAATCCCTAAGTATTTGAAAAATACTAAGGTCCAGTAATTCAAATATAGAAGTATTGACATAAAATATATGGGTGTTTTGATTTCAGTCAGAACAAGATGACAATAAGAGAATATCGACTCATACCCTAATTGTAGGGGCAATCTACTAGAAAGGTTCCAAGCAGGATACTTTAGCCTATTTAGTTAGTGATGTAGAGTAGATCGTGGCATATGATGCTGCCATGTAAGCTATGTAGTTACTGAGGTTTATTAGCAGATTGGGAGTGGCACCCTTCACCCATGGTCTAGTCCTATCATAGCACTAGAGCCATAGCTCAGGCTATAGAACTGAAGGACCAACATATTCTATATCATTTTTATCTTAGATATTTGATCTGGGTGACATCGATCTTTAGAAGATCGATGTAAAAGAAGAACTTGATCGATCCATTTGCTAAGACCTTGGAGCTAAGGAGTTCTACGAACTCAAGTGGAAGATAGGATATTTGATATTGTTCTAATTGGCTTTAATCCAAGTAGGAGTTGTTGGAAAATGTGTCCTAAAGCCAATCATCTAAGTAGTAGATGATTGAAATTAGTATATGAATTATCTAATAATAATAGTAATTTGGTGGTTTCATCATAAAAGTTCTATCTTCTTTAAATGAACTCCCAAATTATGATAAAGTCCTTAGAACTACAATCAATCAATAAAGAAGGATTTATTGGATGGTTCTTAAATTATTCATGACTAAATGATAAGTTATTAACAAGGATGATAACTTATCGAGTGTAGGTCGCTGTATGTCATAAGTTGAAGGAAAAAACCTATTTTTCGGATCAGGTTCGTTCAGATCTAATTGGATTAGGAGGAATATTTTAAAAAAATTTTCATTAAGATTCTAATTAGATCAGAGACTCCTTAGATCTAATCTTATTTGATCTGATATTAAAAATAAAAATAAAAATAAAAATTAAATCTAATTTAATTATATCTTTGTTTTGGGTAATCCAATTATCTTATGATGATCCTGATGTTTGCTTAAGGTTTTGGATGTAGCCACATAAGTTCTTGGCCTCTACCGGTATCCACTCGGGTAGGATCTAAAGATCTTCTTCTTCTCAATCAATCCTCTAAAAATTAGATTTGGATCTGATCTTGAAGGTTTTCAAAATGGCTTTTGAGGAACAATCATTGTCTTTTGCAGTAGTACTGCCTTCTTCCATTCTTAGCGCCTTTCACTTGCTTGGATCGCACCTTCTTCATGCCCAAAGTCCTTTTGGTGTGGAGAGGAGAGAGAGGACCAAAGGATGGCATGGAGAAGGAGGGAGAGGGGCTATGTGGCATGGGCTAAAGTCAAAAGAATTAAATTTTAGGCGTAGATAGGGTTTATATAGATCCTGCTGCACTATACAATGCCACATCATTCTGGCCAATCACAACCCTTTGTGCAATCAGATCTAAATCTGAGGGGATGACATCATCTGATTCAATCAGATTAGAGACCCTCAAAACTCTCCTTAGGTGGTGCCAAGATTGGGTTAAACAAGTCTTCTTGGTGCCACCTAATTTAATCCCCTGAAGCAACTGGAGTCCCATCTGTATGGGACTCCATCTTCTATCATCATGGGGTGCATGCCTCCCTAGGCATGCACCCCTTTTCTGTCTGCTTTTTAGTCAGGGAACAAGTTCCTAGGTTTTCTCCTATGTGTGCATGACACATGAGTAGATGTTTAAGTGTCCAGGGTCAATATTTGACCAATGTTCGAAGATAAGATTAAGCAAGTGACGAAAAATGGCAGGTGTTATCTCAAATTTATCTCATAAATTAAGACAATTCTTTTCTAACCTAGACAAGCTCCAGTCAGATCAAGTAAAGATTTCTGAGTGAGCCCAAATATATTTGGCTCAGTCGAGACAAGCTTTAATGATTGTTAAAGAAAAACATTAGGCTCAATCATATGCTAGCATGATTTTCTTGAACCTAATTGAATCTTATTCAAATCAATTGAACTGGACTAATCCAATTGATGATATCCAGATCCAAACACTTGTTTGTGTGATCTAGTTAGGTTTAGTTCCGTATGTTAATGGGATATGTCGCGATCTCTATCATCGACATCATTGAAACACCTTCCGATGGATCAGAACTTTTCTGATTCAAACAACTAGTATAATCCATTATCCAAATCATTCTAATTGCATCCAAAATCCACCAGTGACACCTAGCAGCATATGGTGACAACCCATCAAAATTGAAAGTGAATCTCTCAGTGCAGTCACCTATGTGATTAAGTTCCTCTATCTTGAGCCCCAACCGGATTAGGATTAAGGTGATCTCGTCAAACCCTAATATTCGTCATATGAATTAATCATTCGATTCAAGTCCAATATGAAAACCCTAATAGAAACTCTTTCTATTATTTCACTCTACCATGGCCATGGGTTATGGACATGATTCTCATGATCATCATAGGGCTACTCCTCATCTACCGCGGTAGATAGATCCCCTATTGGTGCAATCCAATTCCTACAATGAACATGCTATAGCCAACATATACCTCAGGGTTCTAAATGACTAGAAGATCGAGTTATGGTATAGTCAAACTATAACATCTTCGAAGTGAACTATCGATGTTCCTTAGATCAAAGAACAAGACACACTACTGTAGCTTCGAGCCAGTCATCGACGAGAAGGTAGACTTCCTCATGACATCTCGAGGTGGTCATTCTCAGTACCCTCATTCTCTAACGAGTACCTATACTCTCACTTCAGTGTCTCTACATCATAGACTCAAGACTCATCTATCCAAAAGAAGTGATCATACACTAACCTTTTGGATCAATCACCATCCTCTTGATGATCCTACGGTCGAGAGCATTTTATGAGTTAATAATGAAAATTCATGTCTTAAATTTTCAACTCTTGAAAATATGAACTATCATTATCATTAACTCAAGGGATGTATCACAAACACTTTCAAATACATACTATGATAGAAAATAATCTATTTTATTATTTATAGTTAAAATTATAATTTTATCCTTAGAAGTGTATTACAAGGGTCAGCCAATCTTGCTTCTAGGGCACACATATCTAACAAACTTTCACTTGACCTAAAGTCAATTGGCTATAAATCTTAGTCCCATCTTCTCAAGGTGGACTTCGATCTTCTGCTGGCCCAACGACTTTGTAAGTGGGTCTGCCACATTGTCTGTGGAGTCAACTCTCTTGACCTCGACGTAATCTTTCTTAAGATAATCATGGATGAGCTGGTATCATTGCTCGATGTTCTTAAATTTTTGGTGAGACCTCGGCTCCTTAGCAAGGGCTATGGTGCCATTATTATCGTAGTACAGAGAAATAGCATTTGATGGCATTGCTCCGATCTCTGTGGCAAACTTCTTGTACCAGAATGTCTTCTTTGTAGCTTCTGATGTAGCGATGTACTCTACTTCCATAGTGGAATCTACTATCACTGTCTGCTTGAAACTCTTCCAACTGACAGCACCCCCATTACATACAAACAAACTTTTAGATGTTAACTTTTGATCATTTATATCAAACATAAAATCCGAGTCCATATATCCTTGGACTTGGAGTTCTCCATTACCAAAGACCAATATCATATCCTTAATTTTTCTTAAGTACTTATGGATGCATTTTACAGAAGTCCAGTGTTCTTCATCTAGATTTGACTGATATCTGCTCATGACACTCACAACATGGGCTATATTAGGTCGTGTACATAACATGGCATATATAAGGCTCCCTATTGCTGAAGCATAAGGGATCTTGCTCATGTGTTCAATCTCCTCAAGTGTGTTGGGATACATTTTCTTGGAGAGATGAATGCCATGTCTGAAGGGTACCAATCCCCTCTTAGAGTTTTTCATGCTAAACCTCTTTAGCACTTCCTCTATGTACATCTTCTGTGAAAGATCTAGCATCCTATTTGGTCTATCTCTATAGACCTTAATTCCTAGAATAAAGGATGCTTCTCCTAGATCTTTCATGAATAATTTTTTAGATAACCATATTTTAACTATGATCAACATAAAAATATCATTTTCAATAAGAAGGATATCATCCACGTACAGTACGAGGAAGACAATAACACTCCCACTGACCTTTTTGAAAATACGTGGTTCCTCCTCGTGCTTGATGAAATCAAATAATTTGATCACATCATTAAAATGAGTATTTCAGCTCTGAGATGCTTGCTTAAGTCCACATATGGACCTTTGCAGCTTGCATACTTTATGATCAACATCACTGGATATGAAACTTAGTGGCTGTTCCATATAGATATCTTCCTTAAGGTATCCATTTAAGAATGTTATTTTCACGTCCATTTGCCATATTTCATAATCAAAATAGGCTGCAATAGCAAGTAATGTATGGATGAATTTTTGCATGGCTACTGACGAAAATGTATCCTAATAGTCAATTCCATCATGCTGACTAAATCCTTTTGCCACTAATCTAGCTTTGAATGTCTCCACATTTCCATCTACACCAATCTTTCTCTTGTAGATCATTTACACCCAATAGGTATTATTCCTTCTGATGGATCTACTAAGGTCTAGACTTGATTTGAGTACATCAAGTCAATTTCTGACTTCATTGCCTATAACCATTTCTCAGAGTCAATATTCGATATCGTCTCATCGTAGGTTTTGGGATCATCACCGTGAACCCCATTACCTAAAGGAACATTTCCTCTATCTTCCTCTGAAATAGTACTTAAGTACCTCTTAGGGGAACGAAAAATCCTTTTCGATCTACGAGGTGGAGGAGGTAGTGATTGTATTGGCTCAACCTGATTTGGCATAGGATCCTTAGCTCGTTGCTCTTATGAGATTTCCTCCTCGAGCTTGATCTGCTTTTCAATACCACCATCATGAATAAACTATTTTTTAAGAAAGATGGCATGCTGACTCATAATCACATTGTGGTCTTTTGGAATGTAGAAATAATATCCTAATGACTCTTTAGGAGATCCTATGAATCAAGCTCTAAAGAACCTATAGTCTAATTTATCCGCTTGTTGTCTTTTGACATGAGTTAGACAACCCCAAATTCTGAGATGGCTCAGACTTGATTTCTTATCATGCCATATCTCATACGGTATGGTAGGAATGCTTTTAGAGGAAATCCGATTCTAATAATATATAGCAGTTAATAGACTATGTCCCTAAAAAAAATTAGGAAGGTTCATGAAGCTCATCATGGATTGGACCATATCTAATAGGGTCCGATACCACCATTCTGAAACTTCGTTGAGTTGAGATGTTCCAAGTGGAGTCCATTGAGAGACTATGCCATTTTGCTTGAGATAGTCCAAGAATTTTTGACTAAGGTATTCACCTCCTCGATCTAATCGAAGAACCTTAATGGGTTTTTTAGTTTGCTTTTCAACTTCATGTCTAAATTTCTTAAACTTTTCAAAGACTTCAGACTTGTGTCTCATAAGATACACATATCCATACCGAGATAAATCATCGATAAAGGTTATGAAGTAGTCAAAGTTGCCTCTAGTTGGCACATCAAATGGGCCACACACATCAGTATGTACTAGGGCAAGTAGTTTCGTGGCCCTTTCCCCATGTCCTACAAAAGGAAGCTTAGTCATTTTGTCATGAAGATATGATTCATAAATTGGTTATGACTCAAAAGTCAATGAACTCAATAGTCCGATTTTCTTCAATTTGTTAATTCTATCTTCTGTTATATGACCTAGCCTTAGGTACCATAGATATCTATCATTTGGACTATCCCTAGGTCATTTTGATTTTATGGCATTCACATTTTACTCGATATTAAAGATAGATACATCAATATGTAATTGGTAGAGACCGTTAATACGAAAACCACTTGCAATTTTATTTCTTTCATAAAGAATATTACAATGGTCCTTAAGAAAACTAATTACATAGCCTTCTTATGCTAAACATGAAATAGAAATCAAATTCCTACTTGCAGTAGGCACATAATAATAATTTCTAAGTACTAAATCTAAGTTAGATGGTAGTCGAAGATGGTAGGTTCCCACGGCCACAGCAGCAACCCTTGCTCCATTTTCAATGCATAGGATCATCTCATCATCCCTCAGCCTCCTGCTATCCTCAAGACCCTACATGAAAGTGCACAAATGAGCACTAGAATCAGAGTCAAGCATCCAACTGAATGCAGAAGAAATCATAAGGTTAGATTCAATAACGAGCATACCTCTAGAAGGACCTGTCTCTTTATTCTTCAGGATGGCTAGGTATGTAGGATAGTTCCGCTTTCAATGGTCGTCAGTATTATAATGGAAACACTTTTCTTTATCAATGGCTTTCTTCTTCAGCTCTGCCTTCTTTTTTTTCCATCTTCCACCTTCTGCTTTTTCATAGACTTCTTCTTATTTTCGAAAAACTTTTTCTTAGAAGAAGTCCATTCCATAGCAAGTACTGAGCCTTTAGAATCTTTCATAAAATGCTCAGAAGTAACCAGCATATTCATAAGCTCGACCAGAGTATTCTAAAGTTTATGCATATGATAGTTCATGATGAATTGCCCATACACATTAGTCAGGGATTGCAAAATTATATCATTCTACAAATCCTGCTCTAACTTCACCCCGAGTTTCTCAAGCTCTTTCGAGTCCTTGATCATCATCAGACAATGATCTTAGACTGACTGCCTATCTTGCATTTTAGTCTTAAATAGCCATTTAGTAATCTGATATTTGGCTGCATGACTCTGATCACCAAACAACTCTTGCAGGTGAGCAAATATTTGGCAGGCAGTCTTGATATCTTCATGTTGGTGCTGAAGCTCATCAGACATTGAGCCCAATATGTTGTATCTAGCCTTATTATCTTCATCCATCCATTTATCAAGAGATGCTCTCTATTCAACGGATGGACGAGCTAGTAAGGTGGGCGGATCCTGATCCAATACATGAGTCAACTTCTCAAAACTCAATATAATTTTGAAGTTTCGGAGCCAATTCTTGTAATTGGATCTAGTCAGTATATGGGTGTCCAAGATACAGGCTAGTGGGTTGGATGTAGATTTTTTTTTTTTTCTGTAGAGAGTCAAAGTTTCTAGTTAGATTTTATAATTAAGACTTGACCAATTTATTTAGGAGTTTAATTTTTAAATAAATTAGCTCTCACTATTTTCTTGGATTTCTATACTCCCTCTGTAGAGATGTGAAAATCTCCATGATTACTGATTTCTAGTGGGTGGTGTAGTTTCACCAACTGACTCATCATCTCACCTAACAGTTATTGGTGATGGATTAGTCAATGAGTCAACAACTCTTGTCTAATGATTCTCTAATGATGGTGCACCCAGACTTGGTCTCTAATTCATAAATCTCACCATGCCTAGAATATTGATCCACTCGTTAGTTAAGTCAGACCCATCATTTACATAGATTGGATTCCTAATTGGATCTCTCACTGTATCCAAAATATTGAGCCCAATCCATCCTCCAGTCCGTAGCATCCAATGCCTAATAGACATGGTTGCATCTTTTCGGTGCAAATGAACCACTATGACCAACTGACAACAATCAACCCTAGGAAGGGCCCGTACATCTACAATGGTGGAAGACCTTAGACTTAATCTTTTCTTAGGGAGATTTGATTTTGGTCTTTTTAAACTTGACTTGACATAGCCATAACCATTATGACTAATCTAGTGGCATGGATTAGCTCGAATTGTTAGCCACCTTAGATCAGGACTGGGCTAACAAACATGGTCAGGTATCTGAGATCGATGGAAGGGATATACCATTGACTTGACAAGAATGCATTCGAGTCAAGTAGCTCTCAATTAAAAATCAGTCGATCGTATCTGCCAAACTTACCTTAGACACTAAATTATTGAGCCTGAACCAGTCAGGTTAGCCTACAATCCAGACTCTAACCACTAAGCCTAATTAGGTCTTAACTTGATCGATCACTCATGTGACTCGACCTTGATCCATACTTAATCCTATTAGGCTGGTCAATTTAAGTACTCTTGATCCCACCTAACCAACTCTTGATTAGGTTTGATCAACCGCTAGACCTAATTGAGCTATTCAAGCTCGAATCCAATTTTATGAATATGTCTTAGATCTAAAAATTCTTAATTTTAGATCTAATATATTTTATAATCTTAATTTTTAATTAAGTTTAGGGTTCATAAATAAAATATGTATATAAAATTCTAGGATTTTAGGATCTAGAGTTTTGCAGAAATAAGTTTTGATTTTTGATTAAGGTCGAACACACAGCATCCCTACACACCATAAGAACATCCCATCAAATGGGAGGAGAGGATCTTTAAATCCTACTTCGTTCTTATGACCGAATGGCCAAGGGGAACGTCTTAATCAGAAATATGATAAATCTACAAAATTAGTTAGATCTACATCATATATTATATATATAAAAATTAATCTAACTAAAAACATGTTTTGCATACATTCCATGTATCATATCATGCATATTTTTAGATCTAAATTATCTCATAAATATCTAAAAATAAGATTTAAATTTAATCATATCAAATTAAAATTTATTCTAGAAAATTTTGTAGAACTATTCTACAACTAGTATAAACATGCATCTATCATATCTCATATGAATAAATTAAATAAATTTATTTTCTATTTTTTAGATCTAATTATAATATTTATAATATCAAAAAATAATAAATAAATAAATTTAAAAATTATAATTAATTAAATTAAAATTATGATTAGCTAGACTATACATAGAATAATTCTATTCCTAGTCTAGTCATGCATCTCATACATCTTAGATCTAGATTATTTAATTTTTAATTTTTTAATTTTATATCTAATCACATCTAATGTGACATCTAAAATTATCTAATTATTAGATCAAAAATAAATTAAAATTAGATCTAATGAATTATGGAACCTTGCTCTGATATTAGTTGAAGAAAAAAACTTATTTTTTGGATCAGGTTCATTCAGATCTGATTGGATCAGGAGGGATATTTCAAAAATTTTTTCTTTAAGATTCTAATCAGATTTGAGACTTTTCAGATCTAATCTTATTGGTCTAATAATAAAAATAAAGATAAAGATAAAATTTAAATCTAATTTAATTATACCTTTATTTTGGGTAATCTAATTATCCTATGGTGATCCTGATGTTTGCTTGAGGTTCTGGATGTAGCTATGCAAGTGCCTGACCTCTACTGATATTCACTTGAGTAGGATCTAAAGATCTTCTGCTTCTCAATCAATCTTCCAAAAATTAGATCTGGATCTGATCTTGAAGGTTTTCAAAATGACTTTTGAAGAATAGTTGTTGTCTCTTGCAGCAATGTTGCCTTCTTCCTTTCCTAGCGTCTTTCACTTGCTTGGATCACACCTTCTTCATGCCCAAAGTTCCTTGGGCATGGAGAGGAGAGAGAGGATCAGATCATGGAGAAGGAGGGAGAGGGGCTATGTGGCGTGGGCTAAAGTTAGAAGAATTAAATTCTAGGCGCAAATAGGATTTATATAGACCTTACTGCGCCATACAGTGCTATATCATCCTGACCAATCATAGCCCTTTATGTAATCAGATCTAAATCTGATTGATGGAATGACATATCTGATTTAGTTAGATTAGAGACCCTCAAAACTCTCCTTAGTTGGTGCCAAGACTGGGTCAAACAAGTCTTCTTGATGCCACCTAATTTAATCTCCTGAAGCAACTGGAGTCCCATCTATATGGGACTCCATCTTCTATCCTTATGTGGTGCACACCTCCCTAGGTGTGCACCCCTTTCCTATCTACTTTTTAGTAGAGGATAAGTCCTCAGGTTCTCTCCTATGGGTGCGTGACACATGGACAGATATCTAAGTATCCAGGGTCAATATTTGTCCAATGTCCAAAGATAAGATTTAGTAGGTGATGAAAAATGGCAAGTGTTGTCTCAAATTTACTCATAAATTAAGACAATCCTTTTTTGATCTGGATAAGCTTCAGTCAAACCAAGTAAAGGTTTTTGAGTGAGTCCAAACACATTTAGCTTAGTCTAGAAAAGCTTTAGTGATTGTTAATGGAGAACATTAGGCTCAATTGCATGCTAGCATGATTTTCTTGACCCTAATTGAATCTTATTCAAATTAATTGAACTAGATTAATCCAATTGATGATATCCAGATCTAAATTCTTATTTGTCTGATCTAGTTAGGTTCAGTTTCATATGGCAATGAAATATGTCATGATCTCTATTATCAACATCATCGAAACATCTTTCGATGGATCAGAACTTTTCTGATTTAGACAACTAGTATGATCGATCATCCAAATCATTCTAATTGCTCCCAAAATCTACTAGTCACACCTAGCAGTATATGGTGACAACCCATCAAAATTGGAAGCAAACCTCTTGGTGTAGTTATCTGTGTGATTAATTTCCTCTATCTTGAGCCCCGATTGGATTAGGGTTAAGGTGATCTCGTCAAATCCTAATATCCATCATATGAATTAATCATTCGATTCAAGTCCAATGTGAAAACCCTAATAGAAACTTTTTCTATTATTTCACTCTGCCATGGCCATGGGCTTATGGACTTGATTCTCATGATCATCATAGGGCTACTCCTTATCTACCGAGGTTGATAGATCTCCTATTGGTGCAATCCAATTTCTACAATGAACATGCTATAGATAACATGCACCTAAGGGTTTCAAATGACTAGAAGATCGAGTTATGGTGTAGTCAAACTGTAACCCCCTCAAGGTGAACTATCGATATTTCTTAGATCAAAGAATCAGACATACTACTACAGCTTCGAGCCAGTCATCGATGAGAAGGTAGACTTCCTCATGACTGCTCAAGGTAGTCACGCTCAGTGCCCTCATTCTCTAACGAGTACCTGTACTCTCACTTTGGTATCTCTACAGTATAGACCCCAGATTCATCTATCCAAAAGAAGTGATCGTATACTAACCTTCCAGATCAATCATCATCCTTATGATGATCCTACGGTCGAAAGCATTTTATGAGTTAATAATGAAAATTCATATCTTAAATTTTTAACTCTTGAAAATATGAACTATCATTACCATTATCTCAAGGGTTGTATCACAAACACTTTCAAATACACACTATGATAAAAAATAATTTATTTTATTATTTATAGTTAAAATTATAATTTTTCTCTTAAAAGTATATTATAAGTGTCAGCCAATCTGGCTTCTAGGGCGCACATTTCTAATACCATATGCATTGGTTAACCTCGTAACCAAGTGATGTGGAGATACTAGTATGGCATCCAGATGAGATGTAGGAGTACATCTGCACTGAACATGATCAATGTAGCACTCTACTATCAAGAGTAGCTATCTAAGGCCAATAGTTATAAGTGTCCCTCCGACCTGAGATCACCACGGTGACTTGCGAGCAACTCACTATACTTTGGTGCCGGACTATCTGTATTTCTAATATAGATGATGAAAGATTTTTGGGTACAGTCAAGTACTTGTAGAGTTGGTGTGTGAGTCAAGATAGAATTGACCACTCCTAATTAACTTCAGGAAGAGAATGACTCCCTATGTTTCAATTTAGCAAAACCTAGGCCTGGATAATCCTCGTGAGGTATCATGGGATTTGCAAAATTTTGAGACACAATAGCGATGACTTGTATGAGTGCTGATAGCATACTCGAAGTCATCTTAAGCATTATTGGTCAAAGAGATGAATTATACGGTAACTATGGGTTAGGATTCCAAGAATGCTGCTTTGCATACATTTGACCTATCCGGACGTTGGGAATCATTGCTAGATGGTAACTTCGATTGGTACAAAAATTAGTTTCTATGCTACCGACTTAGGTTCGAACCTATGGGGTCACACACATTAGAGCTTATAATCTGATTGAATGGTTAATTGATGATTGAGAATCATTTCAAGGTCAAACATTCAATGCGATTGATGCTTGACCTAATGCAAGTGTTGCAAGAGGATCGATTAGTAATTGGATTGCTAATTGACTCAATTTGATTGAGCAATCTTTCTAAGATCAAGTATAATTAAATTAGATTCAATTAGAATTGATTTGGATATAATTAGATTAAGTCTAATTGGTTTATTAGATAAGCCAATTGCAAAGGAAGAATAATTTCTTGTTTGACTAGGACCTGGGTGCACCTGATTGACTTAGGATTTAAATCAGATTTAAATTTTGATTTAGTTGAGCTCCAAGTTGGACTAGGATTTTTCTTAATTAGATTAAATTTAATATAGTTTAAATAATATTTAAATTAGATTTAAAATAATTTTGATTTAGTCAAATAATAGGAGTTTCAGTTGGACTGGGACTCTCTCTCTTTCACTTGTGCCTAAGAAAGCCCACGGCAAATTTTAATTTTAAATTTTTTTCTATGATTTTTATGTTTAAGAAATGATTTTTTACATCTCATTATCTTAGAAATTAGATTTAAATTTGATTTGATCAAAATTAGAAGGAAGTTGGAAATTATTTCCTACTTAGAAGAGTCTTCTTTGACCCAAACTCCTCCCTCCCTTGTGCGCCAATTCTACCCACTCCCCTCTATCTTATTCGGCCCTTTTTTCCTTAGTTTTGTACATGAGAGTCAGTGGTTACATGAAAAAATAAGTGAGAGGGGCGTCCAACTGGTTACATGAAAAAATAAGTGGGAGGGGCGTCTAAGAGTTGGACGCCCCATAGAAGTCCTCCTTTGACTAGGTTTTGACCTAGTCTTGCAATAAAATATGGATGCCTCTTATGAGATGGTTTGAGGATGTGAAAAATCCTAGAAAAATTATGAAAAATTAGAGGAAAAGGAGAAGAAGGCATGGAGGATTTGTGGTGCCAAGATTCATAGAGAAGAGCCTTCAAGTAAGATATCAAAAGTTGATGTCTTGAAGAGACAAGATAAAAGAGAAGATTGTCTTCTCGTGTGATTTTGTTTAAAAGTCTTTATTCTTTATTTTTTTTATGATTTTTATATGATAAAAATTTGAGAGAGAGAGGATTAGGGCATGGGATATGTGCTCCAAGGTGTTGGAGCATAGAAATTCTTTTTGGACATGATCTAATCATGTCCTGATGCGAGAAGAAGAAGAGAAGGTCTTCTCTTAGGGTTTCCTTTAGAGCCCTTCTTCTCCATTTTATTTATGAGATTTTATGAGAAAAATTTAAGAGTGTGAGATCTAGAAATGTAAAAGAAAATCTAGAGGAGAAGGTCTCCTCTGAACCTAGCATAAGAATTATTTTCAGGACATCAACCGTTGATGTCCTGAAGGAGAAGATTTATCTTCTTCTAGGTTTTTTCATATGTATTTATTTTTGATTTTTGGGAGATCCAGGAATTAGACTTCTCCTTATTCCTCCTCATATTCTTCATCTCTTAGAATATCCAAGAGATCTGAAGAATATGTATTTGATTAACCATCAGAAGGGATCCACAAGAAGCCAGCACTTCAAGCGGATCTTCGTTCGATGAACCTTCGATGTATGTTGCAGGTTCGTGTGGATCATCTATAGAGGCTGAATGCTTGTGCAACACCAAAGGCAATAACAAATTCAACCATGGAGTTTTTTACCCATGTAAAGATAAAAGATTTGATCTCTTAGTGACCTAGATGCGATCTAGGGTTAGATTTAGAATTATTCTAGATCTTGGTATTGATATGATCAATACCACTTATAATTAATTTAATTTTAAATTTATATTTATATCATAACATATTATAGATCTTTGATGTAGGATTTTGCAATTTGATTACATGCATGTTGTAGATTAAATAGTTTAATCTATGTCTTTTGCTGCTCTATATTTCGAAAATATTTTGAAATCTATGCATGAAATCCTACATGTTTCTCAACACGTCCCATGTAGACCGATCGCAAGCCAGGTTCACCATGGACCATTGCATTTGCCAGCAAAGCAATGCACACCGCCATGTGAAATCCCAATCATGCCCCTAACCAGGTCACTATAGCGGTCCACCCATGCCGCAAAAAATTTTGACGTTAGTAGGGCATCAGCAGTTGGTTCAGTAGGAGATCAGGCTGGCTAAGCTAGTTTTCTAAACCGATTTGAACCAAATTGGCTGGATCTTTTTTATTTTATTTTAATTTTTTCTTTGAAATTCAATTTTGAGCTTAATTTAACTTCATTTTGCTTGAAATTTATTTTATTTGAACCAAAAAATTAAGCTCTTCCTATTGACAGCCTTCTTTCCTACATAAGATTAATAAAAATATCTATTTCTTAAAAATAAATTAATTTATTTTATAATTAAATATTTTTATTAGTATATTTTTAGCATTTATCACACCCTCCAACTTAGTCATTACTAGTCCCTTAGTAATGCTTTATTTAATACCATGTTTCCATAAGATCCTCCTTCATAAAAATAAATTTAGGATTAAAGATTAAAAAGTTTAGAAAATATCACTAAGTATTGAGCTTCAGAAGAAAATTTTGTAGTTAGTATAATTAGAAACATTCTTAGAGTACATCTAAAGATATATAGAACTTGTGTTAATGATGACAACATAGCATTTCGGTGTTAATTTAAAGGATAAAAGTATCTTCTCTTATCACCTATTTTAATTAATTTTCTATGCATTCCCAAGTTAAGCTCATGAATTAAGGTAGCTTTCACACTACCTCTCTCTCTCTTTTTTTTTTGCTGAACATCCTGGCCTTTCCTCCATCATTTGATGTGAATCTCCACACTTGACCTAGGTGCAGAGACCTAGTTACTAAGCTTTGGGCAATCCACATATACTCTATCTTTTATACTTTTATTTTAGGTAGGTAGCATATTCCTTAAATTCAAGTTTCTTTGATTGAAATGTATATTAATTATCAATTTTTAGTGATAATTGAATCCTCAATTGGTCTTATAATCAACACTTACTTTGGCTTATTAGTATGCATGTGCTATTAGGAGTGCTAATAGTCTTAAAGTAATCTAAGTAGGCCTCTAAAAATCAGACCAACTAATGTACTTCTTTAGCTCGCTATATTCATTAGCAAATACTTCTAACTTTTATTATTTTTTCTAATCTATCTTGCTCAAGATTTTCTTTCTTGACATATGGTTTAAAAAGATTTTTTAAAAATAAATTAAATTAATTAATTAATTTTTAAAAAATTTAAAAAAATTTTCCATCCCTCAACTTATTCTATATTGTCTCAATGGAGAAAGAAAAAATAAAGGTGCAGTAAAGGACTACAGAGAATACACCTATACTATTTGTTCAAACTGGTTCTTTGAAGCTTTGCGAACTGGCTTGAGCTCTCATTTGATTTTTTTCTATAAAATTGAAAACACACACCAAAGCAATAAAAGAGAAACAAGAATTTACTAAAAAAAAAGGATCAAAACTAAAAAGAAAAGAAACAACCTATCTAGTAGTTCTGATTTATAGTCTTTAGCTTGACTTTCTTGAGGCTCTAAACTGGATCAATCCAGTGCCACTTCAATAGGTATACATTCATGTTTGGCCGAAATCTCTTTCAATTGGATACTGCTAGCTCTACTAGTCTCAAATATATTTTCTAAAGAATTATCATATATTGATTTGTCAATAACATCAATTTGAAAATAAGTTTGATTATCATCAGGATGTTTAGTAGCTTTAAAAACATTAAAAGTCACTTGTTCATCTTGGACTTTAAGAATTAATTTTTCTTATTGAACATCTATTAAGACTCCTCCAATAGTTAAAAAGGGTCTCCCTATGATAAGGGGTACATCATAATCTTCTTTCATATCAAGAACAATAAAATCAATAGAAAAAATAAACTTGTTTACCTTTTTCAAGACATCCTCAACTATACCTCTTGGATATTTGATGGATCTATCAGCTAGTTGAAGAGTGATAGTGGTAGGCTTTGGCTCTCCTAGACCCAGCTTCCTGAAAATAAAGAAAGGCATGAGATTAATACTTGCTCCTAAATCACATAAAACTTTATCAAACTACAATCACCAATAATGCAAGGGATAATAAATTTTTTTGGATCTTTCAGCTTCTATGGTAATTTATTTTGATGTATTGCTGAGCACTCTTCATTCAAATTTATTCTCTCATGCTCTTTCAGCTTCTTCTTATTTATTAGAATTTCATTAAAAAACTTGGTATACCCGGGCATCTAAGTGATAGCATCTACAAAAGAAATATTAATATGTAAATTTTTTTAAATTTTTATAAAAATTAGAAAATTTCTTATCTAGATGTTGTATTTATCTTTTTGGAAAAGGTAATGGTGGTTCTTAGGGCTTCACTTTTGGATCAGCAAATTTTATTTCTGAGGACAATCCATCTACTGGTTGTTTTGGTGACTGACAAATTTTAGTAGATTGTTTTGTAGTTTCTTCTTCAATCTTTTTGTCCTGATGTGGTTTCTCTAGCTTTTTACCGCTTCTCAGGATGATGGCATTGACTTGCTCCCTTGGATTGGTCTTTGTGTTGCTTAATAAGGATTCCTGTGGTCTCTCAAAGATTATCTTGGCCATTTGACCTACTTGCATCTTCAAGTTTCGAATTGCTGCTGCTTGGTCTTGCCTAAGCTTGATTTCCAGATTTCTTATGGCTGCTTCTTGACTTTGCATGAATTTTGTCTCCATATTCTTTGCTTCTTGATTTTGCATAAATTTAATGTGTAGCTCCTCCATATTGGGCTTCTTTTTAGGTACTGAAAATTCTAAGGGTGGTTGCTGTGCTGCATTTTGATTGCTCCATGAAAAGTTCGGATGCTGCCTCCACCCTTGGTTGTAAGTGTTAGAGTAGGGATTATTTTGCTGAGGCTTGAAAAAATTGCTAAGATAGTTAGCTATATCAGAAGCTTTAGCAAAGGGATTACCTGTCTGGCATTCATTTGTATCATGTCCTCCTCCACAGCTCACAAGTGATGCTCTATACGAGCATAGCTGCTCCCTTCAAGTTGTTGAGCTCAGCCCAAAGAGCTGCAATCTCTGCTGTTAAAGTTGGATTGCCATCTACTCCATGTACAGCTACTGGTCTTCTCGGCATCACACGATTTGCTTGTCATTGATAGCTATTTGATGCCATCTCATCAACTAACTCAAAGGCTTCCTCCTTTATTTTTTTATTAATGGTACCTCCTACTGCTACATCAACCATAGAATGATTAGTAGAAGATAAATTATTATAAAAGGTTTGTACCTAAAGCCATACGGATAATTAATGGTGTGGACATCTCCTCAGTAGTTTCTTAAAATGCTCCCAAGCCTCATGTTGTGTCTCCATGTCTATTTACATAAAAGTAGTAATATCGTTGCGCATCTTTGCAGTCTTGGAAGGTGGAAAGTATTTAGCTAAGAATTTCTAGGCTAGGGCATCCCAAGTTGTGACAGAACCTATAGAAAAAGAATGAAGCCAACTTTTAGCTTTGTCTCGTAAAGAGAAAGAAAATAGCCTTAATCTAATAGCATCATCCGACACCCCATTAATTTTAAAAGTATTACAAAGTTCAAAAAAATTAGAAATATGGGCATTCGGGTCACCATGCACATATCCACTGAATTGGACAGTTGATTGAATTATCTGGATCATCGTCCATTTTATTTTGAAGTTGTTTAGTCACACAGGTGGTCTTCTGATGGTCGAAGCTGCATCGGTTACAGATGGTGTAATGTAGTCATTTAATAGATGATGTGCCACTTGAATAGCTTCTTGTCATCCCTCGATTTCCATATCCAATCCTAGATTGATGTAATTAGGATCTTTAACTATCATATTTCTTTCTTGATGTAGTCTTCTGATTGTCCTCTCAATTTCTGGGTCAAAAGATATTAAATCACTATGTTCAGTACGTGTCATGCACCGAACACAAACCTAAAAATGAAGAATAAAAATTAAAAATAAAATTCTAAAGTAAATTAAGGATCAAAATTTTAATATTGTTTTAGACATAATCTCCGACAATGGTGCCAAAAACTTGATATATGCTAATCTATCGCTATGGTAAGTATACCAGTCGATCAAGTAATAAAATAAGTGAGTAGAGTATCATCTCTAGAGGATTGAAAAATAAATATCAAAAATATTCTTTTCTAACCTTTATTTAGAGAATCAATTTATTAGAATTAAGAAAAATAAGAAGAAATAAAGAAATAAATTAATAAATTGTAAGGAAATAGAGAGAGTGTAATTATTAGAGTTTAAGTCAAGAGCAATAGGTTACTAAGGTAATTGGTTTACCAACTCAATCAATACAATATTCAAGTAATCATGCAAATTTGGTTAATTTTGTTTCATGTGATGATGGAGTCTCCTAAGAAATTCAATATCCATTGGTCCAGGCATAGCAAAACTATCAATATTTATTAACTATCCTTTGGTCCAAGCATAATTTAAATAAATACTGATGCTTTATGTTTTGTGAAACTCTCTAATTAAAATACGCTACATTCAAAGCCCACTAAAATTTCTGCATGTATATGAATTCAAATTCAATTCATGATATAAGGTATATAAATCAAGAAGTATCGACAAAGACGTACTTGGTCTGTATCATCTATGTCCATTAGATTAATTAGAAGATGGTCAGTAATCTAAAAATATTAAGAATAGATTTATATACTTCTCATGAACAAAATATAAAATTTAAAAGTAAATCATACTGAATATTGCATTAAAAGAGTTGCTACATCTTAGCCTTAGTAAAAAAAATTTAGTTCATGGCAAAAGAATCAAAAGCAACAAATAAAATAAAAAGCATGAAGAAATTCAAACAAAAATATGTTTGTTGCTAAAATTGATTATCCATTGCTCTTGGCATGGAGAAATTGATGAAGGAGAGCCTCAGATAGGTACACTGGTCGTTTGAAAGAAAGAAGAAAAGAAAATAAAAAGCTCTCTCTCTCTCTCTCTCCTCTTTTTCTTCCTTAAAACTCTCTAAACCTCCCTATTGTTGAGTCCCTCAAACCTCTCTAAAACTCTCTAAAACTCCTCTCTATTGATCGGCAGTAGTAGGCTTTAAATAGGAGCTAAAGGTAAGATCTACAAGGAATCCCATTGAAAATAGGATTAAAAATCTTGAAACTAGTTAAATTGAAATCCTAGATTATTCTGACTGTTGGATATCGATCAAATGGACCAAAAACCATCAAAAAATCCTTCAAAATCTCCCAGTTTTGGTTGGAATCAATAATAGCCATAGGATCGCCTTCTAGATGGATTCTTGACCATCAGATCATGCAGAGGAAAGACTCAAATGCTTAGTTAAAACTAGGATCTCACAACAGCCATCGAATCTTGATCGAGAGGAACAGATGTCGTTCGTCAGTGTCTCAATCTCTACCATCAGATCAAATCCCAGCACCAACAGCCATTCGATCTCGGTTACATCCCTTGTAGATCAATCGCAAGCTAGGTTCACCATGGACCGCTACACTTGCCAGCGAATTAGCGCGCATGCTACCGTGTGAAATCCCCATCATGCTCCTGACCAAGTCACTATAGCGGTCCACCGTATGCCGCAAAAAATTCTGAAATCAGTAGGGCATCAGTGATCAGTTTAGTCGGCGGTTGGGCTAGCTGAGCTGATTTTCTAAACCAATTTGAACTAGACTAGCCGACTATTTATTTTATTTTATTTTAATTTTTTTCTTTGAAATTCAATTTTAGGCTCAAATTAACTTCATTTTGCTTGAAATTTATTTTGTTTGAACCTAAAAATTAAGCACTTTCTATTGACAGACTTCTTTCTATTAGATATATGTGCCCTAGAAGCTAGAATTGGCTGACAAGAAAAACACTTCTAAAGGCAAAATTATAATTTTGACTATAAATAATAAAATAGGTTATTTTCTATCACATATGTGTATTTAGTGTCTGTGATATATCCCTTGAGTTAATGGTAATGATAATTCTTATTTTCAGAAGTTAAAAATTTAAGATAAGAATTTTCATTATTAACTAATAGGAACACGATATTGTCATTATGACACCATGTTTATCAGTTTAAATTCGACTCTTTACTTTTTAAATTAATTAAAAATTATCAAGAGAGTAGTAAGTCGGGTCGAATCCATAGAGAGGCAATGATTTCTAAAATCTTTGATTCTTTTAATTTTTATTATTATATTTTTTTTAAGAATAGAAAGGAAGGATTTTTGAAAATTAAAGTCAAAAAATAGATTTATAAATAAAAGTAGAATTTAAATTATGCAAAAATAAATATGGTACTAAGATCTACTATTTAGATCTTAGCAACTACTTGCAATAAAATTAAAAAGCAATGAAGAATAATTAATTTAAAGAGCTAGAATTGAAAAAAAAATAAAACTTTCTTTATTAAATTTAAAACTAAGATGCAGAATACAAGAAATTAAAGAAAATTTAGAATTTTAATATAAAAAATTAAAGAAAAAGAAAGAAAAAACTAGAAGAAGATCGCAGATCAGCATAGGCATGGAGATGGCGTAGAAGACTGGCTCTTCTTCTCAGCACTGTAGCTTTGAAGCAATCTTTAATCCTGAGCTTGGCTTCCATCTTGTACCTTAGCTTTTCTTCCACCCGATCTGTCCATTTCAAGAGGCTTAGGATCCTTTTTATAGAGCTAGGAGGGTTGGACATTTATTTCTGAAGGCAATGTGGGACTAATAGCCTTTGTAATCATCAAAATATAAAGAAATTTGAATAAAATTTGAATCAAAATAGCTCTGATATGACTCTAATAAGTCTGATAAAATCTAACCATTCAATAGGAATCCAACGGTCCAAAAACCATCAAAATTAGATGCATATCAGCCCAGATCAGGTAGGATTAAATTTTGACCATCCGATCGCATGTTGATGGAGGAAATCTGGCCGCAAATCATGCGTCAGGAGTCTTGACCATCGTCGGGAGTGTTCTGGACCGTCAGATCATCCCCTTGATCGAGCGCTACCATTGGATGGTGATCCGCGTGAAGTCTGAAGCTGAATCAAATTCGAAAATAACCACAGTTGTCCGATCTTGACCGCAAGCTACTGCAACCATCCAATGGCGTAATTACTATTCTTATGGACCGTATGGACCAATTGTACTGCACACCATAGCCAATCAGTGCCTCTATTGCCTAGTGAAAAGACCAGATTGCCCTGTGAGCCATGATAAATTTTTGTGGACCCTTTAAGGGTCTAGGTCCACCACATGGCAAGCTCTGATTCGTCGGTTTCTGTTGAGCTAGTGGTGCACACTGTGCTGTAGACCAGTTGATGGCTTTTAGGCTTGAGTCGACTAGCATGGATGGTTTGGCGCGCCGACTTGGTCGGCTTGGCTTGGTGCATCATCTTGGTCGGCTTAGCTTGGCGCGTTTGGACGCACCGACTGCTGCGGCATGGCGGCTTGAGCCATTTGAGCCGTATGTTACTTTTCATAATTTTTTTTATTTTATTTCTTTAGAAATTTATATCTTTTCCATTTTAGCTCCATTTTACTTCAAACTTATTTCATTATGATCAAAAAAATAAGCTCTTTCCATTGATTATAAAATTTTATTTTTTAATTTTTATTATTTTTTTAATTAATTTTTTAATTAATAAAAATATGAATTTCTCAAAAATTATATATAAATTGATTAATAATTTTTAAAAATTAATATAAATTAATTAATAAATTAATACTTTTATTGATGAATTTATGGTACTTATCACATCCTCCAACTTAAGCTTTGTTCGTCCTTAAGTGAAGAAAGAATTTAATTTAGATCAATTACCATATTTTGTTGAGATCGTCCTTCACAAGAATAAATGTAGGATTTAAGATCAAAAGTTTAGATAGTATCACTAACTAAGTATTAAGTTTCAGAAGTAAATTTGATGGCAGATTAATCAAAAACTTTCTTAGAGTTCATCTAAAGATTTTTAGCACTATGTTTCGTGAATACTAACTTAGCATTTGGGTGTTGATTCAAAGGACAAATGAATCTTCTTTTATCATCACCTATTTTGGTTAGTTTTTTTGTATATACTCCCAAGTTAAGTGCATGAATTAAGGATAGCTTTCACACTGCTTTTTCTTTTTTTTTTTTTTTTGAAAATTATGCTGAGCATCCTGGCCTTTCCTTCACCGTTTGATGTGAACTTCTACATTTAAGGTGCAGAGTTCTAGTTTAGGGCAATCCACATATACTTTGTATTTTACACTTTTTTTTTTCTTTTTAATTTAAGCAAGTAGCTTTTTTCTTAAATTCAAGTTTCTTTAATTGAAGTATATATAAACCATCAATTTTTAGTGATAATTGAATCCTCAATTTAGCCTTATAATCAACACCTACTGTGCTTCATTAGTATGCATGTGCAATTAGAAGCGTTGTTTAGCCTTTAAATGACCTAAGTAGGCTACTAATGGTCTGACCAAGTAATCCGCTTCTTAACTTGATATCATTATTAGTTAATACTTTCTAACTTTGTTACTTTCCCTAGTTTATTTTGCTTAAGATTCTCTTTCCTGAAATATGGTTTATCCAAAAATTTATTATTTATTTATTATTTTTATTTTTATTTTTTTAATATTATATAAATATTTTATTTATTTTTTTATTTTTTTATTATTTTATTATTATTTTTTATTATTATTTTTTATTTTTTTATTATTTTTATTATTTTTTATTTTTATTTTTATTTTTTTATTTTTTACCCCTAACTGAATTGACATTGTCCTCAATGGAGAGAAAAATAAATAAAAGGATGTAAATTATGTTTATTTATTTAGCATGGTTCTTGAAGCTTATGATCCTTCTCCAGCTTTTTGGTTCTCTAGCTTAGCTTAAAAGAGATAATAAATTAGCTTCAAGAAGTATTGGGTTGCCTCCTAATAAGCACTAAATTTATTGTCTTCAGCCAAACAAAATGCAGTTTAATTCATTGTAGTTCTATTAATTGTACTTGATCAATATTTCGATTTAATGATATCCCTTCAATATATGGTTTAAGCCTTTGGCCATTTACCTTAAAAAAATTTTTAGTCCTAGGATCATAGAGTTTGATTGCACCATGTGGGAATACATGATTAACTATGTAAGGTCCATCCCATCTAGATTTTAATTTTTTAGAGAACAATCGATGCCTTGAGTTAAATAACCAGACTTGTTGATTTGGTTCAAAGGTTTTTCTTGAAATATGTTTATCATGGAAGGCTTTCATTTTCTCCTTATAGATTTTTGAATTTTCATAAGCTTCTTGCCTTAATTCTTCTAATTCACTCAATTGTAACATCCGATTGGAACCAGCTTTGTTTAAATTAAAATTTAATTATTTTATTGCCCAATATGCTTTATGTTCAAGTTCTACCGGAAGGTGGCATGCTTTTCCATAGATTAATCTATAAGGAGACATTCCAATAGGAGTTTTATAAGCTATCCTATAGGCTCATAATGCATCATCTAATCATTTTGACCAATCTTTTCGATCAGGCTTAATAGTCTTCTATAAGATATTCTTAATTTTTCTATTAGATACTTCTACCTGACCACTTGTTTGCAGATGGTATGGTGTAGCTATCTTATGTGTCATCCCATATTTTTATAATAAAATTCAAAATTGATGATTTGTAAAATGGGTACCTCCATTGCTAATGATAGCACATGGAAATCCGAACCTAGAAAAGATATTCTTCTAAATAAATTTTAAGACTACTTTATGACCGTTGGTTCATTTTGTTATTGCTTCAATCAATTTAGAAACATAATTGACAACTACCAAAATGTATTCAAATCCATTGGAAGGTGGAAAAGGTCCCATAAAATCAATTCCCCATACATCAAAAATTTCTACTACTAAGATGGGGTTTCAAAGGCATCATGTCTTTTCTTTGAAATATTCCCTAAGGCTTGACACTTAAAACACTCCTGACTAAAAGTATGGGCATCCTTAAATAATGTTGGCCAATAAAAACCACTCTACAATACTTTGGCCATAGTTTTTCATTCCAGAAAAATGTCCTCCACAAGCAAGGGTATGACAAAATTGTATAAGATACTCCATTGTTTCAGATTCAGGAAACACATCTACGAATGATTTGATCAGCACAAATTCTAAAAAGCTCAGGATCTTTCCCAAAAATAATATTTGATTTGAGCAAAGAATCGATCCTTTTCATTCTTAGACCAGCCATCAGGAATTTATCCTATGACTAAGTAATTGACAATATCTGCAAACCAAGGAGCTCTTTGTATGTGAAACTGTTAACAATTGTTTCATCTGAAAAAGATTCTCTGATTGATATAGGTTCACTATCTTTAACTAGGATCCTAGACAGATGGTCTACTACAACATTTTTAGATCCCTTCTTATCTTCGAATTTCAATATTCAAATTCTTGTAACAGTAAGATCCATCTAATTAATCATGGTTTAGCATCTTTCTTTGAGAGCAGGTATCTCAAGGCTGAATGATCTGAGTAAATTATGATTTTTGATCCTAATAGATATGATCTAAACTTTTCTAGGGCAAACACAATGGCTAGCAACTCTTTTTCAGTGGTGGTATAATTCATTTGTGCTTCATTTAGAGTTCTACTGGCATAATAGATCACTATATAATATTTATTTACCCTTTGGCCCAAGACAACTCCTATGGCAAAGTTTGAGGCATCGCACATAATTTCAAAAGGTAGTGACCAGTTAGGAGGTTGTATGATTGGAGCTTTGGTCACAGCTTCTCTTAAAATTTTATAAGCTTTAAGATAATTTTCATCAAAGTTAAAAGAAACATCCTTAGCGAGCAGATTACACAAAGGATGAGAAATTTTAGAGAACTCTTTGATGAAGCGACGATAGAATCCTACATGACCAAGAAAAGATCGAATTTGTTTGACAGAAGTGGGAGAAGGAAGTTTAGAAATTAGTTCAACTTTAGCTTTATCTACCTCAATCTCTTTCTTAGATACTATATGTCCTAAAACGATCCCTTCTTGAACCATGAAGTGGCTCTTTTTCCCAGCTTAACACTAGATTAGCCTCAATACATCATTTTAATATTTTCTTCAAATTGTTGAGGCAACTCTCAAAAGATTCTCCAAAGACTGAAAAGTCATCCATGAATATTTCTAAGAAATCTCCTATCATGTCTGAAAATATTGACATCATGCACCTTTGAAAAGTCGTAGGTGCATTACATAATCCGAATGGCATTCTATGGAAAGCAAAGGTTCCATAGGGACATGTAAAGGTGGTCTTTTCCTGATCTCCTAGATAGATTGCTACCTGATTGTATCCTGAGTATCCATCTAAAAAGCAAAAGTATTGTTGGCCTGCTAGTCTTTCTAGGATTTGATCGATAAAGGGTAAGGGAAAGTGATCTTTTCGGATGGTTGTATTGAGTTTTCTATAATCTATGCAGACACGCCATCCCAGTGGAAAGTCATGTTGGTACTAAGTTTTCATGTTCAGTGCGGACAACCGTAAGTCCAGATTTCTTTGGAACAACTTATGTGGGACTCACCCAGTGGCTCTCAGAGATAGGATAAATAATTCCAGCATCTAACCATTTAATTACCTCTTTCTTGACTACTTCTTGCATGTTAGGGTTAAGCCGTCTTTGCATCTCTCGAGTTGGTTTGGCATTATCTTCTGTATAAATATGGTGCATGCATATTGACGGACTAATTCCTTTTAAATCGACGACGGTCCACCCTATGGCCTCCTTATATGTTTTTAGAATATTTACCAATTGGTTTTCCTATTCAGTAGTTAAGTTGGAAGCAATTATTACTGGTAGGGTTTTCTTTGATCCTAAAAATACATACTTAAGTGATTCAGGTAAAGGTTTTAGTTCAAGTTGTGGTGGGGCCTGAATTGAAGGATGTAATGGTTCAATTTTTCGCTCGGGTAAGGGCTCAACTTTCACTGACCAAGGTAATGAATGTGATGGTTGAGGTGAATTAAGCAGGGCATTTACTTCCTGGGTTTGAGTTTCTTCAGTGGGTTCATCATCTTGCAGTAAATCTAAGGAGGAATTAGATTCAACTATTTCATCTACCTGATTGATTACAAAGCAGTCTTCCTCCTCTTGGGTGTACTTTGGGGTATTAAAAATATTAATTCTTACTTTTTGATTTCCAAAAGAAATATCCATAGCTCCCATTTTACAGTTGATATTGGCATTGGCAGTTGCTAAGAATGGACGTCCTAAAATTATGGGATTTTGGTTCAGCTCTTGGGATGGTTCCATGTCAAGTATGAGAAAGTCTATAGGAAAATAACATTTGTCTACTCTAACTAGAACATCCTCAATCAAACCACGCGGTGTTTTTATAGATCTATCAGCTAATTGCAAAATGACTTGATGTGGGTTTTAATTCTCCAATCCCAAATTTTTCATAAATCGAGGTTGGAAGTAGGTTTACACTAGCTCCTAAGTCTAGTAATGCTCGGTTAAAGGTTATACCTCCTATAACACATGAAATTAAGGGTGCACCAGGATCTTTCATCTTTTGAGGTATTGGATTTAACAGGACCGCACTTACATCCTTGGATAGCATAACTCTTTTGGTGGTCCGTGGCTCACGCTTTTGGGTGCAGAGTTCTTTAAGAAATTTAGCATAGGCTGGGACATGCTGAATTGCATCGAGGAGGGGATAAATTAATATGAACTTGTTTAAATAGTTCCATTAGCTCCTTGTTGCGTGCTTCTTGCTTTTTACGAGAAGAGCCTGCTTCTAAGGCCGAAGGGAATGGGGCTTTGGGTTTATATGTCTCGGCTAATTCATCTGTTCTCTTCTTTCCTTTATCCATCTTATCAGTGTCAGTACCAGTCTTAAGCTCAAGGTTCTTCTATATGATTATCCTCTTCTTCAAATTTCTCATCTTGGCTAACATCAGTATTGGCCTCTATCACCTGGTCTTGGTATGGGTCCTTAAGAATCCTACCACTTCTAAGTTCAGATATTGCTTTGGCATTTTCTAATTGGGGGTTCTTAGGTGGAATGTTAGATGGATGAGTAAATCCAGGTGGTTGATAGACATTGGATGGATTATTTTTAGGATTTGCAATTGGTTGGCTTGGTAATTGACCTGGTTCTCTCCTCATGCTAGACTCAGCTAATTGTCCTATTTGAGCTTCTAGCCTGGCAATTGATTGTTGTTGGCTTAGAATTAATTGTTGAAGTTGATTGAATTTATCATCGGCTAGATTGGTCTGTTGATGAGGAGGTGGGTATGAGGGCTGATTATAATGCACAGTGGTTGAGAAGACTGACTAGGTTGTCCCTTATTATAGGCATAGTTCTGGTACTGGGGCCTATTTTGATAATTTTGAACTGGTGGGATTTGAGTCTGAGCCTGAGTCTGTTGTGGTTTCCAAGAGAAATTAGGATGGTTTCTCCAACCAGGATTATATGAATTTGAATATGGGTCATTAAGTGGTTTGGAGTAACCTTGAGCAGCTTGGACTTGTTCTTGGATAAGAGGTGGTAATTGTGCAGCCGTGGGACATTCGCTTACATGATGTGTTGGACTAGCACAAATAGAGCAAATCTCCTGATAATTAGAAGCTGGTGTGTATTGTGTAGGAGATTGTTGACCTAGATTTAGGAATTGATCTAATTTCTGGGCAATAAGATCGACTTTATCTAATTTTTGTGCTATTATGTTCAAGTCTATCTTAGAATTAAGTTCTGGAGTTTTGATCTCATAAATTTCCTATGCCCATTTTTGTTGAGAAATTGATCTTTCATAAGAGGATAATGAAGCATGGTTAATAGAGTTTTCACTTAAGAGTTTCAAATAAGGTATAAGCTTCATCCTCACTTTTGCTCATGAATGCACCTCCATAGGATGCATCAACCATCTGCTTATATTGATCTCCTAAACCTTCATAGAAAGCTTGTACAATTTGCCACTTAGATAGACCATGGTGTGGGCATTTTCTAAGAAGTTCCTTAAGTCTTTCCCATGATTCATGAATTTGTTCCCCTAGAAGCTGAGCAAATCCTGTGATGGCTCACCTCATAGTATTGGTTCGTCCTATGGGATAAAATTTCTTAAGGAAATTCATGTTGCATCTCTGCCCATGTTTGAATTGTTCTTCCTAATGTGCCAAGCCAGTACTTGGCTTTATCTTTTAATGAGAAAGGGAACAAGGTCAGTCTAAGGGCATCATCAGAAAAATTCTGAATTTTTACCGTAGAGCAGATTTCTAAGAATTCATCCAGATGTTTGTAAGGGTCTTCATTGGCGTTCCCATAAAAAGATGGGAGCATCTGGATTGTGGTCGACTTGATCTCATAGTGGCTAGTGGGGATATCAGGTATGTGGATGCAAGTCGATGGGTTGTAGGTGGAAGGAATAAAGTATTCCTTCATCTGCCTAGGTGGTTCTTCACGATTTCCAGCCATTTGATTATCTGGTCTTAAATGAATTAGTCTTTCAATTTCAGGATCTGGTTTAACTAGGTCAGGTAAAAGCGATCTTCTACTGTGCATGTACTAGTGCAATCTGATATATGGTTTAAGATATATTTTTTTTTATTTTTTTTTAAGAAAAGAAGAGAGAAGGAAAGAAAAGGGTTTTTAAGAAAAAAATCCTAAGGAGTCTTAAATCTGGAGATGATAGAGAGGAGTTAATTTGGGGTTTATGTTTGATGTTATTTGGCAAACAAGTTAGGCAATCAATCCTGACTAAGAGTTATCCTAGATCTAGACAGCTCCTAACTGCCAAGATCACCTTCGAGCCCTCCAAATAGAGGATTAGCCAATCGACTGGCCAGGTAAGTGTAAGGTCGGTGGGAGTCCCCCCGTTGCTTGCCTTAGACACCAATTGTGCTTGGCCAGGTAAGCAAACAGAACCAATTATGTAACCACCTTCCTTCGGATTCAGTCGCCCCTGAACCACTTTCTTAGACACCAATCAAATTGATTAACCCTAACTTGGTTCAACTCTTAGGGTTTCTTATCCTATTGAGCTTGAATATCCTTAAGGGTTAATGTCTAAATGATTTTAAGAGTTAAGGTTTGGGTTAATATAGGATGCTGGTTGGTTGTTTGTGGGCCAAGGGAGGGTGATCAAATTCCCACCTTATCTTGTTTAATGGGTTGTGCCCTTAATTTGGTTTAATCTGAAATATGAAAAAAAAAAGAAATTTCAATCAAAGAGTTCTATGCAATTTAAACTAGATGCATGCAACTAATTAAATTCTAAAAGGCTTACCTTGCCTCCAACAATCACAAAAAAAAAAAGGGAATAAAACTAATATGATGGATGCTCTAAACAACTAGGGTTTCTAATCTTGTGATGAGATTTTTAATTAGGTTTAAGTAGGTAACTTTTAATTAATTTAAAAATAAAGCAAATATTAATAATAAGGAAAGAGATTTAGGGTTTAGGAATGATCTCATCAAATAGAATTGAGAGTTTTGTTCATTCCCTAATCTTCCTTATTCTTTTCTCTTTTTTTTCTGCAAAATAAATAAGAAAAATAATTACTAGGCAGTAAAAAAAAATCAAAGAAATAAAAAAATTTTAATTTTTATGCCTCTCCGGCAACGGTGCTAAAAACTTGATAGGAACGCGATGTTGTCGTTAAGACACCGTGTTTATCAGTTTAAATCCGACTCTTTACTTTTTAAATTAATTAAAAATTATCAAGAGAGTAGTAAGTCGGATCGAATCCATAGAGAGACAATAATTTATTTCTAAAATCTTTGATTCTTTTAATTTTTATTATTATATTTTTTTAAGAAAAGAAAGGATTTTTGAAAATTAAAGTCAAAAAATAGATTTATAAATAAAAGTAAAATTTAAATTATGCAAAAATAAATTTGGTACTAAGATCTACTATTTAGATCTTAGCAACTACTTACAATAAAATTAAAAAGCAATGAAGAATAATTAATTTAAAGAGCTAAAATTGAAAAGAAAAATAAAACTTTCTTTATTAAATTTAAAACTAAGATGCAGAATACAAGAAATTAAAGAAAATTCAAAATTTTAATATAAGAAATTAAAGAAAAAGAAAGAGAAAACTAGAAGGAGATCGCAGATCAGCATAGGCGTGGAGATGGCATAGAAGACTGGCTCTTCTTCTCAGCACTGTAACTTTGAAGCAACCTTTAACCCAGAGCTTGGCTTCCACCTTGTACCTTAGCTTTCCTTCCATCTGATCTATCCATTTCAAGAGGCTTAGGGTGCTTTTTATAGAGCTAGGAGGGTTGGACATTTATTTCTGAAGGCAATGTGGGACTAATAACCTTTGTAATCATCAAAATATAAAGAAATTTGAATAAAATTTGAATCAAAATAGCTCTAATACGACTCTGGTAAGTCTGATAAAATCTAGCCATTCAATAGGAATCGAACGATCCAAAAATCATCAAAATTGGATGCGTATCAGTCTAGATTAGGTTGGATTAAATTCTGACCATCCGATCTTGCATTGATGGAGGAAATCTGGCCGTAAATCACACGTCGGGAGTTCTGATCATCGTCGGGAGTGTTCTAGACCGTTCGATCATCCCCTGGATCGAGCGCTATCATTGGATGGCAATCCGCATGAAGTCTAAAGCTGAATCAAATCCAAAAATAACTACAGCCGTCTGATCTTGACCGTAAGCTTTCACAACCGTCCGATGGCGCAATTACTGTTCTTATGGACCGCATGGACCGACCATACCATACACCACAGCCAATCAGCGCCTTTGTTGTCAAGTGAAAAGACCAGATTGCCCTGTGAGCCACGATAAATTTCAGTGAACCCTTTAAGGGTCTAGGTCCATCACGTGGCAAGCTCTGATTCGCCGGTTTCTGTTGAGCTGGCGATGCACACCATGCTGTAGACCGACTGATGGCTTCTGGGCTTGAGTCGGCTAGCGTGGATGGCTTGGCACGTCGGCTTGGTCGGCTTGGCTTGGCGCGTTTGGACACGCCGGCTGCTGCGGCATGGCGACTTGAGCCGTATGTTATTTTTCATAATTTTTTTAATTTTATTTCTTCAGAAATTAATATCTTTTCTATTTTATCTTCATTTTACTTCAAACTTATTTCGTTATGATCAAAAAAATGAGCTCTTTCCATTGATTATAAAATTTTATTTTTTAATTTTTATTATTTTTAATTAATTTTTTAATTAATAAAAATATGAATTTCTTAAAAATTATATATAAATTGATTAATAATTTTTAAAAATTAATATAAATTAATTAATAAATTAATACTTTTATTGGTGAATTTATGGTACTTATCATTAACTCATAAAATGCTCTTGACCATAAGATCATCATGAGGATGGTGATTGATCCGGAAGGTTAGTGTATAATCGCTTCTTTATAGTAGATGAGTCTTGAGTCTACGGTGTAGAGACAATGAAGTGAGAGTATAGATACTCGTTAGAGAATGTGGGCACTAAGCATGACCACCTCGAGTAGTTATAAGGAAGTCTACCTTCTCGTCGATGACTGACTCAAAGCTGCAGTGGTGTGTCTGGTTCTTTGACCTGAGGTGCATCGGTAGTTCACCTTGAGGATGTTATAGTTTGACTACACCATGACTCGATCTCCTAGCCATTCAGAATCATGAGGTGTATGTTGGCTATAGCATGTTCATTGTAGGAATTGGATTGCACCAAGATGGAATCTATCTACCCTGGTGGATAAGGAGCAGCCCTATGATGATCATGAGAATCAAGTCCATAAGCCCATGGCCATGGCAAAGAGTGAAATAATAGAAAGAGTTTCTATTAAGATTTTTACATCAGACTTGAATCAAATGATTAAATCATACGATAGAAATTAGGGTTTGATAAGTTTACCTTAACCCTAATCTGATCGGGGCTCAAGATAGAAGAAATTAATCATACAAGTAGCTGCACCGAGAGATTCTTTTTCAATTTTGATGTGTTGCCATCATATACTACTAGGTGTCACTGGTTGATTTTGGGAGCAATTAGAATGATTTAGATGATCGATCATTCTAGTTGTCTGAATCAAAAGAGTTCTGATCCATCGAAAAAATTTTGATGATGTCGATGATGGGGATCATGACATATCCCATTAGCATACAGAACTGAATCTAACTGGATCACACAAATAAGAGTTTGGATCTAGATATCATCAATTAGACTAATCCAATTCAATTGATTTGAATTAGATTTAATTAGGTTCAAGGAAATCATGCTAGCACACGATTGAACCTAACATTCTCCTTTTTCTATCATTAAAAGTTGTCTCGACTAAGCCAAATGAGTTTGTGCTCACTCAGGTACCTTTACCTGGTCTGGCAAAAACTTATTCAGATCAGAAAAGGGTTATCTTAATTTATGAGATAAATTTGAGACAACACCTATCATTTTCCATCATCCGCTAATTCTTGTCCTTTGACTTTGGTCAAACGTTGACCTTTGACCCTTGGACATCTGCCCATGTGTCATGCACTTATTGAAGAGCAGATAGGGGCTTGTCCCCTTATTGGATTTTGGAAAGGAAGGGGTGCATACCTAGGATGGCGTGCGCCCATGGATAGGGATGCCTGGAGTCCCATATGAATGGGACTCCAGGTTGCTTCTTGGATTCAAACTAGGTGACCCTCACCTATAGAATTTGACCAGTCTTAGGCACCATCTAAGGATGAATCTATGGGTCTCTCATCTAATTGGATCAGGTGATGCCATCCTACCAATCAGATTTAGATCTGATTACACGAAGCAGTATGATTGGCCGGGGTGATGTGGCACTGCATGGCACAGCAGGGTCTATATAAAGACCTGTCTGCACCCAACTTTGATAGAACTTTCTTCTAGCCATGCCCCAAGGCTACCCCTCTTCCTCCTCTGTGCCACCTTTCTAATTTTATCTCTCCTCTCCATGCCCAAGAAAAGTTGGGCTTCAGATTAGTGCGATTCAAGCAACAAAAGGCTGACGAGAAAAGAAGAAGGTAGCACTGCTGCAGAGACGACAGCAGATCTTCGAAAGAAGTTTCGAAGATCCTCCAAATCAGATCTAGATCTAATTTTTGGAGATGTGATAAAGAAGAAGAAGATCTTCAAATCTAGCTTGAGTGAATATCGGTAGAGGTCAGGCGCTTGCATGGCTAGATCTAGAACCTCAGGCAATCAGCAGGATCATCAACGGGTAATCGGATTACCCATATCAAGATAAAACTAATTTAGATTTAATTTAATTTAATTTTTTTATTTATTAGATTATAAAAAATTAGATCTAGAAAATGTTATATCTAATTTAGATCTAAGAAAAAATTTTTAAAATATGTCTCTCGATCCAATCAGATTTGAACGAACCTGACACAGAAAAATCAAGATTTCCCCTTCAACTGAAATCAGAGCCAGGTTCCATAAAATTTATTTAGATCTAATTTAATCTAATAAATTAGTAATTTTAGATATCACATGAGATATAATTAAATCTAAAATTAAAAAATTAAAAAATTAAAATTAATTAATCTAGATCTGAAATGTATGAGATACATAACTAGACTAGGAATAGAATTGACTATGTGTAGTCTAGTATAATCATAATTTTTATTTAATTAAATATAATTTTAAAATTTATTTATTTACTATTTTTTGATCTTATAAATATTATAATCAGGTCTAAAAATAGAAAATAAATTAAATTTAATTTGTTCATATGAGATATGATAGTTGCATGTTTAGACTAGTTGTAGAATAGTCCTACAAAAAGGTCTAGATTAAATTTTATTTGATGTGATCAAATTTAAATTTAATTTTTTAGATAATTATGAGATAATTTAGATCTAAAAAATATGCATGATATGATGTATACAAAACATATTTTAATTAGATTAATTTTCTTATATGAGATATATGCTTAGATCTAATTAGTTTTGTAGATTAGTTGTATTTTTGATTAAGGCATTTTTCTTGGCCGTTCAATCATAAGAACAAAGTAAGGTTTAAAGATCCTCTCCTTTCATTTGATGGGGTGTTCTTATGATGTGTAGAGATGTTGCGCGTTCGTCCTTAATCAGAAATTGAAAACTTACTTTTTGCAAAACCCTAGATCCTAAAACCCTAGGATCTTATTTGCATGTTTTATTTATGAACCCTAAACTTAATTAAGAATTAAGATTATGAAACATATTAGGTCTAAAATTGAGAATTTTTAGATCTAAGACATGTTCATAAAATTGGAATCGAGCTTGGGTAGCTCAATTAGGTCTAAGCGGTTGATCAAACCGAATTAAGAGTTTATTAGATGGGATCAATAATGCTTAAATTGACAAGCCTAATAGGATTAAGTTTGGGTCAAGATCGAGTCATGTGAGTGATCGATCAAGCTAAGACCTAATTAGGCTCAATGGTTAGAGTCTAGATTGTAGGTTAACCTGATTGATTCTAGCTCAACAATTTGGTGTCTAAGGTAAGTTTGGCAGATACGATCGACTAGTTTTTAATTGAGAGCTACTTGACCCGAATGCATTCTTATCGAGTTAATGGCATATTCCTTCTACTGGTCTCACTTGCCTGACCATATTTGTTGACTCAATTCTGATTTGAGGTGGTCAATAATCCAAACTAATCCATGCCACTAGGTTAGTCATAATGGTTTTGACTATGTCAAGTCTAGTTTAATGAGACCTAAATCAAATCTCCCTAAGAAAAGATTAAGTCTAAGATCTTCCACCATTGTAGATGTACGGGCCCTTCCCAGGGTTGATTGCTCTCGACTGGTTACAGTGGCTCAGTTGCACCGAAAAGATGCAACCATATCTATTAGGCATTAGATGCTACAGGCTGGAGGATGGATTGGGCTCAATATTTCAGATATGGTGAGAGACTCAATTAGAAATTCAATCTGTGCAAATGGTGGGTCTAACATAACTAAGGAGTGGATCAATATTCTGGACACGATGAGATTCATGAATTAGAAATCAAGTTTGGATGCATCATGATTAGAGAATCATTGAACAAGAGTTCTTCATTCATTGACTAACCCATCACCAATAACTGTTAGGTGAGGTGATGAGTCAGTTGGTGGGACTGCACCATCCATTAGAAATCAGTAATCGTGGAGATTTTCGCATCTCTATAGAGGGAGTGTAGGGATCTAAGAAAATAATGGGAGCTAATTTATTTAAAAATAAAATCTCTAAATAAATTGGTTAAGTCATAGTTATAATATCTAACTAGAAACTTTGACTCTCTATAGAAAAATATCTGTATCCAACCCACTAGCATGAATCCTGGACACCCATAGACGAACCAGACCAAATTATAAGGATTGGCTCTGAAACTTCAAAATCATTTTGGGTTCTAAGAAGGTAACTCATGTACTGGACCAGGACCCTTCCACCTTACCAGCTTGTCCATCCGTTGAGTAGAAAGCATCTCTAGATAAGTGGACAGACGATGATAATAAGGCCAGATACTACATGTTGGGCTCAATGTCTGATGAACTTCAGTGCCAACATGAAGATATCAGGACTACTTGCCAAATGTTGGCTCACCTACAGGAGATGTTTGGTGAATAGAGTCACATAGCCAAGTATCAAATCACTAAATGACTGTTCAAGACTAAGATGCGTGATGGACAGTCAGTTCAAGATCATTGTCTGATGATGATCAAGGACATAGAAGAGCTTGAAAAGCTCAGAGTAAAGTTGGACTTGGATCTGCAGAATGATATAATTCTGCAATCTTTGACTGATGCGTATGGGCAGTTCATCATGAACTACCATATGCATAAACTTCAAAACTCCCTGGCCAAACTTATGAACATGCTGCTTACCGCTGAGCTTTTCATGAAAGGTTCTAAAGGCTTGGTACTTGCTATGGAATGAACTTCTTCCAAGAGAAAGTTTTTTGGAAAGAAGAAGAATTCTGTGAAAAAGTAGAAGATGGAAGGAGGAAAGAAGAAAAAGGCAGAGCTAAAGAAGTAGGCCACTGACAAAGAAAAGTATTTCCATTGCAATAATGATGGCCACTGAAAGCGAAACTGCCCTACTTACTTAACCACCCTAAAGAAGAAGGAGGCGGGTCCTTCTGGAGGTATGCTCGTTATTGAGTCTAACCTTATGGTTTCTTCTGCATCCAGTTGGCTACTTGACTATGATTCTAGTGCTCACTTGTGCACTTCTGTGCAGGGTCTTGAGGATAGCAGGAGGTTGAGGGATGGTGAGATGATCTTGTGCATCGAAAATAGAGCAAGAGTTGCTACCATGACTGTGGAAACATATCCTCTTCGACTACCATCTAGTTTAGACTTAGTATTATAAGACTGTTATTATGTGCCTGTAGCAAGCAGAAATTTGATTTTTGTTTCTTGCCTTATATTAGAAGGCTATATAATTAGTTTTCTTAAGGACCATTGTAACATTCTTTATGAAAGAAATAAAATTGCAAGTGGTTTCCTTATTAATGATCTTTATCAGTTACATGTTGATGTATCTATTTTTAATTTCAAGCAAAATGTGAATGCTATAAAATCAAAATGACCTAGGGATAGTCCAAATGATAGATATCTATGGCACCTAAGACTAGGTCATATAGCAAAAGATAGGATTAACAAATTAAAAAAAATTGGGCTATTGAGTCCGTTGACTTTCGAGTCATATCCAATTTATGAATCATATCTTCATGGCAAAATGACTAAGCTCCCTTTTGTAGGACATAGGGAAAGGGCCATGGATCTTCTTGTCCTAGTACATACTGATGTGTGCGACCGATTTGATTTGCCGGCTAGAGGTAACTTTGTCTACTTCATAATCTTTATCGATGATTTATCTAGGTATGGATATGCGTATCTTATGAGACATAAGTCTGAAGCTTTTGAAAAGTTCAAAGAATTCAGACATGAAGTAGAAAAGCAAATTGAAAAATCTATTAAGGTTCTTCGATCAGATCGAGAAGGTGAATACCTTAGTCAGAACTTTCTGGACTATCTCAAGAAAAATGGTATACTCTCTCAATGGACTCCATTTGGAACACCTCAACTCAATGGGGTTTCAGAATGAAGGAATCAGACCCTATTAGATATGGTCCGATCCATGATGAGCTTCACAAACCTTCCTGATTTTCTTTGGGGATACTGTTTATTAACTGTAATATACTTACTAAATATGATTCCTTCTAAAACTGTTCCTACCACAGCGTACGAAATATGACATGGTAAGAAACCAAGTTTGGGTCATCTCAAAATTTAGGGTTGTCCGGCTCATGTCAAAAGACAATAAGCAGACAAGTTAGACTTTAGGTCCTTCAGAGCTTGATTTATAGGTTATCCTGAAGAGTCATTAGGATATTATTTCTACATTCTAGAAGATCACAATGTGATTATGAGTCAACATGCCATTTTTCTTGAAAAATAGTTTATTCAAGATAGCGGTATTGGAAAGCAGATTAAGCTTGAAGAGAAAGTCTCATAAGAGCAACGAGCTAAGAACCAAATGGAACCAAATTAGGTTGAGCCAATCCATTTACTACCTCCTCCACCTCATAGATCGAAAAGGGTTTTCCCATCCCCCTGAGAGGTACTTAGGTACTATTTCAGAGGATGTAGAGAAAATGTTCCTCATAGGTAATGGGGTTCATGGTGATGATCCCAAAACCTAAAATGAGGCGATATCGGATATCGACTTCGAGAAATGGCTAGAGGCAATGAAGTTCAGAAATTGACTCGATGCACTCAAACCAAGTTCTGGACCTTGGTAGATCCACCAGAAGGTATAGTACCTATTGGATGTAAATGGATCTGCAAGAGAAAGATTGGTGCAGATGGAAATATGGAGACATTCAAGGCTAGATTAGTGGCAAAAGGTTATAGTCAATGCGAAGGCATTGACTATCAGGATACCTTTTCGCTAGTAGCTATGCTAAAATCCATCCGCACATTGCTTGCTATTGCAGCCTATTTCGATTATGAAATATGGCAAATGGATGTGAAAATGACATTCTTAAATGGATATCTTGAGGAAGATATCTATATGGAACAGCCGCTAGGTTTCACATCCAGTGATGATGATCATAAGATATGCAAGCTGCAAAGGTCCATATATGGACTTAAGCAAGCATCTCGGAGCTGGAATACTCATTTTAATGATGTGATCAAATTATTTGGTTTCATCAAAAATGAGGAGCCATGTGTCTTCAAAAAGGTCAGTGGGAGCGCTATTGTCTTCCTCGTATTGTACGTGGATGACATCCTCCTTATTGGGAATGATATTCCCATGTTGACCACAGTTAAAATATGGTTATCTAAAGAATTCTCCATGAAAGACCTAGGAGAAGCATCCTTTATTCTAGGAATTAAGGTCTATAGAGATAGACCAAATAGGATGCTAGGACTTTCACAGAAGATGTACATAGAGGAAGTGCTAAAGAGGTTTAGCATGGAAAACTCTAAGAGGGGTTTAGTACCCTTCAGACATGGCATTCATCTTTCCAAGAAGATGTGCCCTAGCACACCTGAGGAAATAGAACGCATGAGCAAGATCCCTTATGCTTCAGCAATAGGGAGCCTCATGTATGCCATGTTATGTACACGACCTGATATAGCCCATGCTGTGAGTGTCACGAGCAGATATCAGTCGAATCCAGGTGAAGAACACTGGACTTCTGTGAAATGTATCCTTAAGTACTTAAGAAGAACTAAGGATATGTTATTGGTCTTTGGTAATGGAGAACTCCAAGTCTAAGGGTACACAGACTCGGATTTTATGTCCAATATTGATGGTCGAAAGTCAACATCTGGGAGTCTATTTTTGTGCAATGGTGGAGCTATCAGTTAGAAAAGTTCCAAGCAGACAGTGATAGCAGATTCCACCATGGAAGCAGAATATATTACTACATCAGAAGCTGCAAAGGAGGCATTCTGGTATAAAGAAGTTTGCCACAGAGATCGGAGTGATGCCATTAGATGCCATTTCTCTATACTGCGACAACAATGATGCCATAGCCCTTGCTAAGGAGCTAAGCTCTCACCGAAAATCCAAGCACATCAAGCGGCGATACTACCTCATCCATGATTACCTCGAGAAGGATTACGTCGAGGTCAAGAGAGTCAACTCCGTAGACAATGCGGCAGACCCACTTACTAAAGCCGTTGGGCCAGCAGAAGATCGAAGCCCATCTTGAGAAGATGGGACTTAGATTTGTAGCCAATTGGCTTTAGGTCAAGTGGGAAGTTTGTTAGATATATGTGCCCTAGAAGCCAGAATTGGCTGACACTTGTAATACACTTCTAGGGGCAAAATTATAATTTTGACTATAAATAATAAAATGGATTATTTTCTATCACATATGTGTATTTAGTGTCTGTGATACATCCCTTGAGTTAATGGTAATGATAATTCTTATTTTCAAGAGTTGAAAATTTAAGACAAGAATTTTCATTATTAACTCATAAAATGCTCCTGACCGTAGGATCATCATGAGGATGGTGATTGATCTAGAAGGTTAGTGTATAATCACTTCTTTTATAGTAGATGAGTCTTGAGTCTACGGTGTAGAGACATCAGAGCAAGAGTATAGATACTCGTTAGAGAATGAGGGCACTGAGCGTGACCACCTCGAGTAGTCATAAGGAAAGTCTACCTTCTCGTCGATGACTGACTCGAAGCTGCAGTGGTGTGTCTGATTCTTTGACCTGAGGTGCATCAACAGTTCATCTTGAGGGTGTTATAGTTTGACTACACCATGACTCGATCTCCTAGCCATTCGAATCCTGAGGTGTATGTTGGCTATAGCATGTTCATTGTAGGAATTGGATTGCACCAAAGATGAAATCTATCTACCTCGATGGATGAGGAGCAGCCCTATGATGATCATGAGAATCAAGTCCATAAGCCCATGGCCATGGCAAAGAGTGAAATAATAGAAAGAGTTTCTATTAAGATTTTCACATCGGACTTGAATCGAATGATTAAATCATATGATAGAAATTAGGATTTGACGAGTTCACCTTAACCCTAATCTGATCGGGGCTCAAGATAGAAGAACTTAATCACACAAGTAGCTGCACCAAGAGGTTCTTTTCTAGTTTTCATGGGTTGCCACCATATACTGCTAGGTGTCACTGATGGATTTTGGAAGCAATTAGAATAATTTAGATGATCGATCATTCTAGTTGTCTGAATCAGAAGAGTTCTGATCCATCGAAAGAAGTTTTGATGATGTCGATGATGGGGATCATGACATATCCCATTACCATACAGAATAAAACCTAACTGGGTCACACAAATAAGGGTTTGGATCTGGATATCATCAATTGGACTAACCCAGTTCAATTGATTTGAATTAGATTCAATTAGGTTCAAGAAAATCGTGCTAGCACATGATTGAAACTAATATTCTTCTTTTTCTATCATTAAAAGTTATCTTGACTGAGCCAAATGAGTTTGTGCTCACTCAGGTACCTTTATTTGGTCTAACTAAAATTTGTTTAGGTTAGAAAAGGGTTGTCTTAATTTATGAGATAAATTTGAGACAACACCTGCCATTTTCTATCACTTGCTAATTCTTATCCTTTGACTTTGGTCAAACATTGTCCTTTGACCCTTGGACATCTGCCCATGTGTCATGCACTTATTGAAGAGCAGATCAGGGCTTGTCCCCTTACTGGATTTTGGAAAGAAATGGGTGCACACCTAGGATGGCGTGCGTCCATGGATAGGGATGCCTGGAGTTCCATACGAATGGGACTACAGGTTGCTTCTTGGATTCAAACTAGGTAACCCTCACCTATAGACTTTGACCAATCTTAGGTGCCATCTAAGGATGAACCTATGGGTCTCTTATCTAATTGGATCATGTGATGTCATCTCACCAATCATATTTAGATTTGATTGCATGAAGCAACGTGATTGGCCAGGGTGATGTGGCACTACGTGGCACAGCAGGGTCTATATAAAGACCTATCTGCGCCCAACTTTGATAGAACTTTCTTCTAGCCATGACCCAAGGCTGTTCCTCTCCCTCCTCCATGCCACCTTTCTAATCCTGTCTCTCCTCACCATGCCCAAGAAAAGTTGGACTTGAGATTAGTGCGATTCAAGCAACAAAAGGCTGACGAGAAAGGAAGAAGGCAGCACTACTGCAGAGATGACAGTAGATCTTTGAAAGAAGTTTCAAAGATCCTCTAAATCAGATCCAAATCTAATTTTTAGAGATATGATAAAGAAGAAGAAGATCTCCAGATCCAGCTCGAGTGGATATCGGTAGAGGCCAGGTGCTTGTGTGGCTAGATCCAGAACCTCAAACAATCAGCAGGATCATCGACGAATAATCGGATTACCCATATCAAGCTAAAACTAATTTAGATTTAATTTAATTTAATTTTTTTATTTATCAAATCATAAAATTAGATCTAAAAAATGTTAGATCTGATTTGGATCTAAGAGAAAATTTTTGAAATATGCCTCTCGATCCAATCAAATTTGAATGAATCTGACATGAAAAAATCATGATTTTTCCTTCACCTTCTTGTATAAGATCAATAAAAATATTAATTTTTTAAAAATAAATTAATTTTTTTTATAATTTAATACTTTTATTAGTATATTTTTAATACTTATCATACTAGTATGGCATGCAAGTGAGATGTAGGGGTACATCTGCACTGAACGTGACCAACTACAAAGCTTTTTTGCTATCAAGAATTACTCTGATGGAATATGGACATAAGCATCCCTCCAACCTGAGATCACCATGGTGACTTTCAAGCAACTCATTGTGCTTTGGTGCCAGACTACATGAATTTTTAATTTAGTAATGGAAGGTTTCTGGGTATAGTCAAGTACTTGAAGAGTCGGTGTGTAAGTCAAGATGAGATTGACCACTCCTAGACTCAAGAGCTACATTTAGTTGTATTTTAATTTAGCAAAGCCTTGGCCAGGGTAGTCCTAGTGTGGGGTTACAGGACTAATTGCTTTGAGACATAATTTGGATATATCTTTCAGGGTTGATAGTTTAACCCTCAGTCATCCTATGCACAGAGGTCAAAGAAATGAATTATGCGGTAATCATCTTCATGTAGGTTCTAAATATTGTGATTGCACTATTCGACCTATTCGGACGTCGAGTATTTTTGCTAGATGGTTACTTTGATTAATACAGAAAATTGATTTCTGTGCTACTGGCTTAGGTTCGAACCTCCAGGGTCACACACACTAGAGGTTTCTATCCGATCTAATGGCTACTAAAGAAAAATTTAATTAGTGATTTGATCGCTAATTAACTCAATTTGATTGAGTAATGATTTTTGGTTCAATTTTAATTGAATTGGATTCAATTTGCTTTGACTTGATTAGGTTATGAGATGACCTAATCGTCAAGGAGGTTTAATTCCTGATTTGATTAAGGGTTTGGCTTTATTAATTCATGATTTAATTAGGATTTAACTGAGCCTAATTAAGCCTAAATAAATTGGATTTATTAGGCCTAGCCAAATTAGTTTGGATTGGATCGTAATTATACTAGGATTGAAAGACTATTTTAACTAGTCTTATGTGCCACATCACCTTGATCTTGCATCCATCCTTTTTGCCATGAGAATTGAGAATTCTTATGAAGAAATCCATGCACAAGAGGGCGCACGCCCTTCCTTCTCACATTCTTAAGTGGATAAAATTAGATGGTTACTATTTAAATTCAAATGGAGTTTGAATTCGAATAATCAACCACCCGATCCTTATCCCTCCACGCACTCTCTACTTTATTTGGCAAAGATTAAAAGGAGTTTTGTGATGGGTCATGAAAAGAATCTGAGAAGAGAAGTCCCTCCCCATGTGGTCCACCTTATTGTGCATGAAAAATACTGAGAGTTTCTTGAGAGAAATTCCAAGAGTGTTGCGCAGGGTTCTAGATGAGTGCTGCCCTAGAATTTCAACCTAGGGTTTGGGCAGAGAGAATGTGAGCTATGAGCATCACAAAATCACATGACTCTTGAGAGACCTTTCACTACCTCTCCCCTACCTCTGGTAATTTTCTAGAACATCCAAAATCGTTGGAGGAAGATCGAATCAGTTCGATCTAAATCAGCCATCGAATGGTTCCGACATTGAGCTAGCACTCGGGAGGAGCCGACGGGACCAGGAGCCTTGTGTGGATGATCTACAGAGACTAGACACACTGTGTGATTGCATCACGATGAGTGGACCTTCCTGATGATGATTAGATTATGGTGATCGACTACCTGCACAAGATAATGTGTTCTGAACACATACATCAGTAAAAATAGTTTTACTACAATTATTATTTTTATTTTCAGATATGCATGCATATATGATATATTAGATCCTAAAGCATGTAGAGTTTTCAAATTAGATCTACAGCTCTTATTATTAATTTGATTAATAATAATAATTATTATATATATATTTTGAAAAAAAAATTTTGAAAGTAGAGCTAGAAATCCTGCATGCTCCCTTCAATTTCGATTCACTTGAGTTGCTTGGTCTGCACATTGGGATTAAAGTAGTGTTGGCTGGAAATTAAAATCTCTTCTATTATGTAAGCCTCTACAATAAAACCTTCAACTCGGGCCTTATTTTTTACTTTCTTCTTAAGACTGTGCATGTATCTTTTAAATGGATACATCCACCTATACTACACTAGACCTCCTATCCTGGCTTCATACACTAAATGAATCACGAGATGCTCCATGGAGTTAAAGAAGTTGGAAGAAAATATCTATTAGAACAATCAATACTGCTTTGATATCAATTATTGTACCTATGGCTTCTCGAAACCACAATCATAGATCTAATGTCTTGCATGAACTAGGCTGTTAATCCAGAAATATAAAGAAGAGCAAAAGTTGATGGCGGTACCTAAGACTTGGCATTGGAACCAGAGAGAAAAGAAAGAAGATAGTTATGGAGAAGCTCTATATTGATTCCATCTTTTGTAAAGATTACAATACTTGAATTAATATATCATAAGGTTTCTGCTATACCACATCAACCCTAATAAACCCAAACTCTAGCTGAAAAACCCATGTACACCCTAATAAACCCTAATAAACCCAAACCCTATTCTCCTAAGCTAATCTAATACATGAAAGCACTCACCAAGCCCATGTACATCCATGTCTCCCATGCTCTCATCCCTTGGATCTAAATCTAACCTATACGTGAATTAGCCACCTTAAGATCTTATTGGACCAGGCCTTAAGATCCTCTGGATTAATCCAAATCTAAGACCAAATAGAAAATCCATCCTATTCTGTATACCACTATCGAGCCATTCTATCAGCAGCCAAGCAGCCTCGACTGCATCTTGTCCGAACCCTGTCTACTGTCTGCTTGAGATAGCCAGCTCGACTGTATCCCGAGCCAGCTCAGTCTTTGGCCGAGCTAGCTCGACTGCATATCCGAGCCAGCATGCCTGTATGTCAATCCCTTGTCTTAGCTGATTCTTCTACTGGCTTTGGTCCTTTGCTCCATCTTATATCCTAGGTCCCTAAAGCACCTACCAAGCCCCTCATGATCCTCATACCTAAACATCGAGTCCGTGTAGGGCTACACATCATCTTTACCTTAGGACAACTTCTGTCCTAGTCCTAGGACTCACACCCATCTTAATCTCTCAGAGCCAATATCTTGGCTCCTCCCACGACCTCCCAAAGCTTGGGAATACCATAAATCCATATAATCTCCACCTTGGTGAGCCCAAGCCTTGGCACACTTGGCAATATTTTTCTACACGATCCCATCGTTGATGCATGCCCTGATAGGTACTTGTGCACACCTTGCCACTACCATCTTTCTTCAGTTGCTAAGCTCCCTTTAAGGCATTTGGAATGACTACCTCCATCACTGAAGACCTTGACTTGCACCTATGCACCACCCTTGGAGTTGTAGGCATCCTTTTGCTTGATAGTCGTATTATTTATCCTTGACTTTCATGGAGAATCTGCAACAATCCTATGCCGACACCTGCTGCATACCCTGACACGATCTCCTCATAACTTTGCCTATCCTTCTGCACATGCTGCTCCACTTGGAACTATGCATCTCCAACATTGGTGCTAGGATATTGATCCTCCTGCACTCCTCCACTTTGAATTCATGTCATATCTCTTTCTACTTGTGAAGCCACCCCTGTCCAGTGCTCCACCTAAAATCAAAGTCCTCCTGATGCTATAGAAGTTTACTCTATAATCGAGTCTCCTAAGGCCAACCTCTCAATACTACACTGCTAAGCCTTCCGCTACACATCGAACACCGTCGCTGCTCCTTCAGACCCTTCGCACTCTATGGACCCCTCCAAAACTATCTCGGATATACTACACCCCGCAGGCTCCTCCGAGACCACTAAGAGTTTGTCTAACTTTTCACTTTCAGTGATTGAAATAATGGAATCTGACTTTTCTCCTCTCTTGCACTTCTTCCAAAGGAGACACTCCCGCTTAAAGTACCCTACTTTGCCATAGTTGAAGCACTTCTTGGATCCATTGCTACCCCTCTGCACGTCCTTCTTCTTTCCTTTCTTTGGCCTCTTTGAAACTATGAGACCCTCCAGAAAGACCTCCTTCTTCATCATCCATTCCCGCTACATATTGGACCTTAGCACTAATACGATCTCCTCGCACACCAGTGTCTCCTTACCATACAGTAACGCAGTTACTAATGGATCAAAGCTCCCAGATAGCGAACCTAGCAACAATAAACTCTTGTCCTCCTCTTCGAGCTCCACCCCAATGTTGAGCAAGTTCATGCTCATCCGATCGAATCGCTGAACATGTCCCGCAATATTCTCACCTTTTTGCTTTCAAAGGCTATGTAGTTGCTTCTTCAGCACCAACTTGTTCCACATGTTCTTCCCTATATACAACTAATGTAATCTTGACCATAAACCTTTAGATATCTTCACCTCCAACATGCCATACAGCACCTTATCTACCAGATAAGCCCTAATCATGGCATATGTCCTTTCCTCCAAGGACTTCCACTCCTTATCTATCATCTCCTCCAGCCTATCCTCCAAGATTGAAATCAGTCTCATCTAAATCAGCAAATCCTCCATCCTAATCTTTCACATCATGAAACTATCTTTTCCATGAAACTTTTTAAATCCTACCTTCAACTCACTATTCTCCATGATCAAACTAAATCAAAAACAACCAACAGGTACATCTAAAAATTATCTTGACTAGGAATGATAGACAGTAGCCCTTAGATATCTTCCTTCCTCATGAAACCTAGAGAAAAGCCTTAGATCTAAACCTCACTACTAGTTTTTGCTGAAACCTAATCTTCTTCCTTCTTTATGCTTAATCGAGCTTTGATACTAATTGAAGAAAAAATCTTATTTTCTGATGCAGGTTCGTTCAGATCTAATTGGATCAAGAAGGATATTTCAAAAAAAATTTTCTAAGATCCTAGTCATATCTGATCTTATTGATCTGATAAAATAAAATTAAATAAAAATTAAATTAAATCTACTTTAATTATATCTTTATTTTGAATAATCCAATTATCCTGTGATGATCTTGATATTTACCTGAGGTTCTGGATGTAGCCATGCCAGCGCCTAGCCTCTACCAGTATCTACTCGAATAGAATTTAGAGATCTTATTCTTCTCAATCTATCCTCCAAAAATTAGATCTAGATCTAGTCTTGAAGATCTTCAAAATCTCTTTTAAAGATCAACTATTATCTCTTGCAGTAGTACTATCTTCTTCCTTTCCTGTTGTCTTTCATTTGCTAGGATCACACCTAACTCATGCCCAAAGTCCCTTGGGTGTGGAGAGAAGAGAGAGGACCTGAGGATGGCATAGAGAGAGAGGGAGAGGGGCTATATGGCATGGGCTAGAGTAGAAATTCATAATTCTAGGCGTAGATAGGATTTATATAGGCCATGCTGCGCCATACAGTGCCACATCATCCCAGCCAATCATAGCCTTTTATGCAATTAGATCTAAATCTGATTGGTGGGATGACATCATCTAATCCAATCAGATTAAAGTCCCTCATGAACCTCCTTAGGTGGTGCCAAGACTGATCAAACAGGACTCCTTGGTGCCACAGCATTTAAATTCATGAAGCAACCTGGAGTCCCATCTGTATGGGACTCCATGCGTTATCCTCATGGGGTGCATGCCTCCCTAGGCGTGCACCCCTTGCCTGTCTGCTTCTTAGCAGGGGGATAAGGTCCAAGATTCTCTCCTATGGGTGCATGATAGATGGACAGATGTCGAAGTGTCAAAGGTCAATATTTGACCAAAGTCCAAAGACAAGATTTAGCAGGTGATGGAAAATTGTAGGTGTTGTCTCAAATTTATTTCATAAATTAAGACAACCCTTTTCTAACTTGGACAAGCTCCAGTCAAATCAAGTAAAGATTCTTAAGTGAGCCCAAACACATTTGGCTCAGTCGAGATAAGTTTTAATGATTGTTTAAAGGAGAACATTAGGCTTAATCGTGTGCTAGCATGATTTTCTTGAACCTAATAGATTCGTATTCAAATCAATTAAATTGGGCTAGTCTAATTAATGATATCCAAATCCTAATCCTTATTTATGTAATCCAATTAGGTTCAGTTCCATATGAAAGTGGGATATGTCGTGATCTCTATCATCGACATCATTGAAACAACTTCTGATGGATTAAAACTTTTCTGATTCAGACAACTAGTATGATTGATCATCCAAATTATTCTAATTGCTCCTAAAATCCACCAGTGACAGCTAGCAGCATATGGTGGCAACCCATCATAACTGAAAGTGAACCTCTCAGTGCAGTTATCTGTGTGATTAAGTTACTCTATCTTGAGCCTCGATTGGATTAGGATTAAGGTGATCTTGTCAAACCCTAATTTCCATCATATGAATTAATCATTCAATTCAAGTCCAATGTAAAAACCTTAATAGAATTCTTTCTTTTATTTCACTCTACCATGGCCATGGGCTTATGGACTCGATTCTCATGATCATCATAGTCTACTCCTCTTCTACCGAGGTAGATAGATCCCCTATTGGTGCAATCCAATTTCTACAATGAACATGCTATAGCCAACATACACCTCAGGATTCCGAATGGCTAGGAAATCGAGTTCTGGTGCAATCAAACTATAATACCCTCAAGGAGAAGTATCAATGCACCTTAGGTCAAAGAATCAGACACACCACTGCAGCTTCGAGCCAGTCATCGACGAGAAGGTAGACTTCCTCATGACTGTTCGAGGTGGTCACGCTCAGTGCCCTCATTCTCTAATGAGTACCTGTACTCTCACTCCGGTGTCTCTACACCATAGACTCAAGACTCATCTATCAAAAAGAAGCTATTGTACACCAACTTTTTGGATCAATCACCATCCTCATGATGATCCTACGATCGAAAATATTTTATGAGTTAATAATAAAAATTCATGTCTTAAATTTTCAACTCTTGAAAATATGAACTATCATTACCATTAACTCAAGGGATGTATCACAGACACTTTCAAATACATACTGTGATAGAAAATAATCCATTATATTATTTATAGTCAAAATTATAATTTTGCCCTTAGAAGTGTATTACAAGTGTCAGCCAATTTGGCTTCTAGGGCACACCTATCTAACAAACTCCCACTTGATCTAAAGCCAATTAGCTACAAATCTAAGTCCCATCTTCTCAAGATGGGATTCGATCTTCTATTGGCCTAATGACTTTGTGAGTGGGTCTACCACATTATTTGCGGAGTCGACTCTCTTGACCTCGACATAACCTTTCTCAAGATAATTGCAGATGAGATGATATCGTCGCTCGATGTGCTTGAATTTCTGATGAGACCTTGGCTCCTTAGCAAGGGCTATAGTATCATTATTGTTGCAGTACAGAGGAATGGCATCCGATGGCATCACTCTGATCTTTGCATTGAACTTCTTGTATCAGAATACCTCCTTCATAGCTTCTGACGCAATGATGTACTTTGCTTCCATGGTGGATTCTGCTATCATTATCTGCTTGAAACTCTTCCAACTGATAGCATCACCATTACATACAAATAGATTCCCAAATGTCGACTTTCGATCATCTATATCAGATATAAAATTCAAGTCTGTATATCCCTGGACTTGGAGATCACCATTACCAAAAGCCAACATCATATCCTTAGTTCTTCTTAAGTACTTAAGGATACATTTCATAGAAGTCTAGTGTTCTTCACCTAGATTCGATTGATAATTGCTCGTGACACTCACAGCATGGGCTATATCAAGTTATGTACATAACATGACATACATGAGGCTCCCTATTGCTGAAGCATAAGGGATCTTGCTCATGCATTTAATCTCCTCAGGTGTGTTAGGATATATTTTCTTGGAGATATGAATGCCATGTGTGAAGGGTACCAATCCTCTCTTAGAGTTTTCCATACTAAACCTCTTTAGCACTTCCTCTATGTACATCTTCTGTGAAGGACCTATCAATCTATTTGGTCTATCTTTATAGATCTTAATTTCTAGAATGAAAGATGCTTCTCCTAGGTCATTCATGATGGAGAATTCTTTAGATAACCATATTTTAACTATGATTAACATGGGAATATTATTTCTAATAAGGAGGATATCATCCACGTATAGTACGAGGAAGACAATACCGCTCCCATTAATCTTTTTGAAAACACATGGTTCTTCCTCATTCTTGATGAAATCAAATAATTTGATTACATCATTAAAATGAGTATTCTAGCTTCGAGATGCTTGCTTAAGTCCATATATTAACCTTTGCAGCTTGCATACTTTGTGATCAACATCACTGGATGTGAACCTAGTGGTTGTTCCATATAGATATCTTCCTCAAGGTATCCATTTAAGAACGTCATTTTCACATCTATTTATCATATTTAATAATCAAAATAGGCTGCAACAGCAAGCAATGTGTGGATGGATTTTAGCATAGCTACTAACAAAAAGATATCCTGATAGTCAATTGCTTCATGCTGACTATATCCTTTTGCCACTAATCTAGCTTTCAATGTTTCCACATTTCTATCTATACCAATCTTTCTCTTGTAGATCCATTTACACCCAATAGGTACTATACCTTTTGGTGGATCTACCAAGGTTCAGACTTGGTTTGAGTGCATCGAGTCAATTTCTGACTTCATTATCTCTAACCATTTCTCGAAGTCGATATCCGATATCACCTCATTGTAGGTTTTGGGATCATCACCATGAACCCCATTACCTATGAGAAATATTTTCTCTACTTCCTTTGAGATGGTACCTAAGTACCTCTCAGAGAGACGGGAAACCCTTTCTAATCTAGAAGGTGGAGGAGGTAGTGATTGTATTGGCTCAACCTGATTTGGTTCCATAGGGTCCTTAGTTCTTGGTCTTATGAGACTTTCTCCTCGAGCTTGATCTGCTTTCCAATACCGCCATCTTGAATAAATTATTTTTCAAAAAAAAATGGTATGCCGACTCACAATCATATTGTGGTCTTCTAGAATGTAGAAATAATATCCTAATGACTTTTTAGCATATCCTATGAATCGAGCTCTAAAAGATCTATAGTCTAACTTATCCACTTGTTGTCTTTTAACATGAGCCGGACAATCCCAAATTTTAAGATGACTCAAATTTGATTTCTTACCATGCCATATTTCATATGGTGTGGTAGGAATGATTTTAGAGGAAACCTTATTCAGTAAATATATAGCAGTTAACAGACTATGTCCCCAAAGAAAATCAGGAAGGTCTGTGAAGCTTATCATGGATCAAACCATATCTTATAGGATCCAGTTCCTCCATTCTAAAATTCTATTGAGTTGAGGTGTTCCAAGTAGAATCCATTGAGAGACTATGCCATTTTGCTTGAGATAGTCTAGGAATTCTCCATTAAGGTATTCACCTCCTCGATCTAATCGAAGAATCTTAATGGATTTTTTAGTTTGCTTTTCGACTTCATGTCTGAATTTCTTAAACTTTTCAAAGGCTTCAGACTTGTGTCTCATAAGATACACATACCCATACCAAGATAAATCATCGATAAAGATTATGAAGTAGTCAAAATTGCCTCTAGTCGACACATCAAATGGGCCACACATATCAGTATGTACTAGGGCAAGTAGTTCCATGGCCCTTTTCCCATATCCTACAAAAGAGAGCTTAGTCATTTTGCCATGAAGATATAATTCACAAATTGGATATGACTTGAAAGTCAACGGACTCAATAGCTTGATTTTTATCAATTTGTTAATCCTATCTTCTGCTATATGACCTAGCCTTATGTGCCATAGATACCTATCATTTGGACTATCCCTGGATCTTTTTGATCTTCTGGCATTCACATTTTGCTTAATATTAAAGATAGATACATCAATGTGTAACTGATAGAGACCGTTAATGAGAAAACCACTTGTAATTTTATTTCATTCATAAAGAATATTACAATGATCCTTAAAAAACTAATTACATAGCCTTCTTGTGCTAAACATGAAATAGAAATCAAATTCCAACTTGCAGTAGGCACATAATAACAATCCCTAAGTACTAAATCTAAGCCAAATGATAGTTGAAGAGGGTAGGTTCCCATGGCCACAGCAGCAACCATTGCTCCATTTCCAACACGTAGGATCATGTCACCATCTCTTAGCCTCCTACTATCCTCAAGATCCTGCATGGAAGTGCATAAATGAGCACTAGAACCAGAGCCAAGCATCCAACTAGATGCAAAAAAAATCATAAGGTTAGATTCAATAATGAGCATACCTCCAGAAGGACCTGTCTCCTTATTCTTCAGGGTGGCCAAGTATGTAAGACAGTTTCGCTTCCAGTGGCCGTCAGTATTATAATGAAAATACTTTTCTTTGTCAGTGGCTTTCTTCTTCAACTCTACCTTCCTTTTCTTTCCACCTTCCACCTTTTACCTTTTTACAGACTTCTTCTTCTTTTCAAAAGACTTTCTTTTGGAAGAAGTTCATTCCATAGCAAGTACTGAGCCTTTAGAACCTTTCATAGAAAGCTCAACAGTAACCAGCATATTCATAAGCTCGATCAGAGTATTCTAAAGTTTATGCATGTGGTAGTTCATGATGAACTACCCGTATGCATCAATCAAGGATTACAGAATTATATCATTCTGTAGATCTTGATCTAACTATATTTCGAGCTTCTCAAGCTCTTTCAAGTCCTTGATCATCATCAGACAATGATCTTGGACTGACTGTCCATCATGCATTTTAGCCTTAAACAGTTATTTAGTGATCTGATATTTGGTTGCACGACTCTGTTCACCAAGCAACTCTTGTAGGTTAGCCAACATTTGGCGAGCAATCTTGATATCTTCATGTTCGCGCTGAAGCTCATCAGACATCAAGCCCAACATGTAGTATCTGATCATGTTATCTTCATCCATCCATTTGTCAAGAGACGCTCTTCTGTTCAGTGGATGGACGAGCTGGTAAGGTGGGAGGGATCCTGATCCAATACATGAGTTAACTTCTTAGAACCCAAAATGATTTTGTAAAGTTTCTGAGTCAATCTTTGTAATTGGGTTCCAGTTCAGTCTATGGTGTGTCCAGGATACGTGCCTAGTGGGTTGGATGCAGACATTTTTTTTTTTCTGTAGAGAGTCAAAGTTTTCTAGTTAGATACTATAATTAATGACTTGACCAATTTATTTAGGATTTTATTTTTAAATAAATTAGCTCCCACTATTTTCTTCGGATCCCTACACTCCCTCTGTAGAGATGCGAAAATCTTCCATGATTAATGATTTCTAGTGGGTGGTGCGGTCTCACCAACTGACTCATCACCTCACCTAACAGTTATTGGTGATGGGTTAGCCAATGAGTGAACAACTCTTGTTCAATGATTCTCTAATCATGGTGCACCCAAACTTGATCTCTAATTCATGAATCTCACCGTATTGGAATATTGATCCACTCCTTAGTTAAGTCAGACCCACCATTTGCATAGACTGGATTCCTAATTGAGTCTCTCACCGTATCCAAAATATTGAGCCCAACTCATCCTCCAGCCCATAGCATCCAATGCCTAATAGACATGGTTGCATCTTTCGGTGCAACTGAGCCACTGTATCCAAGCCGAGAACAATCAACCCCGGGAAGGGCCCACACATCTACAATGGTGGAAGACCTTCAGACTTAATCTTTTCTTAGGGAGAATTTGATTTCAGGTCTCATTAAACTAGACTTGACATAGTCATAACAATTATGACTAACCTAGTGGCATGGGTTAGCTCGGATTATTGACCACCTCAGATCAGAACTGCGTCAACAGATATGGCCAGGTAAGTGAGACCGGTGGAAGGAATATGCCATTAACTCGTACAAGAATGCATTCAGGTCGAGTAGCTTCCAATTAAAAATCAGTCGGTCGTATGTGCCAAACTTACCTTAGACACCAAATTGTTGAGCCAGAACCAATTGGGTTAGCCTACAATCCAGACTCTAACCACTGAGCCTAATTAGGTCTTAACTTGATCGATCACTCATGTGATCACCTTGACCCAGACTTAATTCCTATTAGGCTGGTCAATTTAAGCATTGTTGATCCCATCTAACCAACTCTTGATTCGGTTTGATCAACCGCTTAGACCTAATTGAGCTACCCAAGTCCGAACCCAATTTTATGAATATGTCTTAGATCTAAAATTTTTAATTTTAGATCTAATATATTTTATAATCTTAATTCTTAATTAAGTTTAGGATTCATTAAAAAAATATGTATATAAAATTCTAGGATTTCAAGATCTAGGATTTTACAGAAAATAAATTTTAGATTTTTTATTAAGGACGAACGTGCAGCACCGCTACACATCATAAGAACATCCCATCGAATGGAAGAAGAGGATCTTTAAATCCTACTTCACTCTTATGACTAGACGACCAAGGGGGATGCCTTAATCAAAAATATGATAAATCTATAAAACTAGTTAGATCTATATCATATATCATACATATAAAAATTGATCTAACTAAAAATATTTTTTGCAAACATCTCATGTATCATATCATGCAAATTTTTAGATCTAAATTATCTCATAAATATCTAAAAACTAAAATTTAAATTTGATCATATCAAATTAAATTTTTTTTAAATAATTTTGTAGAACTATTCTACAACTAGTCTAAACATGCATCTATCATATCTCATATAAAAAATTAAATAAATTTATTTTTTATTTTTTAGATTTAACTATAATATTTATAATATTAAAAATAATAAATAAATAAATTTAAAAATTATAATTAATTAAATTAAAATTATGATCATGCTAGACTACATATAGAATAATTCTATTCCTAGTCTAAACATGCATCTCATACATCTTAGATCTAGATTATTTAATTTTTATTTTTTTGATTTTAGATCTAATCACATCTTATGTGATATCTAAAATTTTTTAATTATTAAATTATAAATAAATTAAAATCAGATCTAATGAATTTTGGAACCTGGCTCTGATACCAGTTGAAGAAAAAACCTTATTTCTCGATGCAGATTCGTTCAGATCTGATTGGATTAAGAGAAATATTTTTAAAAAAAAATTTATGATCCTAATCAGATCAAAATTCTTCAGATTTAATTTTATTGATCTGATAAAATAAAATAAAATAAAAATTAAATTATATCTAGTTTAATTGTACCTTTATTTTTGGTAATCCAATTATCCTGTGATCTAGAGATCTACCAGTATCCACTCAGACAGAATCTAGAGATCTTCTTCTTCTCAATCTATCTTCCAAAAATTAGATCTAGATCTAATTTTTAAGGTCTTCAAAAACTCTTTTGAAGATCAACTGTTGTCTTTTGCAACAGTACTGCCTTCATCCTTTTTTGTCACCTTTCACTTGCTTGGATCGCACCTAACTCATGCCCAAAGTCCCTTGGGCATGGAGAGAAGAGAGAGGACCTGAGGATAGTGTAGAGAGGGAGGGAGAGGGGCTATATGGCATGGGCTAGAGCAGAAACTCATAATTCTAGGCGCAGACAGGGTTTATATAGACCCTGCTGCGCCATGCAGTGCCACATCATCCCGACCAATCACGGCCTTTTATGCAATCAGATCAAAATTTAATAGGTGAGATGACATCATCTAATCTAATCAAATTAGAGTCCTTTATGAACCTCCTTAGGTGGCACCAAGACTGGTCAAATAGGACTCCATGGTGCCACAACATTTAAATTCATGAAGCAACCTGGAGTCCCATCTGTATGGGACTCCATGCATTATCCTCATGGGATGCATGCCTTTCTAGGCATGTGCCCCTTGTCTGACTACTTTTTAGTAGGAGGATAAGGTCCAACATTCTCTCCTATGGGTGCATGATATACGGGCAGATGTCTAAGTGTCAAAGATCAACATTTGACCAAAGTCCAAAGATAAGATTTAGCAGATAATGAAAAATGGTAGATGTTATCTCAAATTTATTTCATAAATTAAGACAACCCTTTCATAACTTTGAAAAACTCTAGCTAGACCAAGTAAAGATTTCCGAGTGAGTTCAAACACATTTAGCTTAGTTGAGATAAGTTTTAATGATTGTTTAAAGGAGAACATTAGGCTCAATTTTATGCTAGCACGATTTTCTTGAACCTAATTGAATCTTATTCAAATCAATTAAACTGGATTAGTCTAATTGATGATATCCAGATCAAAATTCTTATTTGTGTGATCTAGTTAGGTTCAATTTCATATGGTAATGGGATATATCATGATCTCTATCATTGACATTATCGAAATACCTTTTGATGGATCAAAACTTTTCTAATTCCGACACTAGTATGATCGATCATCCAAATCATTCTAATTGCTTCCAAAATCCACCAGTGACACCTAGCAGCATATGGTGGCAACCCATCAGAACTGAAAGCAAACCTCTTGATGCAGTTACCTGTGTGATTAAGTTCCTCTATCTTGAGCCTTAATCGGATTAGGGTTAAGGTGATCTCGTCAAACCCTAATTTTCGTCATATGAATTAATCATTCGATTCAAGTCCAATATAAAAAACTTAATAGAAACTCTTTCTATTATTTCACTCTACCATGGCCATGGGCTTATGGACTTGATTCTCATGATCATCATAGGGCTGCTTTTCTTCTATCAAGGTAGATAGATCCCTTATTAGTGCAATCCAATTCTTACAATGAACATGCTATAGCCAACATACACCTTAGGATTTTGAATGGCTAGAAGACTGAGTTATGGTGTAGTCAAACTATAACACCCTCAAGATGAACTGTCGATGCACCTCAGGTCAAAGAACTAGACACACCACTGCAACTTTGAGCTAGTCATCAATGAGAAGGTTGACTTCCTCATGACTGCTCGAGGTGGTCACACTCAGTGCCTCCTTCTCTAACGAGTATCTATACTCTCACTCTGGTATCTCTACACCACAGACTCAAGACTCATCTGTCAAAAAGATGTGATCATACACTAATCTTTTGGATCAATCATCATCCTCATGATGATCCTACGGTCGGAAGCATTTTATGAGTTAATAATGAAAATTCATGTCTTAATTTTTTAACTCTTAAAAATATGAACTATCATTACCATTAACTCAAGAGATGTATCATAGACACTTTCAAATACACACTATAATAAAAAATAATATATTTTATTATTTATAATCAAAATTATAATTTTTTTTTTAGAAGTGTATTACAAGTGTCAGCCAATCTGGCTTCTAGGGCACACCTATCTAACACCATTTGCTGGAATAATCGATACTGCTCTGATATCAATTATTATACCTATGGTTGCTTGGAACCATAGTCATAGATCTGATCTCTTGTGCGAATCTGGGTGTTAATCTAGAAATATAAAGAAGGGCAAAAGTTGATGGCGGCACTTAGGGCTTGGCATTAGAACCAGAGAGAAAAAAGAGAAGAGAGTTAGGAAGAAAAGCTCTATATTGATTCCACTTTTTATAAAGATTACAATACTTAAGTTGATATTTCCTAGGGTTTCTGCTATACAACATGAATCTTAATAAATCCAAACTCTAGCTGAAAAACTCTTCTATGCTAACCCAATACATGAAAGCACTCACCGAGCCCATGTACACCCATGTCATGCATGCTATCATCCCCTGGATCTAAACCCAATCCATACATGAGTTAGCCATCTTAAGATCTTATTGGACTAAGCCTTAAAACCTCTTGGATTAATCCCAATGCAAGACCAAACAAAAAATCTATCTTGTTCTGTATGTCACTGTCAAACTGGCTCTGTCAGTAGATGAGTTGGCTCGATCGTGTCTTGCCTAAATCTAGACTACTGTCTACCTAAAATAGTCGACTCAACTACACCCCCAACTAGCTCGATCTCAGCTTGAGTTGGTTTGACTGCATATTCGAACCAACCTGCTTATATGTCAGCCCCTTATCTTGGCTGATTCATCTTCTAGCTTTGATCCTTTGCTTTACCTTATGTTCCAGGTCTCTAGAGTACCTACCAAGTTCCTTAAGATTCTCACACCAGAACCTTGAGTCCATGTAGGGCTACACATTGTCTTTATCCTAGGATAACTCCTGCCCTAGCTCTAGGACACACACCCATCCTAATCTCACAAAGCCAACACTCTGGCTCCTCCCATGGCCTTCCAATGCTTGGAGGCACCATAAATCCTTACAATATCTTCTCTAACTTGCATATGGTCTCTACACTGCCAACTTAAAGACTGGATATATGGTCGGTGGATAGTTCGGTAGCATAAATATCTCTAAAGAAAAGGCTAAGCTCCATTAAAGAACTCTATATGGAGTTGGAAAAGAGATCATGCTAAGCCAATGGGAGTAATTATTGCATGAATACATGGTAGTCATGGCTCTTTAGCTCGTAGAATCTGCAATCTTTAACATTGATGCATCGAGCTAGATTACTTGTATAACCATCTAAGAATTTGAGACTTTAATACCATTCGCAAATGTCCTTCAACTACTCCCTAGTTAAGTTATAAGATACTTTTGGCTTAAAAATTTCCTATATGACACCTCAATCAGCTCTAATGGAGAATGCCTGCATATGTTCTTCATATTTGCTCGAGCCTTGGGATTGTCCTTTGCTTGTCCTTGACATCCATAATAGTGTAGAAAACATTATCGAATATATTCTTCTCAATATATATGATGTCAAGATTATGATGGATCAAATTAGTGGACCAGTATGGTAATTTTCAGAAGATGCTTCGCTTCATCCAGTTATGAGTTGTACCGAACTTTTGAGGCTTCTACTTGTCAAATTCAATGCCAAACAGGGCTTCATTCAATTAGGATTCCTTTTGAAACACTTCCATACCACTGAGTTGCTAGGGTGCATGGTTCTTTTCTATTTTACTCTTTCTTAAACTATCCCAATGCTTTCGAAAAGAATGATGCTTAGGAAGCAATTAACGATGACAATCAAATCAGCAGGGCTTACGACCATGCTCAAGTTAAAATGATTTTGTATTCTGCAGACAATAGGGACATGCTAGCTTCCCATGAGTGCTCCATCCTGATAGCATCCCATAAGCAAGAAAATCACAAATGGTCCATATCAATGCAGCCTTCATTACAAAATTTTGCTGCTTCGATGCATCAAAAGTATGAATGCCATCGAACCATAATAATTTTAGCTCATCAACAAGAGGCCTTAGATATACATCAATGCTTCTACCAGGATGTCGTGGTCAAGGAATGAGTAATATAAGAAAGATGTTATGTTCTTTCATGCACATCCCAGATGGCAGATTATATAGAGTAATAAAGACTGGCCAACATGAATAAAAGACTACTGCATGACTGAATGGTGTAAAGCAATCAGTAGATAGACCCAATTGGACCTCGCATGATTTTTGAGAAAATCAAGGGTGGCAAGCATCAAATTGCTTCCATGCCTCACTGTTCGATAGATGACACATCATACCAACATGCTTGTGTGATCCTTCTTTACGCCACCTCATTTGCCCGGTAGTACTCTTGGACAAGTAGAGCCTCTAAAGTCTAGGAATAAGAGGAAGGTATCAAAGAACCTTGTATGGTATGTTCTTTTGATTCCTATCCTCTTGCCTCGGCTCAAATTGGCTTGCACCGAATACATCGCATGAGCTCTTCTATTGGTCCTCTTTATAGAAAAGTATGCAAAAATTATAGCATGCATCTATTTTCTCATATCTCATGCCCAACCCTTTCACCATTTCTTTTGAAGCATAGAAGCTCTCAACAAGCTTCTCATCCTTCGATAGCATTTTCTTTATTATTGCTGCCATCCTATCATAATAATTGACCATCATATTAAACTTGGCCTTCAAGTTCAACAACTTTGACATGGTCGATAGCATAGTGTGTGTTTCACATTTTGGCCATAGTGGTTCATTAGCATCTTTCAACATACGATAAAAATTACCACTGCCAGCTTCTGAATCATCCTTCACATCCCAATTGAATTTAGGACCAGCCACATCCAGAACCATATCCACCATTCTATCTATGTCCATGTCCTGCTCGATTCTAACCCTTGTAACTTTCTTTCATATTTTTTCATGCAGGTACCAATGCTTATAATTGAGCATAAATCCACTCTTATATAACTGGACAGTAATTGTATCTCTATCAAATATTTTTCTATTGCCATATCTATTATAAGGACAATGAGCTCATCCTTGATGTAAGAGTACCACATTACCAAAAATAAAATCACAAAAGTACTCTACACCCTCCCTATATTCAATAGAAATCTCCCCATCGACTACTCGACGGTCCATCTAACTATGATCCATGACCGACTATCTAAGAATTCTGCATATACATAAACATAAGATAATTATAAAATACTATTTTATCATTCAAAATGATTTACATAGTAAATTAATGCATCCTATCATCAACTAATAGATAAAGATAGGTCCTATCCCATTCAAGAAATGCATTAATTCTATTAGTCTATTATAGTAATCAAACGATATGCAACAGAGATTAAAAAAAATTTTGGCCACATTTCTCCTTAGTTCTCCCATATAGGAAGAACAAAAGGAAAAATCTATCCAAAATTTCTTTCAAATCCTCAGCATACCATTTGATTACTATAATGACATATAGAATTACTTGTATTTTCCAAACTATCTATAGTGGATAATCAATTGATCAATGTATAAATTTTTTTTATCTATACAAAAATAAATAAATATACCAATAGTATAGAATATGTACATCAATCAACTGATGGGTCTATCATTTCATGTAATATAAATTTTATTTAAATTATTACATAATTAATGATGTCCGGCATGCAAGAGCGAAATGCCATTGACGCCAACTATGTTTAGAGGCCCGAGCACACAGGGCATACCCTGGCCCCGTGTTTGCAATATTACTCGATATCTTCTCTCGATTCAAACATTCTGCATGCTAAGATCCAAATTCCATATATATAATTAATTAATTAATTAATTAATTATTTAATTAGTAATGGCACTAGCCATCACTAATGCCATTACTAATACTAGACAACATCAGCTGACACTAATGCCGTCGCTACTACTGCTACTTTAGTGGGAGAGGGAGGGGAGGAAGGGACTTATAGTGGGAGGGAAGGGGCTATAAGGGACTACAATATCAGGCCTATAGGTTGGGGTCGGTAAGGTAGGGGCTGTGTAGTCAGATCGATCGGTATGGGGCCATGGGGAGGCCGGCGGGACAGGGGCGGCAGGCTCCACAGTCGCAAACTAAGAGGCATCAAGGGGGTGGGGGCGGCCATGGGAAAGGCAAGGCAGCGATGGCGAGCTCAGGGCCAGGGCATTGGAGGCACCGACAGGATGGGGGCAGCCATGAGAGGGGAAGGGCTGGGGCAGCAGGCTCTACGCTGCGGTGTTGAAGGCACCGACAGGGTTGGGATAGCCACAGGAGAGGCAGAGCCGGGGAGATTGGCTCAGGGCCATGCTGCAGGAGGCATCGGTGGGTTTGGGGTAGTCGTAGGAGAGGCAAGGCTAGGGCGGCTAGCATGGGGGTACGGAGCAGGGGACACCAACGAGGTTGGGATGGCCATAGGTGAGGCGAGGATGGGGCTATGGGGTTGGGGCAGCCTCGAGGGAGGCGAGGTTAATGCGGTGAGGTTGGGGTGGCTGCGAAGGAGCGTAGTAGCATCAGGTCATCGGGAAGGCATCGATGGGGTTGGGAAGAAGGATGCACAAGGAGCGGGGAAGGTCGGAAGGATGCGCGGGGAGTGAAGAAGATGCAGAGGAAAAAATTTTGAGCATAATTTTATTCCCACGGATGGGGTGCGGAAAGTTTATGCGGCACTATTACTGATGGCATTAATACCGTCGATAATATGGTCGCTAAAACCCAAGTTTGTGTACCAATGTTATTAGCGATGTCATGCATTGTTCCTAATAAAAATGCCATCGCTATTTTAAAGAAAATTTTTTAAAAAATTTTAACAATTATCGACAGCAAGCCCCATCGGTAATACTATCAAAAAATGCATTACCGACAGTAGCTTTGTCGCCAATAAAAAAATATCATCACTAATAATATTAAAATTTTAAAATATTTACTTTTAATCTTAAAATATTTCTTTTCAAAATTATTAGTGATGGCTAGAACTTGATCGCTAAATTCATCTTTAATAATCATAATTTTTTTAAAAAAAAACATATTTTATTTTTTTCCTTCTAAGTCATTTTTTGGATGGCTAAAAATCAATATTGGATAATTCTATATGTTTAGGCTTCATTAATTTATGGATCGAGTCCCAACTAATTAAAAATTAATTTAATTTAATTATACATAAGTTAATTTGAGACTAATTAGGTTTTAATATTCTAAATAAGGCTTAAATTTAAAGTCTAATTGAATTAGATTTGACAAAATTTTGAATCAAATTTGAATTTGATTCGAATGGAACCTAAATTAAAAATTATTTTTTTAGTAGATTTAAATCAAATCAAATTTAATTAGGCTTGACTTAATTTTAGGATAATTTGATTTAAAATTTAATTAGAATTTGAATTTAAAATCTAATTGAAATAGGTTAGATAGGATTTTGAATTAGATTTTAATCCAGTTTTAATTGGATTCAAATTGAACCTAAACTTGAATTTTAAAGTTTAATTGAATTAGGATTAATAGGTTTTCTAATCGCATTTGAATCAAATTTAAATTAGATTTAAATTAAATATAAATTAAAAATTATTTTCTATTAATTAATTTAAATCAACTTTAATTTAATTAATCTTGATTTAATTTGAGATCAATTCAATTTTATAATCCATGTAGGATTTGAATTCGAAGACTAACTGAATTAGATTTGATAGAATTTTGAATTAGATTCGAATATGATCATGGATCAAATTCTGATTGATTTAAATCAACTCAAATTTGATTAGTCTTGACTTAATTTATAGATAATTTGATTTTACTATCAAAGTAAGGATTGAATTAAAAGTCTAATTAAATTAAGATTGATAAAATTTTGAATTGGATTCAAATCAGATTTGAATTAAATTCGAATCGAATCCAAATTAAAAATTATTTTTTTTAATTATTTAAATTAGGTTAAATTTAATTAGACTTGACTTAGTTTGAAGATAATTGAGTTTTACTATCTAAGTAGGACTTGAATTAATAGTCTAACTAAATTAGGATTGATAGAATTTTAAATTGGATTTGAATTAAATCCAAATTAAAAATTAATTACTCCTTATTGATTTAAATTAGATTTAATTTAATTAATTTTAACCTAATTTGTGGTTGATTGGATTTTATAATCTAAGTAGGATATGGATTTAAAGCCTAATTTAATTAGGTTTGGCAGAATTTTTGAATCAGATTTTAATCAAATTTGAATTACGGCCTGGATTATTAGTGACGATAAATTTCTCATTGCTAATTCTATTAGCAATAGCAACTCATCTCTAATTCCATTACTAATAAAATTTTAAAATAATCTTTTCTTCTAAATTTATTTTTTTAAAAAATTTATTAGCGATGGTGTGTTCTTAGTCGCTAATATCCAAAGTCGTCATCATCACTAATACATATTTTAGGTTTAAATAGGATAAAAATATTTAAAAATTTAAAATAATTTTAGCGATGGCTTTCACTATTGCTAAAAGTTAAACTAACCATCGATAATAGTTAGTTATTAGTGACGGCTAATTCTTTGACTCTAAAAATCAAAATATTTCATTGCTAATTTTTTTTATTTTTATATATTCTAAAAAATAATTATACTTTTAGAGATGGTTCTAGCTATCACTAATATTGATTTTACTATCACTAATATTATTATCGATAATAATTTTTTAAGTTGGTGTTGTGGTGGCAAAATGTCCTTATTAGCGACAGACTTTTCTATCATCGCTAATACCGTCGCTAATATTTGAATTTCTTGTAGTGAAAGAAAAAAAAAGCTGCATCAAGAGTTGATCTCATAGTCTTGAAGATCAGTTTAGTTGTTGATCAAGGAGGTCTCAAATCCACCTTAGAGAAGGTAGATTAGATCATGGAGAAAGCATCCTAGACCAGATTCGAATGGATACTTATAGAGGTCAGACACGTGCGCGGCTCAACAATAGACCTCAACAAAACTATGATCATCAGGTTGTTGAGATCGTTTACCCATGCAAGGTAATGTGATCATCTTTAACATTACATGCTGATTGATATGCTTATTTGTTTTTGGTTTAGATCTATTATCTATGTGCTGGGTCGAATCAAAAAATTTTTAAAATCCATTGTGCTTGATTCAATCTGATCCAATGTACTGATTCATTTCTTCAATTGGTATCAAAGTTAGGTTGATGGTTTATAGATCTAAATTATATTCTTTTGATGAGATCAGAAGTAATATTAGATTGAAAATCCTTAAGATGTTGTTTTCAAGATACATGAGATGCATATGTTTTCAAAGCATGTTTAGGTTAGATCTATTTTTATATATGAGATATATGTATGATATAGATCTAGTTTTATATCTTAGTAGCATAGTACTTGGAATGGGGTAGTCACCATGGCCGTCCGATCATAAGAGAAAGAAGGGTTTAAAGATCCTCTCTTTCCATTTAATGGGGATATCTTATGGTGCGTAGGAGTGCCACTTGTGATGGTCCTTATGAAGAAGAACAGCAAAAAGATAAACTTACATTCTACAAAACTCTAGATCCAAAAATTCTAGCATCTCTTATATGTTGCACGTAAAATTGTTTAGATTATGAAAGTTATTTCTATATCTAAACTAGAATTTTATAGTATGCACATATGCTTTGAAAATTATTTTGCAACTTGTTACTATAGTCAATTGAGTCGACTCCAATCTATGGACAGAATATTGTAAGTGATACAATGTAATTTAGATTGTATGAACATCTAAATGTAGGAATCGATAAGGGTTCTAGGGTTAGCTTTTAAAACTTTTTCAAAATTATAGTAAAAGAGATGAATTAATCATATTAAATCATGAATAATATAAAATAAAATTCTAAATATAAGATTCTATTACATGATTAAGGTATGATATTAAATCAAAAAATAAAATATCAAAATAACTACATGTTAATCATATTAATGCAGACTATTCTAGATCAGATCTAGACATATAATAGGAAGATCGAGTTTCTTAACTCGCTGATCCGAGCATGAGATGATTTCTCTAAGCCGCATGTGCGTCCAGTCTCTATGAGTTATCCACATGAGCCCTCGCTTATAGATCTAAAGTTCAGTACCCAAAAATTGGCATAATATGCTAATACTGTGCTGATCCTTCTCCAACGATCGATCTCGATCTTCTTTACTTCAAGATTGGACTCTCCAACTTTCTAAAGTTGACGAAGATGATTCGTGATGCTGAGGCACCTCTCAAACACTCACAAAGATGGAGGAATAGGAGTGGAAGAAAAAACCTAAAAGAAGATCCTCTTCTTCTTCTTTCTTCTCTCACCAAAGCACCTTGATTGGTACCTCTACAAAATCCCATGCCCTAGGCTTCTCTCATAGATTATTCATACCCCAAATGAGCTCTCTCATATGTGTAATCCATGAAAAAATTAGGCAAAAATTTATTTTATATAAGGAGATATAGAGGAATCATTGACTAGGCCAAATACCTAGTCAAGGGTTATCCAAACAGCGCTAGTGTTGGGGTGCCCAACTCTTAGGCACCCTCTCCTTTATTTTTTGCATGGACTACCAGAGAATGACACACAAAAAGGCCTCTAAAAGCCACAAAAGTTTGAGAGAAAAAATAGGGATGTGGGTGACACAAAATAGGAAGGAGTTTTGATTTTTCAAAACTCTATCTAATAGAGTTTAAATCAACTCAAACTCTTCTTTTGACTTGATCACAATATCTAAATACCATATTTGAGATAAAGGGAGAAAGGGGGCATGCATGAACATCTGGAGAGAAATATTTCCATAAAAAAAATCCAACAAAAATGGCATCGGGGGCATTGGGGCTAAGGTGGTGCATGGAGATAGGAGTCCTAGTCTCATTAGGACTCCTAGTTTTGACTTAGTCCAACTTGATCCTTGAATCAAATTAAATTAGGATTTAATTAATATAATTAAATTAGATCTTAGTCTAACTAATAATCTAATTAAATTAGATTAAATTAGATTTAATTTTGATTTAATTTTCTAATCAAATTAAAAATTAGGTTGATATAAGTCCTAACTGAACTAGGACTAGTTCTTCCTTGCAATTTGCTCATCCAATAAACCAATTGGACTTGATCCAATCAAGCCCAAATTAAATCTAATTAAATTATATTTAATTAAACTTAATCTCAGTCCTCTGACTTAATCAAATTAAGTTAATTAGCAATCAAATTGCTAAGCGATCTTCCTGCAATACTTGTACTAGGTCAAACATTAATCGTATTGAATGTTTAACCCTATAACGATTCTTAATCATAGATCAACTATCCGATCTAATCGAGAACTCTTATATGTGTGATCCCATAGATCCAAATCTAAGCAAGTAGCATAGGAATAAATTCTTATTTCAATCAAAATGATAATCTAGCAATGGTACTCGACAGTCGGATAGGTCGAATGTATAGAATAACATCCTTAGAACCCATGTGGATATAGTTTTTGTATAATTCATACCCTTGACCAAAATGCTTGTAAGATACCCCAGAGTTTAACTATCAACCCCGATTAGGTCATCCATATTGTATTTCAAAATATTAAATCCATCTCATGGATTATCTTGGCCAAAATTTTTGCTGTATTGAAATATAATGATGCATTCTTCTCCAACTCTTGGAGTGGTCAATCCCATCTTGATCACTCACCGACTTCGCAAGTACTTGACTATGCCCAAAAACCTTCCATCACTAAATTAAAAATTTAGTTAGTCTAGTATCAAAGTATAGTGAGCTGGTTGCAAGCCACTATGGTGATCTCAAGTCTAAGGGACACTTATACCAATATCCCATCAGAGCAATTCTCGACAGTAGAATACTCTGAAGTTGGTCACGTTCAATGACGATGTACCCATACATCTCACTTATATGCCATATCAGTATCTCCACACTCCTTGGTTAAGAGGATAACCAACTCATATGGCATACAATAATCTATGCTCAATAAATACTGTTGTCCTTATTAACAGCGTATCATTTGCTCGTGAACTGTTTAAGGACTAATCGATAAATCCTCTCTTTATCGAAGCTAAATAGTTCTAAGGACTTTATTACAATAATGGAGTTCATTAGAAGATGTAGACTTTGTGATGAAAATATTAAAAATATATTTTATTTAATAATTAATTAATTATAATTATAAGATAGTACAATCATTAATAGGCTGATGATTGGCTTTGGGATGTGTTTCCTAATAACTCCCACTTATTCTAAAGCCAATCGGCATAGGATCTAATACCCATCTTCGACTTGTGGTTGTCAAACTCCTCTATTGCTAGGGCTTTAATGAAGGAGTCGACCAAGTTATCCTTTTCACCGATCTTCTGAAGGTCGATGCCACCTCCATCCATGATCTTTCGGACCAGGTGATAGTAGCACAGTATGTGCTTCATCCATTGGTGTGCCTTTCTTTCCTTCATCTGAGCAATGGCACCAGTGCTGTCACAGTAGAGCAGGATCATACTATCAAGGGAGGGTGCTACTCCAAGCTCGGTGATAAACTTTCTTAGCCACATAGCTTCTTTCATAGTATCGATGCTACGATGTACTCTGCTTTACAAACAGAGTCTATCATAGTATACTGCTTGAAACTCTTTCAGGAGATAGCTCCATCATTTAGGGCAAAGACATAATCCGACTTGCTTCTACTATTATCATGGTCAGATTGAAAGCTGGAGTCAATAATCCCCATAAGTTTCAAATCCAACTCACCATAAAACAACCATTGGTCCTTAGTATTTCTTAAATACTTAAGGATGGTTTTAACAACTTTTTAGTGATTTTCTCTAGGATCAGATTGGTATCTACTCACTACTCCTAGTGAGTATGCTACATCTGGTCTCATACATGTCATGGCGTACATAATAGATCCCACTATTGAAGCATATGGGACTCTACTCATACGCTCTTTCATAATCCAAGCATCCTTTTAGATCTATCCCTATAGATTTTCATCCCTAGGATGTATGATGCTTCATCCAAATCTTTTATGAAGAACTAAGATGACAACCATACTTTTATTCCTTATAGTGCGGGGATGTCATTTTTTATTAAGAGAATGTCATCAATGTACAAGACATGGTATACCACTGTCGGACCATTCGTCCACTTATAGATGTAGGACTCTTCTCCGGTCTTAACGAAGCCATATGTTTTGATCACCTTATCAAAATGTATGTTTCAACTCCGAGATGCTTGCTTCAATCCATAAATGGATCTCTGAAGCTTGCAAATCTTGGACTCATCTATAGATGTGAACCCTTCAGATTGTATCATATATACCTCTTTGGTCAGCTTTCCATTTAAGAAAGCTATCTTCACATCCATCTATCAGATCTCATAGTCCAGATGGACAGCTATAGCAAGCATTATCTGAATGGATTTGAGCATTGCCAAAGGAGAGAATGTGTCATCATAGTCAATACCATAATGTTGACAACACCCCTTAGTAACCAGATAGGCTTTATAGATCTCCACCTTTCTATTTACACCCCTCTTCCTTTTCAAGATCCATTTATACCCAATGGGTTTAACCCCTTCGAGTGGGTCAACCAATATCCACACATCGTTGACCTTCATGGACTCCATCATGAATTTCATGGCCTTAAGCCATTTCTCAAAATTAGATCTTTGCATTGCATCCATGTAGGTGATCGGATCCTCCCCATTCTCATTGAGTTTGATAGAAATACCATGAAGGAAAATCTTGATTTCCCAGGGTTAGGTTCGTTCAGATCTGATTGGATCAAGAGGCATATTTCAAAAATTACCTCTTAGATCCTAATCAGATCTGACACTTTTCAGATCTGATTTTATGATCTGATGAATAAGAAAATAAAACTAAATTAATTCTGAAATAATTTTACCTTCATTTTGGGTAATCTAATTACCCATTGATGATCCTGCTGAAGTCCTGAGGTTCTAGATCTAGCCACGCAAGCGCCTGGCCTCTACCAGTATCCACTCAGGTTGGATCTAGAGATCTTCTCCTTCTCTTTCTTTTCTCCAAAAATTAGATCTAGATCTGATTTGGAGAATCTTCAAAACTTCTTCTAAAGATCACCCGTCGTCTCTGCAGCAATGCTGCCTTCTTCTTTTTTCATCAGCCTTTTCTTGCCTGACTCGCACTAATCTGAAGGCCCAACTTCATTAGGCATGGAGAGGAGAGAGAGGGTCAGATGGTGGCATGGAGAAGGGAGAAAGGTAGCCTTGGGGCATGGCTTGGAAGAGGAGTTCTCAAAAGTGGGCACAGATAGGGTCTTTTTATAGATTCTGCTGCTCCATCCAGTGCTGCATCACCTTGGCCAATCATGTTGCTTTATGCAATCAGATCTAAATCTGATTGGTGGAATGACATCACTTGATCCAATAAGATGAGAGATCCATAGGTTTATTCTTAGATGGCACCTAAGACTGGTCAAAGTAGATACCCAAGGGCCACCTAAGTAGAAACCAAGAAGCAACCTGGAGTCCCATCGTTCTTTCCAATTTCTAAAGAGGGGACAAGCTCCTATCTACTCTCCAATAAGTGCATGACACATGGGCAGATGTCCAAGGGTTAAAGGTCAATGTTTGACCAAGTCAAAGTACAAAAATTAGTAGGTGATGAAAAATGGCAGATGTTGTCTCAAATTTATCTCATAAATTAAGACAAACCTTTTCTGACTTAGACAAACTTCAGTCAGACTAGGTAGATGTACCTGAGTGAGCACAAACTCATTTGGCTCAGTCGAGACAACTTTTAAGATAGAAAAAAGAGAACGTTAGGCTCAATCATGTGCTAGCATGATTTTCTTAAATCTAATTGAATATTATTCAAATCAATTGAACTAGGTTGGCCCAATTAATGATATCCAGATCCAAACCCTTGTTTGTGTGACCCAGTTAGGTTCAGTTCTGTATGGTAATGGGATATGTCATGATCTCCATCATTGACATTATTGAAACTCCTTTCGATGGATCAAAACTCTTCTGATTCAGACAACTTAGAATGATCGATCATCTAAATCATTCTATTTGCTCCCAAAATCCACCAGTGAGACCTAGCAGCATATAATGGCAACCCATCAAAACTAAAAATGAATCTCTTGGTGCAGCTACTTGTGTGATTAAGTTCTTCTATCTTGAGCTCCGATCAGATTAGAGTTAAGGTGAACTCGTCAAACCCTAATTTCTATCATATGATTTAATTATTCGATTCAAGTCCGATGTGAAAACCTTAATAGAAACTCTTTCTATTATTCACTCTCTGCCATGGCCATGGTCTTATGGACTTGATTCTCATGATCATCATAGGGCTACTCCTTATCCATCGAGGTAGATAGATTCCATCTTGGTGCAACCTAATTCCTATAATGAACATGCTATAGCCAACATACACCTCAGGGTTCCGAATGGCTAGAAGATCGAGTCATGGTGCAGTCAAACTATAACACCCTCAAGGTAAACTATCGATGCACCTCAGATCAAAGAACCAGACACACCACTATAGCATCGAGTCAGTCATCGACGAGAAGGTAGACTTCTTTATGACTACTCGAGGTGGTCACGCTCGATGCCCTCATTCTCTAACGAGTACCTGTACTCTCGCTCCGATGTCTCTACACCATAGACTTAAGACTCATCTACTATAAAGAAAAGATTGTACGCTAACCTTCTGGATCAATCACCATCCTTATGATGATCCTACGGTCAGGAGCATTTTATGAGTTAATAAATAAAAATTTGTCTTAAATTTTTAACTCTTAAAAATATGAATTATCATTACCATTAACTCAAGGAATGTATCACAGACACTAAATACACTTATGTGATGGAAAATAACCCATTTTATTATTTATAGTTAAAATTCTAATTTTGCCCTTAAAAATGTATTACAAGTGTCAGACAATTCTGGCTTCTAGGGCACACATATCTAACAAACTCCTACTTGACCTAAAGCCAATTGGCTACAAATCTATGTCCCATCTTTTCAAGGTGGGCTTCGATCTTCTGCTTACCCAATGGCTTTGTAACTGGATCTGCCGCTTATCTGTGGAGTTGACTCTCTTGATCTCGACGTAATCCTTCTCGAGGTAATCGCGGATGAGGTGATATCGCCACTCGATGTGCTTGGATTTTTGGTGAAACCTCGGCTCCTTAGCAAGGGCTACGGTGCCATTGTTATCGCAGTACAGAGGAATTGCATCTGATGGCATCACTCCGATCTCCATGGCAAACTTCTTATACCAGAATGCCTCCTTCGTAGCTTCTGACGTAGTGATATATTCTGCTTCCATGGTGGAATCTGCTATCACTGTCTGTTTAGAACTTTTTCAACTGACAGCTCCATCATTGCACACAAACAGACTTTCAGATGTCGACTTTCGATCATCTACATCGGATATAAAGTCCGAGTCTGTATATCCTTGGACTTGGAGTTTTCCATTACCAAAGACCAACAACATATCCTTAGTTCTTTTCAAGTACTTAAGGATACATTTCATAAAAGTCTAGTGTTCTTCACCTAGATTCGATTGATATCTGCTCGTGACACTCACGACATGGGCTATATCAGGTCGTATGCATAACATGGCATACATGAGACTCCCTATTACTGAAGCATAAGGGATCTTGCTCATGCGTTCTATTTCCTCAGGTGTGCTACGGCACATCTTCTTGGAAAGATGAATGCCATGCCTGAAGGATTCTAAACCCCTCTTAGAGTTTTCCATACTAAATCTCTTTAGTACTTCCTCTATGTACATCTTCTATGAAAGTCCTGGCATCCTATTGGTCTATCTCTATAGACCTTAATTCCAAGAATAAAGGATGCTTCTCCTAGGTCTTTCATGGAGAATTCTTTAGATAACCACATTTTAACTATGGTCAATATGGAAATATCATTCCCGATAAGGAGGATGTCATCCATGTACAATACGAGGAAGACAACAGCGCTCCCACTGACCTTTTTAAAGACACATGGCTCTTCCTCATTTTTTATGAAACCAAACATTTTGATCACATCATTAAAATGAGTATTCCAGCTTCGAGATGCTTGCTTAAGTCCATATATGGATCTTTACAGCTTGCAAACCTTGTGATCATCATCACTGGATGTGAAACCTAGTGGCTATTCCGTATAGATATCTTCCTCAAGATATCCATTTAAGAATGCCATTTTCACATCCATTTGCCATATTTCATAATCGAAATAGGTTGCAACAGTAAGCAATGTGCGGATGGATTTTAGCATAGCTACTAACGAAAAGGTATCCTGATAGTCAATGCCTTCGCATTGACTATAACCTTTTGCCACTAATCTAGCCTTGAATGTCTCCATATTCCCATCTACACCAATCTTTCTCTTGAAGATTCATTTACACCCAATAGGTACTATACCTTCTGGTGGATCTACCAAGGTCCAGACTTGGTTTGAGTGCATCGAGTCAATTTCTGACTTTATTGCCTCTAACCATTTCTCGGAGTCAATATCCGATATCGCCTCGTTATAGGTTTTGGGATCATCACCATGAACCTCATTACCTATGAGGAACATTTCCTATACATCCTCTGAAATAGTACCTAAGTACCTTTTAGAGGACGAAAATCCTTTTTTGATCTACGAGGTGGAGGAGGTAGTGTATGGATTGGCTTAACCTGATTTGGTTCCATTTGTTCCTTAGCTCGTTGCTCTTGTGAGACTTTCTCATCGAGCTTGATCTGCTTTCTAATGCCGCTATCTTGAATAAACTATTTTTCAAGAAAGATGGCATGTCGACTCACAATCACATTGTGATCTTCTGGAATGTAGAAATAATATCCTAATGACTCTTTAGGATATCCTATGAATCGAGCTCTAAAGGACCTAAAGTCTAACTTGTCCGCTTGTTGTCTTTTGACATGAGCCGGACAATCCCAAATTTTGAGATGACTCAGACTTGGTTTCTTACCATGCCATATCTCATACGGTGTGGTAGGAATAGTTTTAGAAGGAACCCTATTCAGTAAGTATATTGCAGTTAACAAACAGTATCCCCAAAGAAAATCAGAAAGGTCTGTGAAGCTCATCATGGATCGGACCATATCTAATAGGGTCATGTTCCTTCGTTC
>QRFJ01000286.1:1023024-1060165 GCA_006176705.1 Cocos nucifera
ATAAAGAAATGGGCTATTTAGCTGATAGAGTTTAACATCAATTATCAACCTCGATTGTCAATCAAAGCTCAGATACTGATTGATTTTATAGTTGAATGCACGATCCCAGTGAAGGGAAATCCTGATTTCTCGGTCCAGGTTCGTCCAGATCTGATCAGATCAAGAGATATATTTCAAAAATTTTTCTCTTGATCTTAATCAGATCTTGATATATTTCAGATCTGATTCTTATTATTTTAATAAATAAAATAAAATAAGATAAATTAAATCAAATTTAATTTACCTGATTTGGGTAATCCTATTACCCTGTAGATGATCCTGATTGCAGCGGAAGGTTCTGGATCTAGCCACGCAAGCGCCTGGCCTCTACCGGTATCCACTCGGGTTGGATCTAGAGATCCTCTTCTTCTCTATCACACCTCCAAAAATTAGATCTGGATCTGATCTGGAGGATCTTCAAAACTCTTTTGAAGATCTGCAGTCGTCCTTTTGCAGCAGCGCAGCCTTCTTGCTTTTGATCGCCTTTCCTTGATCTGAATCGCACCAACCTAAAGTCCAAAACACCTTTTGGACGTGGAGAGCAAGGGGAGAAGAGACTATGGCATGGAGAAGGAGGGGAGAGGCAGCCTTGGGGCGTGTATCTAATAGCATTGGAATTAGGGTTGGGCGCAGGGTCTTATTTATAGACCTCTTGTGATCCAACTCCTCTTCCTCTCAACCAATCACAACCCTTTGTGAAATCAGATCTAAATCTGATTGGTTGGAATAGAGACCCCTGGATTCCTCCTTAGAGGGCGCCTAAGACCAGTCAAACTGGATTCTTAGTAGAACTCTGATTGGAATCCAAAAGGGAGGTGGAGTCCTTGTCCAACAAGGACTCCTAGGCGCCTCCTACTTGGGCTCACGCCACCCTTGGCGTGCGCCCTTCTCCTTGCCAGGTTCTGGCAGGGGGACAGGCCCCCACCAGCTCTCCAATAGGTGCATGACATGTGGTCAAAAGTCAAAGGGTCAATGGTCAACGTTTGACCAGTCAAAGGTAGACTTTTGACCAAAGTCAAAGAACAAGAAATGGCAGGTGACCAAAAATGGCAGGTAATGTCTTACAAATAAGACAACCTATTCTGACTTGGACAACCTCCAGTCAGACCATATGAAGGCCTCTGATTGAGCACAAACTCCTTTGGCTCAGTCAGGACAACTTATTTATGATAGTAAAAGAAGAACGTTAGGTTCAATCGAGTGCTAGCACGATTTCCTTGAACCTAATTGAATCTCATTCAGATCAATTGAACTAGATCAGTTCAATTGATGATCACCAGATTCAAACCCTTGTTTGTGTGACCCAGTTAGGTTCAGTTCTGTATGGTAATGGGATATGTCATGATCTCTATCATCGACATCATCGAAACTCCTTTCGATGGATCAGAACTCTTCTGATTCGAACAGCTAGAATGATCGATCATCTAAATCATTCTAATTGCTCCCAAAATCCACCAGTGACACCTAGCAGTATATGGTGGCAACCCATCAGAGCTGAATGCGAACCTCTTGGTGCAGCTACCTGTGTGATTAAGTTCTTCTATCTTGAGCCCCGATCAGATTAGGGTTAAGGTGAACTCGTCAAACCCTAGTCTCTGTCATATGATGTAATCATTCGATTCGAGTCCAATGTGAAAATCTAAATAGAAACTCTTTCTATTATTTCACTCTACCATGGCCATGGGCTTTCTGGACTTGATTCTCATGATCATCATAGGGCTACTCCTCTACCACCGAGGTAGATAGATCCCATCTTGATGCAATCCAGTTCCTACAATGAACATGCTATAGCCAACATACACCTCAGGGTTCCATATGGCTAGGAGACCGAGTAATGGTGTAGTCAAACTATAACACCCTCAAGGTGAACTGCCGATGCATCTCAGGTCAAAGAACCAGACACACTACTGCAGCATCGAGTCAGTCATTGACGAGAAGGTAGACTTCCCTAATGACTACTCGAGGTGGTCACGCTCAGTGCCCTCGTTCTCTAACGAGTACCTGTACTCTCGCTCCGGTGTCTCCACACCGTAGACTCAAGACTCATCTACTAAAGAGAAGCGATCGTACACCAACCTTCCGGATCAATCACCATCCTCGTGATGATCCTATGGTCGGGAGCTGTTTATGAGTTAATAATGATTATTCATGTCTTAAATTTTCAACTCTTGAAAATATGAATTATCATTACCATTAACTCAAAGGATGTATCACAGACACTAAATACACATGTGTGATAGAAAATAACCCATTTCATTAATTATAGTCAAAATTACAATTTTGCCCCTAGAAGTGTATTACAAGTGTCAGCCAATTCTGGCTTCTAGGGCACATATATCTAACAATCTCCCACTTGTCCTAAAGCCAATTGGCTACAAGTCTAAGTCCCATCTTCTCAAGGTGGGCTTCGATCTTCTGCTGGCCCAACGGCTTTGTAAGTGGGTCTGCCACATTATCTGCGGAGTTGACTCTCTTGACCTCAACGTAACCTTTCTCAAGGTAATCGCGGATGAGATGGTATCACCGTTTGCTAGGAACTCTTCCAGCACAAACAGTCTGCCAGATGTCGACTTTCGATCATCTATATCGGACATGAAGTCCGAGTCTGTGTATCCCTGAACTTGGAGTTCTCCATTACCAAAGACCAACATCATATCCTTAGTTCTTCTCAAGTACTTAAGGATACATTTCACAGAAGTCCAGTGTTCTTCACCTGGATTTGACTGATATCTGCTTGTGACACTCACAGCATGGGCTATATCAGGTCGTGTACATAGCATGGCATACATGAGGCTCCCTATTGCAGAAGCATAAGGGATCTTGCTCATGCGTTCTATTTCCTCAGGTGTGCTGGGGCACATCTTCTTGGAAAGATGAATACCATGTCTGAAGGGTATTAATCCCCTCTTAGAGTTTTCCATACTAAACCTCTTTAGTACTTCCTCTATGTACATCTTCTGTGAAAGTCCTAGCATCCTATTCGGTCTATCCCTATAGACCTTAATTCCTAGAATAAAGGATGCTTCACCTAGGTCTTTCATGGAGAATTCCTTGGACAACCACATCTTGACTGATGTCAACATGGGAATATCATTCCCAATAAGGAGGATGTCATCCACGTACAATACGAGGAAGACAACAGCGCTCCCACTGACCCTTTTGAAAACACATGGTTCCTCTTCATTTTTGATGAAACCAAACTTTTTGATCACATCATTGAAACGAGTGTTCCAGCTCCGAGATGCTTGCTTAAGTCCATATATGGACCTTTGCAGCTTGCAAACCTTGTGATCAGTATCACTGGATGTGAAACCTAGCGGCTGTTCCATATAGATATCTTCCTCAAGATATCCATTTAGGAATGCCGTTTTCACGTCCATTTGCCATATTTCATAATCGAAATAGGCTGCAACAGGCAAGCAATGTGCGGATGGATTTTAGCATAGCTACCGGGGAAAAGGTATCCTGATAGTCAATGCCTTCGCGTTGACTATAACCTTTTGCCACCAGTCTAGCCTTGAATGTCTCCACATTCCCATCTGCACCAATCTTTCTCTTGAAGATCCATTTACACCCAATAGGTACTATACCTTCTGGTGGATCTACCAAGGTCCAGACTTGGTTTGAGTGCATCGAGTCAATTTCTGACTTCATTGCCTCTAAGCCATTTCTCGGAGTCGATATCTGATATCGCCTCGTTGTAGGTTTTGGGATCATCACCATGAGCACCATTACCTATGAGGAACATTTCCTCTACATCCTCTGAAATAATACCTAAGTATCTTTCAGGGGGACGGGAAACTCTTTCCGATCTACGAGGTGGAGGAGGTAGTGTTCTTATTGGCTCAACCTGATTTGGTTCCACTTGGTCCTTAGCTCGTTTCTGCTTGTGAGACTTTCTCATCAAGCTTAATCTGCTTTCCAATGCCGCTATCTTGAATAAACTATTTTTCAAGAAAGATGGCATGTCGACTCACAATCACATTGTGGTCTTCTGGAATGTAGAAATAGTATCCTAATGACTCTTTAGGATATCCTATGAATCGAGCTCTAAAGGACCTAAACTCTAACTTGTCCGCTTGTTGTCTTTTGACATGAGCCGGACAACCCCAAATTCTGAGATGACTCAGACTTGGTTTCTTACCGTGCCATATCTCATACGGTGTGGTAGGAACGGTTTTAGAGGGAACCCTATTCAGTAGAATAGAATTGAAGTTAATAATGAGTGTCCCCAAAGAAAATCAGGGAGGTCTGTGAAGCTCATCATGGATCGAACCATATCCAATAGAGTCCGATTTCTCCATTCTGAAACCCCGTTGAGTTGAGGTGTTCCTGGTGGAGTCCATTGAGAGACTATGCCATTTTCCTTAAGATAGTCTAGGAATTCCCGGCTAAGGTATTCACCTCCTCGATCTGATCGAAGAACCTTAATGGGTTTTTCCAGTTTGTTTTTCTACTTCATGTCTGAATTCTTTGAACTTTTCAAAAGGCTTCAGACTTATGTCTCATAAGATACACATACCCATACCTAGACAGATCATCGGTAAAGGTAATGAAGTAGACAAAATTGCCTCTAGCCGGCACATCTGGTTCCATAGGTTCTGAGACTCGCAGCTCTTCAAAGACTTTCTCTTGAGCCTAATCTATCTTTCCATGCCTCCATCTTGAATAAACTATTTTTCAAGAAAGACTGCATATCGATGCACAATCATATTATGATCTTCTAGAATATAGAAATAATATCCTGATGACTCCTTAGGATATTCAATAAAACAAGCTCTAAGGGACATAGATCCTAACTTGTCCGCCTGTTGTCATTTAACATGGGCCAAACAACTCTAAATTCTGAGATGAATTAAACTCGATTTCTTACCATGCCATATCTCATATGGTGTGGTGAGAATAATTTTAAAAAGAACCTTATTCAATAGATAGACAACAATCAAATGGCTATACCCCTAAAGATAGATGGGAAGGTTTGTGAAGCTTATCATAGAACAAACCATATCTAATAAGATTTGAATTTTCATTCTAAAACCTTGTTAAGTTGAGATATTTTAGGTGGAGTCCACTGTGAGACTATGCCATGTTCCCTGAGATAGTCCAAAAATTTTTCACTAAGGTATTCACCTCCTTAATCTGATCGAAGAACCTTAAGAAACTTTTTTGTCTATTTTTTCACTTCACGTCTGAATTCTTTGAACTTTTCAAAGCTTTCAAACTTGTGATGTATAAGGTATACATCCCCATATCGAGAAAATCATCAGTAAAGATAATGAAATAGAGAAAACTATCTCTCATCGATACATCAAATGGGCTGCAAATATTTGAATGCACCAAAGCAAGCAACTCTATGGTCCTTTTCCCATATCCTATAAAGGATAGCTTGATCATTTTTTCTTGAAGGCATGATTTACAGACTAGATATGACTTAGAACTCAATAGAACCAATAGTCTAATTTTTTTCAATCTATTAATCCTGTCTTCTCCAATATGACTTAGCCTTAGGTGTCACAAATACTTTTCATTTATACTATCTCAAAGTCGTTTAGAATCTATGGCATTTACATTCTACTTGACATAATTTATAGAAACATCTATATATAACTAAAATAGAGCATTTACAAGAAAATCATTACTAATTTTATTATTTTCAAAATAAATATTATAGTGGGATCCATAAAGAAACTAATTACATAATCTTCTTGCATTAAGCAAGAGATAGAAATTAGATTCCTACTCGCAGTAGGTAAAAAATAATAGACTCTAAGTAATAAAATATTCTTAGATGGTAGTTGCAAAGGGTATATTTCCATGGCTATCACTACAACCTTTGCTCCATTCTCGATACATAGAATCATTTCACCATCTCTGAGCCTCCTACTATTTTTAAAACCTTATAAAGAAGTACAAAAATGAGCACTAAATCTAGAGTCAAGCATCCAATTAGATGCAGAAGAAATCAATAGATTTGTTTCTATAATGAGCATATTTCCAAAAGGTTCACCTTTGATCTTGTTCTTTAAGGTCACTAGGTAAGTGATAAATCCACGATGTTATCGTTAAGACATCATATTTATCAGTTTAATTTTAAATTTTTAAAATAATTAAAAATATATAAAAAGTAGTGAGTCAGATCGAATCCACAAAAAAGATAGTGCTTTAATTTTAAAATATTTAATTTTATAAAAAAAAGTTTCTTGAAAAAATTAAAGTCAAAAAATAAAATTATAAACAAAAAGCAAAACTTAAACAATGCAAAAAAATAAACTTGGTACTAAGATCTACTATTTAGATCTTAGCATCTACTTACAATAAAATTAAATTTCTAATAAAAATAAACTTGCAATAAAAATAAAGAGCAATTAGAAATAAAGAGCATGAGTTTAAAAAGCATGAAAATAAAATTTTACATTAATTTAAAGGTTCAAAAATTAAATACATGAAATTAAAAGAACAAGAAGAGAAAATAAAACTAGAAAAAGTTTATCTTAATCTTGAATTGGTGTTGGTGTTGAGATGGTGTAGAAGACCAGCTCTTTCTCTTGGCACCATCTATCTCGAAGCAACCATCATCCCAAACTTAGCCTCTACCCTCTACCAGAGCTTTCTCTTGACCAAAGATATTTTGATTCTGGAGGCCTAGAACCCTTTAAATAGAGTGGAGAGGGAATTATCATGAAGAATCTTGATGAAAAATTAATTTAAAACTCTTGGAACCAACTCAAATAGGCTCTATCTGCTATCTAAAATTTGCTAGCCATCAGATGCTGATCAAATAATTGCAAAATTCCCAAAAAATAGCATTTAAAAGCCAAGATATGATCAAATTTGATGTTGATTGTCCAATCATACAAATGGAAGAGATCTGGCTGTTAGATCGAAGCTTGGAGTGTTTAGGATGACACAATAGGAAGCTGGGCTATTTGAATCAAAATAGAAAATCAATCGAACCATTGGATCTTCATCAGGAGAGAGATGGACCATTGGATGGTGCATATAGTGCCGCTAGACTGCTTAGAGCAGGCTTGCTAAAGACCACGACAAATAAGAGCTTGCCACACCACCCAAAATTACCATTTTGCCCCATGCACTGCATTTTTTCATGGTAGACCTGTTAAGGGTCCATGATGAATCGAACACTGTTACGGTCCAACGTAGACTGCATGGTTTTTGACATCATGCTGACATCAATGCTCGAAGGGAAGTGGGCTGCGAGCTAACTGGCGCATGCAAGGGCTTGGCATTAGGCTTGACTTGTAGGCTGGGTGCGCGTTTGAAACAAACTAAGCTGGATTTTGCAAGTGGATCGAGCCATGCTTGATCGATCGGATTGGGTTGATATATTCTATTTATTTATTTTTTTAAAAAAATTCATATCAGATTCAATTTATGTTTGATTTGCTTCATTTTGATAAGAAAAATAAACTCTTTTCATTGATAATCAATTTTCTTAAAATAGATATATAAAAATATTAATTTTTAAATTAAAAATAAATTAATTTATAAATTAATACTTTTATTAGTTTATTTATGTTAATTATCACATCCTCCAACTTAAGTTTTGCTCATCTTTGAGTAAAGAAAGAATTTAGTTTTAGATACCTTTTGGCTTTAGAGTTTCGAATTTTACTGAGTAATTTTCAAAATAGCCATTGATATTCAGTAGGGCATAAGTGAGGTATGTGATTGGAGTATTAGTACTTACCAACATAAAAATTAAGTGAAGAGCATTCAACTTTTCTGAACTATTTTCTAAATTAACCTATCTTTATCTCTGAATCATCTAAACTTTCATATGAGCAAGTGCATTGGTACTTTCATCCTTCATTTATTAAATTTTTATTTATATTGTCCACTTTTTGATGTGAATATCATTGCTTACTTAGGCAACGAGATCCAGTTACTTGATAAAAAATTAATATATATTTTTAATATTATACCACTATTTAGTGTCTTAATTTCTTAAGCTTTCTATTTTATCCATGTAACAAGTCTTGGGCTAATGACTCCCAAACTAGTTGTCTTTAGGACATTAGGTATAAAATAACTCTCAAGCTTACTAGCCCGAATCAAATAGGCTATGAGTTAAGACTAGCTTTATAATGAGCTTTTTTCTCCTTCTCATCTTTTGACACAAAACTTAATGCTTGCTCAGACAAAGAGATTCGGTTACTCAGCGAGAAGTACTTAAAAATTATTTTATTTTATAATTAATTTTATTATAAAAAAATATATAGTTATCCTACATAAGTCCATAAAAAGTAGACTTTTCTTTAATGTTGATAGGAGAAATCAGAATTGCTTAAAGAAAATTTATTTATATTCTAGACTTTACTCTTTATTGAATTTTTTTAATACTTGATTTCTCAATATCTCACAAATTCTTTGATCTATGCATCATTTTTTTTAAAAAAAATACTTAGTTCAACTTGATTCTTAAGCATAATTGGATGTCCAAATACTAACTTCTTTGAGGACTTTAAAAATTTTTAAAATTTTTTTATCCCTCTAAATTAATTGACATTATCCTTAATGGATAAAAGAAAATAAAGGATGTAATAAAAAATAAAAAAAAATACATCTGACTTAATATATTTGTGGTCTAGCATGGGTCTTAAAAATTTTAGCTTTCCCACCAATTTATTCAATATGTCCTAAGAAAATAAGTAAACTAAAAAGATAACTTAGATGCCTGAAAAAAATAAATATTAGGTTGCCTCCCATTAAGCACTAAGTTTACCATCTTTAGTCGGACATAATGTAGTCTATGTATCTTGTATCAAATATTGAATTGATAATTTCCAATGTTATTAGATTGCTTATCTCAGGAAGAGAGTTTGTGATCCCTTTATTGATATATTCATTATTAATTTTGGGAAGATAGGATGTGACCCCTTTCTCAAACCCTTTTTTGTTAAGAATTTCTCCTATTTATTTTTCTAATATGCTCATGAATTGAGTTTTTGAGTTAGGAGTTAAGTTTGATGCAATGAATATTAGAATGGTGTCATTTACTTCTAAAAGTGGCTTTAGTTCTGTAGGTAAATTAATATGATCTTGTTTAAACAACTCCATTGGCTCTTCATTGCATACTTTTTGGTTTTTATGAGAAGAACCTGCTTTTAGGTTTGAAGGAAATAGGACTTTAGGTTTATAAGTCTTGGATAAATTATTTGCTCTTTTCTTCCCTTTATCTATCTCATTTAAATTGAAACCAGCATTAGTACTAGTTTCGAACTTAGATTCTTCTATATGGTTAGTTTCAGTACTAATCTCTTCTTCTAAATTTTTGCTTTGGCTAGCACAGTACTATCTTTTATCACCTAATCTTAGTATGGATCCTTGAGAATCCTACCACTTCTAAGTTCAAAAATTACTTTGGCATTATATAATTAGAGATTCTTAGATGAGACAGTAGATTGATGACTAAATCCAGATGGTTAGTGTACAATAGATGGGCTGTCTATAGAATTTTCAATCGGTTGGCTCGACAATTAATCTAGTTCTCTCTTCATCATAGACTTAGCTAATTATCCTATTTGAGCTTCTAGTCTAGCAATGGATTGTTGTTGAGTCATAATCAATTATTGAAGTTGGTTAAATCTATCATCGGCTAGATTAGTCTATTGAGAAGGTGAGTATAATGGCTAATTATGATACAATGGCTAAGTAGACTGACTAGACCGACCTCTATTATAGGCATAGTTTTGGTAGGGCCTATTTTGATAGTTTTGGATAGGTGGAATTTGGGTCTAAGCCTGAGTCTATTGGGATATCTAAGAAAAATTAGGATAGTTCCTCCAATCTAGATTATATGTATTTGAAAATAGATCATTAACCGGCTTGGAGTAATCCTTTATAGCTTGAACTTGTTCTTGGATAAAATGTGAAACTATACAATCATAGGATATTCACTCATATGATGGGCTGGGCTAGCATAAATAGAACAAATCTCCTAATAATTAGAGGATGATGTTAATTATGCATAAAATTATTGGCCTAGGATTAGAAATTGATCTAATTTCTATGCAAAAAGATCCATTTTATTTATCAGATTTAAGTCAATCTTAGAACTAGATTATGGATCACAAATTCCTGTCCGTTTTTGATAGAAGGATAACCAAGCATGGTTAATTAAGTTTTCACTCAGAGTTTCAAATAAAGCATAGGCTTCATCCTCACTCTTACTCAAGAATGCACCTCCATAAGATGCATGTACCATTTATTTATATTGGTCTTTTAAGCCCTTAGAGGAAGCTTGAACTATTTGCCACTTTGATAGATCATAGTGTGAGCATTTTCTAAGAAGTTTCTTAAGACTCTTCCATGACTCATGAATTTGTTTTCTTAGAAGCTGAGCAAATCTAGCGATGGCTCACCTCATGGTGTTGGTTCGGCCTATAATATAAAATTTCTTAAGAAATTCATGTTGCAATTCAGCCAAAGTTTGGATTGGTCTCTCTATTGTGCCAAGCCAATACTTGGCTTTGTCCTTTAATGAAAAAGAAAATAAGATTAATCTAAGGGCATCATTAGTCAAATTTTGATTTTTCACCATAGAGTAGATTTCTAAGAATTCATACAAATGCTTATAAGAATCTTCATTGGTATTCTCATAGAATGATGAGAGCATCTGGATTGTAGTTAGCTTGGTCTCATAATGGGTTACAGGAATATCAGGTAGGTGGATACAAGTTGATGGGTTATAGATGGAAGGAATAAAGTATTCCTTCATCTGCTTAGGTATTTCTCCAAGATTTCTAGCTATTTAGTTATTGGATTTAATATAGATCAGCCATCAATTTCATTATTAAGTTTAACTATGTCAAATAACAGCAATCTCCTATCGTGTATGTACTAGTGCAACTCTAACATGTGATTCAAAAAATTTTTAATTATTATTTTTATTATTTTATTATTTTTTAAAAATTTTTTATGATTTTTATATTATTTATTTATATTTAATTTAGTTTAATATATTTTATTTTTATTTTATTTTATTTTTGAAAAAGAAAAGTAGAAGAAAGAGAGAAGAGTTTTAAAGAAGTGAACCTAAGTAGTCCTAGAGCTAGGAAGAGAGATAGCAATCAAGTTAGGCAATCAATCCTGACTAAGGATTATCTTAGATCTAGATAGCTCCTAATTATCAAGATCACTTTCAAGCCCTCTAGGTATAAGATCAGCCATTTAACTGGCTAGGTAAGTATAAAGTTGGTGGGAGTCTCCCCGTTGCTTTTCTTAGACACCAATTATCTTGGCCAGGTAAGCTAATGAAACTAATTAAGTAACCACCTTCTTTCAGAACGTAGTTTGTGAACCACTTATCTTAGACACTAGTCAAACTGACTAATCCTAATTGGGTCCAACTCTTAGGATTTCTTATCCTAATGAGCTCGAGTTCCTAGGACCGATGTCTAATTGATTTTAAATTAAAGGTTTAGATCAATGTGGGAAGCTAGTTGGTTATTTGTGGGCCAAGAAAGAGTGATCAAATCTCCATCTTATTGTTAGATGTATGTCCTAAAAGTTAGATTGGCTAACACTTGTAATACACTTCTAGGGGCATAAATTTTATAATTTTGACTATAAATTAATAAAAGTATTATTTTCTATCATAGTGTGTATTTAAAGTGTCTGTGATACATCCTTTGAGTTAATTAATGGAATTCATATTTTCAAGAGTTGAAAATTTAAGACATGAATAATCATTATTAACTCATAAACTGCTCCCAACCATAGAATCATCATGAGGATGGTGATTGATCCGGAAGGTTGGTGTACGATCGCTTCTCTTTAGTAGATGAGTCTTGAGTCTATGGTGTGGAGACATCCGGAGCGAGAGTACAGATACTCGTTAGAGAATAAGGGCACTGAGCGTGACCACCTCGAGTAGTCATTAGGAAGTCTACCTTCTCGTCAATGACTAACTCGATGCTGCAGTAGTGTGTCTGGTTCTTTGACCTGAGGTGCATCGGTAGTTCATCCTTGAGGGTGTTATAGTTTGACTACACCATTAGCTCAGGTCTCCTAGCCATATGGAATTCCTGAGGTGTATGTTGGCTATAGCATGTTCATTGTAGGAACTGGATTGCATCAAGATGGAGATCTATCTACCTCGGTAGGTATGAGGAGTAGCCCTATGATGATCATGAGAATTGAAGTCCATAAGCCTATGGCCATGGCAGAGTGAAGATGAATAGAAAGAGTTTCTATTTAGGGTTTTCACATTGGACTTGAATCGAATGATTACATTCATATGACAGGATGTTGGGTTTGACGAGTTTACCTTAATCCCTAATCCTGATCGGGGCTCAAGATAGAAGAACTTAATCACACAAGGTAGCTGCACCGAAGAGGTTCACATTCAGCTCTGATGGGTTGCCATCCATATACTGCTAGGTGTCACTGGTGGATTTTGGGAGCAATTAGAATGAACTTTAGATGATCGATCATTCTAGCTGTATCGAATCAGAAGAGTTCTGATCCATCGAAAGGATGTTTCGATGATGTCTGATGATAGAGATCATGACATATCTCCATTACCATACAGAAACTGAACCTAACTAGGGTCACACAAACAAGGGTTTGGAATCTAGATGTGATCAATCAATTGAACTGATCTAGTTCAATTGATCTGGAATGAGATTCAACTTAGGTTCAAGAAAATCATGCTAGCACTCGATTGAACCTAACGTTTTTCCTTTTACTATCAGTAAATAAGTTGGTTCATCTCGGCTGAGCCAAAGGAGTTTGTGCTCAATCCGTGAATCCTATAAGATTTTGTTTTGATCTGACTAGGAGGTTGTCCAAGTCAGAAATGGATTGTCTTAATCCATAAGATGGAAATAAGACATTACCTGCCAATTCTTGGACATCACCTGCCATTATCTTGGTTCTGTTAGGACTATTGGTCACCCGATCTTTGACAAGGTCAAAAAAAGAAGGCAGACATTGCACCTCCTTATTCTCATCTGAATGACCACATGTCCCAAAGGCATTTTTTCATGCAAATAGGAGGTTGGCCCGCCCCAATATTATGTGAGCATAGGAGAAGGGAGATCAGTCCAATAAGGAGTTTGCCCATATGGATCAAACTCTAAGGAGATTAGACCCCATGCCACCTCCCTCTTCTGGATTCCAATTCGATATGTGCAACATCTCTAAGGGATTTTTAGGTGACAAAACTAAGGTAGAGACCTAGGGGTCTCTATTCCAACCAATGGAGAATCTGATAGGTTTTCATATTGATCAAAGCAATTAGATTGCTTGATGAAATTGGACTCTAGAGTTGGATCGCAGAGTCTATTTAATAAGACCATGCGCCCAACCCTAGGGTTTCATAAAATCTATTAGTCCTACACCAAAAGGCTGCCTCTCCCCTTCCTTCTCCATGCCTATAGTATTGCTTCTCTCCCTTGCTCTCCATGTCCAAAAGGAATTTGGATGCAAGTTCAGCGATTCAAAAGTCAAAGAAAGTGCGATCAAAGATTGCAAGAAGGGTGCGTGCTGCATCAAGAGATCGACTGCAGATCCTTCAGAAAGTTAGTTTTGAAGATCCTCCAGAAGTCAGATCCAGATCTAAATTTTTGGAGGCATGTGATCCAGAGAAGGAAGAGGATCATCTAGATCCAACCTGAGTGGATACCGGTAGAGGCCAGGCGCTTGCGTGGCTAAGATCCAGAACCTTCCGCTGCAATCAGGATCATCTACAGGGTAATAGGATTACCCAAATCAGGTAAAAAATTAAATTTGATTTAATTTATCTTATTTTATTTTATTTATTAAAATAATATAGGAATTAGATCTGAGAACATATCAAGATCTGATTAGGATTTCAAGAGAAAATTTTTGAAATATATCTCTTTAGATCTAATCAGATCTGAACGAACCTGGACCGGGAAATCAGGATTTTTCCTTTCAACTGGTATCAGAGCCATGGTTCTAAATTGTTTAGATCTAATTTTAATTTTATTTTAATTAGAAAATAAAGTGATTTCAGATGTCACATGAGATGTGATCAGATCTAAAATCAAAAAAATTAAAATTAAATGATTTTAGATCTAAGATACATGAAGATATGCATGACTAGTTCTAGAATAAGTGTAAAATAGTTCTATAGAATAGTCTAGTGCATGTCTTTGATTTAATCTGATTAAATCATATATTTTAGATCTTATTTATTTACTATTTTTTGATATTATAAGTGTTATAATAACATCTGATAAACAGCAAATAAAAATTATTTAATTTTAAATATCATATGAGATATGATAGATGCATGACTAGACTAGTTGTAGAATAGTTCTACATAATTGTCTAGATTAGAATTTATTTTGATTATAGATCAATTTAAATCTAATTTTTTAGATTATTATGTGATAATATTAGATCTGAAAAGCATGCATTTATGATTTTATGATACATGAGATGTATGCAAAATATGCCTTGATTAGATCTATGATTTATATATGAGATATATGATATAGATCTATAACTGTTTTGTAGTGTATATTTATGTTCCTGATTAAGGCGTTCCTCTCTTGGCCGTCCGGTCATAAGAACGAAGAAGGGTTTAAAGGCCCTCTCTTCCCATTCGATGGGGTGTTCTTATGACGTGTAGGGGTGCTGCGTGTTCGTCCTTAATCAGAAACCCAAAACTTACTTTCTGCAAAACCCTAGATCCTGAAATTCCCTAGGATTTATTGTGCATATTTTGTTTATGAACCCAACTTAATTAAGAATTAAGAATTATGGAATATTAATTAGGTCTAAAATTGAGAATTTCAGATCTAAGACATATTCATAATACTGGGTTCGGGCTTGGGTAGCTCAATTAGGTCTAAGCGGTTGATCAAACCGAATCAAGAGTTGGTTAGATGGGATCAACAATGCTTAAATTGACCAGCCTAATAGGATTAAGTCTGGGTCAAGATCGAGTCACATTCACATGATCAAGCAAGACCTAATTAGGCTCAGAGGTTAGAGTCTGGATTGTAGGCTAACCCAATTGGTTCTGACTCAACAATTTGGTGTCTAAGGTAAGTTTGGCACAGATACGACCGACTGGTTTTTAATTGGAAGCTACTCGACCTGAATGCGTTCTTGTGCGAGTTAATGGCATATTCCTTCCACCGGTCTCACTTACCTGGCCATATCTGTTGACACAGTTCTGATCTGAGGTGGTCTCAATAATCCGAGCTAACCCATGCCACTAGGTTAGTCATAATTGTTATGACTAAGCCAAGTCTAGTTTAATGAGACCTGAATCAATTCTCCCTAAGAAAAGATTAAGTCCGAGGTCTTCCACCATTGTAGACGTGCGGGCCCTTTTCCCGGGGTTGATTGTTCTCGGCTGGATACAGTGGCTCAGTTGCACCGGGAAGATGCAACCATGTCTATTAGGCATTGGATGCTATGGGCTGGAGGATGAGTTGGGCTCAATATTTTGGATACGGTGAGAGAGATCCCAATTAGGAACCCAGTCTATGCAAATGGTGGGTCTGACTTAACTAAGGAGTGGATCAATATTTCGGATACGGTGAGATTCATGAATTAGAGACCAAGAGTTTGGGTGCACCATGATTAGAGAATCATTGAACAAGAGTTGTTCACTCATTGGCTAACCCATCACCAATAACTGTTAGGTGAGGTGATGAGTCAGTTGGTGAGACCGCACCACCCACTAGAAATCATCAATCGATCATGGAGATTTTCGCATCTCTACAGAGGGAGTGTAGGGATCCGAGAAAATAGTGGGAGCTAATTTGTTTAAAAATAAAATCTCCTAAATAAATTGGTCAAGTCAAAATTACAGTATCTAACTAGAATCTTTGACTCTCTACAGGAAAATGTCTGCGTCCAAGTCCCATTGGCACGTATCCTAGACACACATAGACTGACTGGACCCAATTATAAAGATTGGCTCAGGAACTACAAAATTATTTTGGGTTCAGAGAAGTTAACACATGTTTTGGACCAGGACCCTCCCACCTTACCAGCTCGTCCATCCACTGAACAGAGAGCGTCTCTGGAAAAATGGATTGACGAAGATAATAAGGCCAGATACTACATGTTGGGCTCGATGTCTGATGAGCTCCAGCGCCAACATGAAGATATCAAGGGACTGCTCGCCAAATGTTGGCTCACCTGCAGGAGATGTTTGGTGAACAGAGTCGCGCAGCCAAATATCAAGTCACGAAATGACTTTTTAAGGCTAAGATGCGTGATGGGCAGTCAGTCCAAGATCACTGTCTGACAATGATCAAGGACATGGAAGAGCTTGAGAAGCTCGGTGTGAAGTTGGACTTGGACTTGCAGAACGATATTATTCTCTGCAATCCTTGACTGATGCATATGGGCAATTCATCATGAATTACCACATGCATAAACTTCAAAATTCCTTGGCCGAGTTGATGAATATGCTGGTTACCGCTGAGCTTTCTATGAAAGGTTCTAAAGGCTCAGTTCTTGCTATGGAACGGACTTCTTCCAAAAGAAAGTCTTATGGAAAGAAAAAAAAGAAGTCTGTGAAAAAGCAAAAGGTGAAAGGATCAAAAGAAGAAGAAGGCAGAACCGAAGAAGAAGGTCGATGGCAAAGGAAAGTGTTTTCCATTGCAACAGCGAATGGCCATTGGAAGCGGAACTGCCCTACTTACCTGGCCACCCTGAAGAACAAGAAGGAAGGTCCTTCTGGAGGTATGCTCGTTATTGAGTCTAACCTTACGGTTTCTTCTGCATCCAGTTGGGTGCTTGACTCTGGTTCTAGTGCTCATCTGTGCACTTCTATGCAGGGTCTTGAGGATAGCAGGAGGCTGAGGGATGGAGACATGATCCTACGTGCATCGGTAATGGAGCAAGAGTTGCTGCAGTAGCCGTGGGAACATACCCTCTTCGATTACCATCTGGTTTAGACTTAGTTTTAAAAGACTGTTATTATGTGCCTGCAGCTAGCAGGAATTTGATTTCTGTTTCATGCTTAGCACAAGAAGGCTTATGTGATCACCTTCTTTAAGGACCATTGTAACATTCTTTATGAAAGAAATAAAATTGCAAATGGTTTCCTTGTTAATGGTCTTTATCAGTTGCATATTGATGTACCTATTTTTAACTATCGAGCAAAACGTGAATGCCAAACGACCTAGGGATAGTCCAAACGATAAGATATCTATGGCACCTGAGATTAGGTCATATAGCAGAAGATAGGATTAACAAATTGGAGAAAAATGGGCTATTGAGTCCATTGACTTTTGAGTCATATCCAACTTGTGAATCTTGTCTTCAAGGCAAAATGACTAAACTCCCTTTTGTTGGACATGGGGAGAGGGCCACAGATCTCCTTGCCCTAGTACATACTGATGTGTGCGGCCCATTTGATGTGCCGGCTAGAGGCAATTTTGTCTACTTCATTACCTTTACCGATGATCTGTCTAGGTATGGGTATGTGTATCTTATGAGACATAAGTCTGAAGCCTTTTGAAAAGTTCAAAGAATTCAGACATATGAAGTAGAAAAACAAACTGAAAAACCCATTAAGGTTCTCTTCGATCAGATCGAGGAGGTGAATACCTTAGCCGGGAATTCCTAGACTATTTTTGGACTATCTCAAAGGAAAATGGCATAGTCTCTCAATGGACTCCACCAGGAACACCTCAACTCAACGGGGTTTCAGAATGGAGAAATCGGACTCTATTGGATATGGTTCGATCCATGATGAGCTTCACAGACCTCCCTGATTTTCTTTGGGGACATTCATTATTAACTTCAATCTATTTACTGAATAGGGTTCCCTCTAAAACCGTTCCTACCACACCGTATGAGATATGGCACGGTAAGAAACCAAGTCTGAGTCATCTCAGAATTTGGGGTTGTCCGGCTCATGTCAAAAGACAACAAGCGGACAAGTTAGAGTTTAGGTCCTTTAGAGCTCGATTCATAGGATATCCTAAAGAGTCATTAGGATACTATTTCTACATTCCAGAAGACCACAATGTGATTGTGAGTCGACATGCCATATTTCTTGAAAAATAGTTTATTCAAGATAGTGGCATTGGAAAGATAGATTAAGCTTGATGAGAAAGTCTCACAAGCAGCAACGAGCTAAGGACCAAGTGGAACCAAATCAGGTTGAGCCAATAAAGAACACTACCTCCTCCACCTCGTAGATCGGAAAGAGTTTTCCCATCCCCCTGAAAGATACTTAGGTATTATTTCAGAGGATGTAGAGGAAATGTTTCCTCATAGGTAATGGTGCTCATGGTGATGATCCCAAAACCTACAACGAGGCGATATCAGATATCGACTCCGAGAAATGGCTTAGAGGCAATGAAGTCAGAGAATTGACTCGATGCATGCTCAAACCAAGTCTGGACCTTGGTAGATCCACCAGAAGGTATAGTACCTATTGGGTGTAAATGGATCTTCAAGAGAAAGATTGGTGCAGATGGAAATGTGGAGACATTCAAGGCTAGACTGGTGGCAAAAGGTTATAGTCAACGTGAAGGCATTGACTATCAGGATACCTTTTCCCCAGTAGCTATGCTAAAATCCATCCGCACATTGCTTGCTGTTGCAGCCTATTTCGATTATGAAATATGGCAAATGGATGTGAAAACGGCATTCCTAAATGGATATCTTGAGGAAGATATCTATATGGAACAGCCGCTAGGTTTCACATCCAGTGATACTGATCACAAGGTTTGCAAGCTGCAAAGGTCCATATATGGACTTAAGCAAGCATCTCGGAGCTGGAACACTCATTTCAATGATGTGATCAAAATGTTTGGTTTCATCAAAAATGAAGAGGAACCATGTGTTTTCAAAAAGGTCAGTGGGAGCGCTGTTGTCTTCCTCGTATTGTACGTGGATGACATCCTCCTTATTGGGAATGATATTCCCATGTTGACATCAGTCAAGATGTGGTTGTCCAAGGAATTCTCCATGAAAGACCTAGGTGAAGCATCCTTTATTCTAGGAATTAAGTTCTATAGGGATAGACCGAATAGGATGCTAGGACTTTCACAGAAGATGTACATAGAGGAAGTACTAAAGAGGTTTAGTATGGAAAACTCTAAGAGGGGATTAATACCCTTCAGACATGGTATTCATCTTTCCAAGAAGATGTGCCCAGCACACCTGAGGAAATAGAACGCATGAGCAAGATCCCTTATGCTTCTGCAATAGGGAGCCTCATGTATGCCATGCTATGTACACGACCTGATATAGCCCATGCTGTGAGTGTCACAAGCAGATATCAGTCAAATCCAGGTGAAGAACACTGGACTTCTGTGAAATGTATCCTTAAGTACTTGAGAAGAACTAAGGATATGAATGTTGGTCTTTGGTAATGGAGAACTCCAAGTCCAGGGATACACAGACTCGGATTTCATGTCCGATATAGATGATCGAAAGTCGACATCTGGAAGTCTGTTTGTGTGCAATGGTGGTGCTGTCAGCTGGAAGAGTTCCAAGCAGAACTGTGATAGCAGATTCCACCATGGAAGCAGAATATATCGCTGCATCAGAAGGCTGCAAAGAAGAAGCATTCTGGTACAAGAAGTTTGCTGCAGAAATTGGAGTAATGCCATCAGATGCCATTCCTCTGTATACTGCGACAACAATGGCACCATAGCCCTTGCTAAGGAGCCGAGGTCTCACCAAAAATTCCAAGCACATTGAGCGGCGATATCCATCTCATCCGCGATTACCTTGAGAAAGGTTACGTTGAGGTCAAGAGAGTCAACTCCGCAGATAATGTGGCAGACCCACTTACAAAGCCGTTGGGCCAGCAGAAGATCGAAGCCCACCTTGAGAAGATGGGACTTAGACTTGTAGCCAATTGGCTTTAGGATCAAGTGGGAGATTGTTAGATATATGTGCCCTAGAAGCCAGAATTGGCTGACACTTGTAATACACTTCTAGGGGCAAAATTATAATTTTGACTATAAATTAATAAAATGGGTTATTTTCTATCACATATGTGTATTTAGTGTCTGTGATACATCCTTTGAGTTAATGGTAATGATAATTCATATTTTCAAGAGTTGAAAATTTAAGACATGAATAATCATTATTAACTCATAAACTGCTTCCCGACCATAGGATCATCACGAGGATGGTGATTGATCCGGAAGGTTGGTGTACGATCGCTTCTCTTTAGTAGATGAGTCTTGAGTCTACGGTGTGGAGACACCGGAGCGAGAGTACAGGTACTCGTTAGAGAACGAGGGCACTGAGCGTGACCACCTCGAGTAGTCATTAGGAAGTCTACCTTCTCGTCAATGACTGACTCGATGCTGCAGTAGTGTGTCTGGTTCTTTGACCTGAAGATGCATCGGCAGTTCACCTTGAGGGTGTTATAGTTTGACTACACCATTACTCGGTCTCCTAGCCATATGGAACCCTGAGGTGTATGTTGGCTATAGCATGTTCATTGTAGGAACTGGATTGCATCAAGATGGGATCTATCTACCTCGGTGGTAGAGGAGTAGCCCTATGATGATCATGAGAATCAAGTCCAGAAGCCCATGGCCATGGCAGAGTGAAATAATAGAAAGAGTTTCTATTTAGATTTTCACATTGGACTCGAATCGAATGATTACATCATATGACAGAGACTTAGGGTTTGACGAGTTCACCTTAACCCTAATCTGATCGGGGCTCAAGATAGAAGAACTCTTAATCACACAGGTAGCTGCACCAAGAGGTTCGCATTCAGCTCTGATGGGTTGCCACCATATACTGCTAGGTGTCACTGGTGGATTTTGGGAGCAATTAGAATGATTTAGATGATCGATCATTCTAGCTGTTCGAATCAGAAGAGTTCTGATCCATCGAAAGGAGTTTCGATGATGTCGATGATAGAGATCATGACATATCCCATTACCATACAGAACTGAACCTAACTGGGTCACACAAACAAGGGTTTGAATCTGGTGATCATCAATTGAACTGATCTAGTTCAATTGATCTGAATGAGATTCAATTAGGTTCAAGGAAATCGTGCTAGCACTCGATTGAACCTAACGTTCTTCTTTTACTATCATAAATAAATAAGTTGTCCTGACTGAGCCAAACTAGTTTGAGCTTATTTGAGAACCTTGTAAGATTTTGTTTTGGTCTAAATGAATCTTATCCTGGTCAGAAATGGGTTGTCTTAATCCAGGATGGAAATAAGACAACACCTACCAATTCCTGACACAACCTACCATTTTCGATTCTATCAGGACATTGACCCAGTCTTTGCAAGAAAGAAAGAAGGAGACGTGTGCCCCCTTATTATCATCTAAATGGCACACATCCCAAGGCATTTTTTCATGCAAATAGAGGTTGGCTCGTCCCATATAATGTGCACCCAAAAGGGAAATCTGTGGATAAGAGTTTGATATGGATCAAACTCTAAGACATGAGACCCCACGCCACCCCCTCTTCTCTTTTTGATATGTGCAACATCTTTAAGGGATTTTTGGGTGACAAAACTAGGTAGAGACCTAGGTTTTAACAAGGAGAATTTGATGGATTTTTAGATTGATCAAGCAATTAGATTACTTGATCAAAATGGATTCCAGAGTTGGCATAGAGTCTATTTAAAGACACTACACCCTAGGGTTTCATAAGATCTAAGTCCTATGCCAAAAGGCTGCCATAAAAATTCATCTCCATTCCTCTATTATTGCTTCTTTCCCTTCTCTCCACATCCATAAAAATTGGATGCAAGTTCAACCTTCAAAAGTTGAAGAAAGTGGAAGCAAAGATCGCAACTGGGTGTTCCACATCAAGAGATCGGGTGCAGCCTTAGATATTATTTTGAAGGAATTAGAAATTTAGGTCTAATCTAAATTTTTGGCATCAGATCAAAAAGGAGAGCGCATCTAGATCTAGCCTGAGTGGACTCTAGTAAAGGCCAAGCACGTGCGTGGCTCAATCCAGAACCTCAGGAACATCAGGATCATCAGCATGATAATTAGATTACCCAATTAGATACAAAAAAAATAAATTTAATTTAATTTTATTTTTATTTTTAATATCAAATCTATAGGATCAGATCTGAGATATCTCAAATCTGATTATAATTTTTGAAAAAAATTTGAAATATCCCTTCAGATCCAATTAGATCTGAACGATACTATGGTGAAAAGTAGGATTTTTTCTTCACTTATCTTATTTAATTGGGTATTATCCTTAATTTGATTTAAGAGATGAATATGCATAATCACTTTTAGACAAGGAGTTCTATGCAACTAAATTAGATGCATGAAACTAATTAGTTTTAAGACGCTTATTTTCTCTCCAGCGATCACTAAAAAAAAATAAAATTAATATGATGGATGCTCTAAGCAATGAAGATTTCTACTCTAGTCATGAAGTTTTTAATTAGATTTAAGTGGATATTTTTTTAAATTAATTTAAAAATAAATTAAATAATCAAAAAAGAAAAGAGGTCTAGAGTTAGGATTGATGTCACCAAGCAAAATTGATTGCTTTCCTACTTGCCCTTTTTTTTTGTTCTTTTTTTTTTAAAAAAAATAGAAAAAGTTAGTAAATTATATTTACCAAAAAAATAAAAGAATTAAAAATTTATTTATAATTTATTTATAAGAAAATCAAAGAGATCAAAAATTTTAATGTTCGTATCTTTTCCAGCAACAGCACCAAAAACTTGATAAATCCATGATGTTGTCATTAAAATATCATGTTTATTAGTCTTATTCTGACTTTTTAAAAAAAATTAAAAATATATAAAAAATAGTGAGTCAGGTCGAATCCATAGAAAAGGCAGTGCTTTAGTTTTGAAATCTTTGATTTTATAAAAAAATAAAAAAAATTTTGAAAAAATTAAAATCAAAAATAGAATTATAAATAAAAAGTAAAAATTAAATAATATAAAATAATAAACTTGGTACCAAGATTTACTATTTAGATCTTAGCATCGACTTGCAATAAAATTAAATCTATAAAAAAAATAAACTTACAATAAAAATAAAGAGCAATAAAAAATAAAGAGCATGAATTAAAAAGCATGAAAATAAAATTTTGCATTAATTTAAAGGTTCAAAAATTAAATACATGAAATTAAAAGAACATGAAAAAAAATAAAATTAGAAATAGGTGATCTTGATCTCGAATCGGTGTTGGTGTTGAGATGGTATAGAAGATAGGCACTTCCTCTTGGCACCATTTATCTCGAAGCAACCATCATCCCAAACTCAACCTCTATCCTATACCATAGCTTTTTCTTGATCGAAGATATTTTGATTCTGGAGGCCTGGTATCCTTTAAATAGAGTAGATAGGGAGTTGTCGTAAAGAATCCTGATGAAAAACCAATTTAAAACTCTCGAAACTGAGTCAAATAGGCTCTATCTGCTATCTAGAATTTGCTGGCCATTGGATGTTGATCAAACCATCCCAAAATTCTTAAAAAAACATCATTTAAAAGCCAAGATGTGATCAGATTTGATGCTCATCATCTAATCATGCACATGGAAGAGATCTAGCTGTTAGATCAAAGCTTGGAGCATTTACAACTATCGGATGGCACAACAGGAAGCTGGGCTATTTGAATCAAAATAGGAAATCAGCTAGACCATTAGATTTTCACTAGGAGAGAGATGGATCATTGGATGGCGCATTCACTGTGCCATTGGACCACCTGGATCAGGCCGAAGACCATGATGAATAAGAGCTTACCGCACCATCCAAAATTACCATGTTGCTCCATGCACCACATTTTTTCACGATAGACCTATTAAGGGTCCACGATGAATCGAACATTGTTGCAGTCCATCATGGACCGTGTAGTTTTTGACATCATGCTGATGTCAGTGCTCGAAGGGAAGTGGGCTGTGGGCTGATTGGCATCTGCATGGGCTTGGCATTGGGCTTGGCTTGCGGGCTGGGTGCATGTTTGAATCAGACTGGGCTAGGTTTTGTGAGTGAACTAGGCCACACTCGATTGATCGAACTGAGCTAGTATATTTTATTTTATTTTTAAATTCATATCAGATCCAATTTATGTTCGATTTGCTTCAAATTTGCTTTATTTTGACCAAAAAAATCAGCTCTTTTCATTGATAGTCAATTTTTCTAAAATAGATAAATAAAAATATTAATTCTTAAAATAAGGATAAATTAATTGATAAATTAATATTGTTATTAGTATATTTATGGTAATTATCAGTAAGCCGGGCAGTTTTACTTCCAATGGCTATATGTGTTGCAATGGAAACGCTGTCCCTTTTCGATGGCCTTCTTCTTCAGGACCACCTTCTTCTCCTTCTTCTTGCCCTCCACTATGTGTTTCTTTATGGACTTTTTTTTTTAGAAAATTTTCTTTTGGAAGAAGTTTGCTCAGCAACAAGCATAGAGTTCCTTGAACTCTTGAAGGTTCTCTTAGTGGTGACCAACATATTTATAAGCAAGGCCAAGGTGCACTGGATCTTATTCATGTGGAAGTTTACTATAAACTATCCATATGAATTAGTCAAGGACTACAAAATGAAATCTATCTGCAAGTCCTTGTCCATGGCCATTCTGAGCTTCTCAAGCTCATCCAGGTCCTTGATCATTATCAAACAATGATCATGAACCAACTGCCCATCATGCATCTATACTTTGAAGAGTCATTTGGATACTTCATAGTGAGGTGCATGGCTCTACTCACCATTCAACTCTTGTAGGTGTGCCAGCATTTGCTTGGCAGTCATCATGTTCTCATATTGGCACTACCATTCATTAGATATTGATGCCAACACATAGCACCTAATCTTGTTATCATCGTCCAACCACTTCTCGTGAGATGCTCTTTGATCAGCAATCAAATGGGCTAAAAGAGGGGGAAGATCCTGGTTAAGGACATAGGCTAATTTTCAAAACTAAAAATAATTTTCAAGTTTTGGAGCTAATTTTTAAAATTTGGTTCAGTCAATCTTTTGTTTTCTAGGATTTTGGCTAGCGAGTTTGAAGTAGACATTATTCCTATAGAGAGTCAAAGTTTCTAGTTAGATTTTATAATTGACTTAACTAATTTATTTTAAAAATTTTATTTTAAAATAAATTTAGATTTTTACTATTTCTTTAGGTTCTTTACATTCTTTTGATAGAGATACAAAAACCTCCATGATCAATGATTTTCAATGGATGCTACAATCTCATCAACTGGTTTACCACCTCACCAAATAGTTATTGGTGATGGGTCAGTCGATAAGTGGATAACTCTTATCTAATATTTCTCTAAACATATTATAGTCAACTTCATCTCTAATTCATGAAGCTCACCATGCTCGAAATATTGCTCCACTCCTTAATTAAGTCAGACCCACCATTTGTATGAAATGTAGTCATGATTAGGACCCTCACTGTGTTTGAAATATTGAGCCCAACCCCTTCTCTATCTCACAGCATCTCATGCCTAATAGCATGATTGTATCTTTTTGGTGCTATTGAACCACTGTATCCAGTCAAGAACAATCAACTCCAGGAAGGACCCTTACAACTACAATGGTGGAAGACCGCAAGACTTAATATTTTATTGATAGATTTGATTTAGGTCTCATCCTTAATTAGTTATAATGATTATAACTAACTTAGTAGCATGGGTTAGCTTGAAGTTTTAGCAATCTAATTCAAAACCTAATCAACCAAATTGGCTAGGTAAGTGAGATCGATGGGAGGGACATGCTATTAACTCATCATAGACTTAATCTATGTGAGTAGCTCCTAGTTAATAACCATTAATCAAAACTACTAGATTACCTTAGATACCAATTGGTCAATAAGAATTGATCAGGTTAACCTACAATTCAGGCTCGAACTACTAAGCCAAATTAGGTCTTTAGTTGATTGATAACATATGGCTGTTAATTGATTTGACCAAACTTACAACTACTTGGGTTGCTCTTAAGCACTCTTGATCCCAACTTAACCGACACTTGATTCAGTTTAATCAACCACACACACTAGACCTAATTGAGCTATCCAAACCTGAACCCATGTTATACGAAATTATCTTAGATCTTCAATTCTTTATTTTAGATCTGATTAATTTCATACATGAGTGCCCGTGCAGACCAATAACTCGATTTCCTATCATTTTACATGGTCCACAGCACAATTCCATGGATCGATCATGATCCGATAGCCTAGAGAGGAGTCGATCGTGATCGAACAACTGGAATTTAATTTGGGCTAATGTATGAGTGTTTTGAATGATCCAATGACTAGAAGAGCTCTCGATCATGATCAGATAGTTGAGAAGCAATCCAAGCTTGATCAGGAGGCTATGTACATGATTTGATGATCTAGGAGGGAGTCAGTCATGATCAGATTGTCTAGATGCGATCTCGAATGTGTTTGGAACTAAGTTTCCTACCAAAACATTATTTTTGGATTTTTGGAGACTATATAACTCTGATTGACGAACCATTTATTATGTCGGAAAGCTGGTGATGTTCTGGAGGTGCTGAAAGATTTTTTGAGAGATTTTAGGGAGCTTTTATGAGGATGTTGGAACTTTTTATTGAGAGACTCTTGTATGAGGATTGAGTGGTAAGTTTCTCTTGTATTTGTTGATTTTTTTCTCTCATAGTAAAGTTTACACACCCTATGGAGGTAGACCTTGAACTAATCCATGCATATTTGACTGTAAACTCTCTTGTCTTGTATTCTTAGTTCTTTCACTTGTAGTATCTATATGTGATCAAGTGCAATACAAGTGGTATCGATAAGGTCTTATGGTCATCGTGTCTTGGCCAAAATCTACAACAATCAATATCAAAGTGAGTTGATATCATAATATATAACTTAATTCTTAATTAAGTCCATAGGTCTAATTTAGTGTTGGAAAACATGTCCCAAAATCAATCGTCAGCCTGTTGACGATTATGCTATCTTATAATTATAATTGATTTATTATTAAATAAAATATATTTTTAATATTTTCATCATAAAGTCTACATCTTCTAATGAACTCCATTATTGTGATAAAGTTCTTAAGACTATTTAGCTTTGATAAAGAGAGAATTTATCGATTAGTCCTTAAACTATTCATGGTCAAATGATACGCTGTTAATAAGAATGACAGCATTTATCGAGCATAGGTCATTGTGTGCCATATGGATTGGTTGTCCTCTTAACCAAAAAGTATGGAGACACTAGTATGGCATACAAGTGAGACGTACGGGTACATCATCATTGAACGTGACCAACTCTAGAGTATTCTGCTATCAAAAATTGCTCTGATGGGATATAGATATAAGTATTCTTTAGATCTGAGATCACCATAGTAGCTTGCAAGCAACTTACTATGCTTTGGTACCAGACTAACTAAATTTCTAATTCAATGATGAAAGATTTTTGAACACAATCAAGTACTTGCAAAGTCGGTAAGTGATCAAGATGGGATTGACCACTCCAACAGTTGGAGAAGAATGCATCATTATATTTAAATGTAACAAAAACTTTGGCTAGGGTGATCCATGAGATGGATTTGATATTTTAAAATATAATGTGGATGACCTAATCAGGATTGATAGTTAAACTTTGAGGTATCCTACGAGCATTTTGGTCAAGGAGATGAATTATACAAACACTATATCCACATGGATTCTAAGGATGTTGTTCTACACATTCAACCATCCGACTATCAGGTACCATTACTAGATGATTACTTCAATTGGTACAGAAATTTATTTCTATGCTACTGGCTTAGGTTTGAACCTATGAGGTCACACACTAAAGAGTTTATGATTTGGTCGAATGGTTGATCGATCATTAAGAATCATTCTAGGGTTAAATATTTAGTATGATTAATATTTGACCTGGTGCAAATATTGCAGGAGGATCGATTAGTAATTTAATTATTAATTAGCTTAATTTGATTAAATCAGAGGATTGAGATTATGTCTGATTAAATATAATTTAATTAGATTTAGTTTGGGCTTGATTGGATCAAGTTCAATTGGTTTATTGGATAAGAAAATTGTAAGGAAGAACTAATCCTAGTTCAATTAGGACTTGTATCAACCCAGTTTTTAATTTAATTAAAAATTAAATCAAAATTAAATTAAATTTAATCTAATTTAATTAAGTTATTAGTTGGACTAAGACTTACTCTAATTAGGTTAATTAAATATTAATTTAATTTCATCCAAGGATCAAGTTGGATCAAGTCAAACTAGGAACCCTACTGACACTAGGATTCCTATCTTCATGTGCCACCTTAGCCCCAACGCCCCCCATGCCATTTTTGTTGGATTTTTTTATGGAAATATTTCTTTGTAGATGTTCATGCATGCCCCCTTATTTTGTTTATCTCAAATATGGTATTTAGATATTGTGATCAAGTCAAAAGAAAAGTTTGAGTTGATTTAAACTCTATGAGATAGAGTTTTGAGAAATCAAAACTCCTTCCTATTTTGTGTCACCCACTTCCCTATTTTTCCTCTCAAATTTTTATGGATTTTAGAGGACTTTTTATGAGACATTTCTTGATAGTCCACACAAAAAATAAAGGAGAGGGCACCCAAAAATAAAGAAGAGGGCGCCCAAGAGTTGGGCACCCCAAGTCTAGCCCTGTTTGGATAACCCTTGACAAGATATTTGATCTAGTCAAAGATTCCTCTATATCTCCTTATATAAAATGAATTTTGATCTAATTTTTTTTTGAATTATACATCTGAGAGAGTTCATTTGGGCTGTGAAAAATCTAATAGAGAAGCCTAGGGCATGAGATTTTATAAAAGCACCAATTAAGGTGCTTTGGTGAGAGAAGAAAGAAGAAGAAGAAGGTCTTCTTCTAGGTTTTTTCTTCCACTCCTATTCCTCCATATTTATGAGTGTTTGAGAGGTGTCTCAGCATCACAAATCATCTTTCTTAACTTTAAAATATTGGAGAGTCTAAGTTTGAAGGAAAGAAGTTCGAGATTGACCGTTGGAGAAGGATCAGCATAGTACTAGCATACTGTACTGATTTTTGGGCATCGAACTTCAAATCTTCAATCGAGGGCTTGTATGGATAACTCATAAAGGTCGGACATGTGTGCAGCCTAGAGCAACCATCTTAGGCCTGGATCAATAAGTTAAAAAACTCAAGATTCAAAGGTAAGGATGATCTGATCTTCCTATTATATGTCTAGATTTGATCTAGAGTAGTCTGCTATTGATATGATTAATATGCAGTTCTTTTGATATTTTATTTTCTAATTTAATAGCATGCCTTAGTCATATAATAGGATCTTATATCTAAGGTTTTATGTTATATTATTCATAATTTAATGTGATTAATTCACCTCTTCTGCTATAATTTTGAAAAAGTTTCAAAAGCTAACCCTAGAATCCTAGATCGGTTCCTATAATTGGTATCAGAGCAAGGATTCATTTATTACATGATTTATGCATGATTAGATTATATTTTTAGATTAGATCTAATTTATAATTTGATGATTAAATTTAAAAATAAAATTTTAGATTGCACATGTTGTATGGTTTATCCCATACAGTGGAGAGGTTGTCCTAGTACGAGCGGATCTAAAATTCTGATCATAAAATTTTAGATTAGATCTAAAAATTTTTATGATATAATTAAAAATATTTTAATCTAATTTTTATTATCATAAATATGTTAGATCTGATCTAAGATGATTAATGATTAATTAGAATTAAAATAGTTTCAATTTTATGAGTTTGCTTAGATTAGATCTAAAATAGTTTTCATGTTTGTTATATGTGCATATTGCTTATGAATCAAACATACAACTGGTTGATAAAACTATGTTGCAAAAATCTTTTACAAATATGAAAATTATTTTTGAAATGTCGAACCTCAATCCTTAGCTCAAAATTTAATTAAGAATTAAGAATTGATTGATTAGGATCTAGGATTGTGAATTGAAGATCCTAAGACATAAATCATAACACATTGGGTTAATGGATTAGTGAAAATTAGATCCATAATTGGGTTAGACCTAATGTTAGATTAAAGAATGGACTTAATTAGAGAATTGACTAAATCTAATCAATAGTTATCTTAGATTAGATTAAGGATTCTCTAGATCAATTACAATAGTTGTAGTTGGTCAAGTCCATGTCTTTAACGAGAACCAAGATGGACTTAATTCCTGGCTACACGATTGAATCCAAAATTACTAGATTGGTCAAGTTAAAACTAATAAACTAGATGGTGTCTAAGGTAAGTTTGGTAGTCTGATTAGTAATTTTTATTTAGGAGCTACTCACACTGATTCGATCTTTGATAAGTTAATGGCATATCTCTTCCACTGATCTCACTTACCTGACTATTCTGGTGAATTAGATTTTGATTAGATCACTTGGTGATTTGGACTTATCCATATCAATTAGGTAAATCAGTGTGACTAATTTAGATGCTCCTAATGCCAGTTTGAATTAGGTCCTTTTTTTTTATCTGACTTGGTGAAGTCAATGGAAGAATCGAAATTGGTTGGGTCATTCCCTCTATCTTCTTTAAATCAAATCAATTAAATTCTCTAAAATTTTTAAGTTTCTAAAAATGAAATATTTATGGTGATAACTAGATCATAGCTTCCTATTAAGTGGATGATAATGGGTCCATTAGTTTGTTAATCATTGGAGGTCTAATGGCCTGGTGCTTATTGGCTAATAAAATTATTATTCATAATATGATTTTTTGACCGCATCTATCAAAATGGTGGTTAGGTTGATCAATCAAAGTTGGACTTAATCATTCATTAGTTAGATAGACTAAGTATGGTCATGTTAATGGTTTGACCTAATCCAACCTTTTCAGTGGAGGCGAAAGCCTACTGATTAGAGACTAGGATAAAATTAAATTATTAAAAATTGTTTTAAAAAATAATTAGTTATGAACCTATCTTTAGATGTACATGGGTTGACCAATCAAAGTTGGACTTGTATGCAATCTATGTGGATTTTAGTATCCACTAAGAAATTAGGATAATTCCTTGAATTAGAGGTAGAGGCTACTAATTTGAATAAAATAGTAGGAGAACCTTTTGATTAAAAGTCCAAATCTTTAGGTTTAATGAATCAATTACTAATTAGATTTTATTTTTTCTTTGTGCAGACATGGCGACTTCTCTTTTGATTCGATCATTTTTAGACAACGATAAGTTGGTGGGACCCAACTTCGGTAACTGGTATCGAAAGTTGAAGATTATCTTAAAGCATGAGTGGATTTTGTATGTACTGATAGATCTAGTACCTGAGGAGCCAGCACCCAATGCATGTGGAACGATCAAAGATACTTATCAGAAGTGGCTTAATGATCAAATCATAGTATGTTGCATTATATTGGCTACCATGAGTGATGAGTTCAGCTGTAGGTTTGAGTTAGCTTAGCCAGAAGACATACTTCAAGTATTGAACAAGTCTTTTGGCACATCCGATGACGTTGAGAGGCATAAGACTAGTTGTGACATCTTCAATGCTAAGATGAGGGTGGAGCTTCAGTTAATGATCATGTACCATACATGATTGAGCTGATGGAGCATTTGAGCAAGCGTGGATTTTCCTTGCATGAGCAACTAGAAAAAGATGGAATTTTGAACCCACTGCACAAATCATATCTCCCATTCCATACTTATTATAGAATGACAAAGCCTGAAGTTAACTACCACGGATTACTGGGGTTGCTTCAGAACTTTGAGAAGGATCACCAGCTCTACAAGGAGTCTGTGAAATTAGTGCGAGGTTTATCTTTTGATTCTAGACCCTTTAAGAAAAGAGAGAAGAACAAGAAGAAGAAATCAAAGAACGAAAATTTAGGCTGGGACATCTATATAGGGCCAGACCAAGAAGATCAAGCCTGATAAGAGTCATGCTAAATGCTTCTTCTACAAAAAGTGGGGGCACTGAAAGAGAAACTATCCTTAGTACCATGCCTCATTGGATCCCAACAAGTCGAGAAAGAAGTAAGTTATTGCTGGACAAGGTATTTATATGATAACTCCTTATAATTTTTTTATTTATGATAAAACTGACTAGGTATTGGATACTGGTAGCCCTTACCATAGTTGTAATTCATTGCAGAGGTTATAGATCAGTAAGAGATTCGAGCAAGGCGAGAGGTTTCTTAACATTGGAGATGAAAGACCAATTCCAATTCTAGCATTAGAAATCTTGAAACTTATATTTGAATCTCATATAGTTGTTCTTAGTGATTGTCATTTTTGTCAAAGTTTCTTTTTGAATATTATTTTTGTAGGCCTTTTGGTCAATGATAATTATGAATTTTTAATAAAGAAAGAATTTTGTAATGTCATTATGAATGGTATTACTATATTCTCTAGACATTTGAACAATGGTGTATACATGTTATCACAATCTATTAATGTAGTCTATTCTACTAGCAAGCATCCTAGACGAGATAGTATACTGATATCTACTTATGGCACTATAGGCTAGGTCACATCAATAAGAGCAGGATAAATAGGTTGACTCAAGAGAAAATCCTTGAAGTCAGTGATTGTGAATCACTTCCAACCTGTGAATTTTGTCTTTCATGAAAAAATGACCAAGTCATCTTTTACTAGAAAAGATGAGAGAGCCATTGAGCTCTTAGGTCTAGTACATACTGATGTATGTGGATCAATGAGCAAAAGTGCTAGAGGTGGATATCTCTACTTCATTACTTTCATAGGTGATCTATCCAGGTATGGATATGTCTATCTGATGAAACATAAGTCAGAGTCATTTGAAATGTTCAAATGATTCAAAAGTGAAGTAGAAAAATAAACTAAAAAGAATATTAAGACTCTTCAATCTGCCCAAGGAGGGAAATACCTTTCTAGTGAGTTTCTCATATATCTAGGAGAGAATGGGATTCTCTCCTAATGGACTCCTCCAAGAACACCATAGCATAATGGTGTATCTGAGAGGAGAAATCAGACTCTGTTAGACATGATCTGATCCTTGATGGATTTTGCCAGCTTGCCGATATCTTTCTAGAGATATGCACTCAAATCAGCTTGCTATCTATTAAATAGAGTTTTAAGTAAGTCTGTAATTAAGACTCCATATGAGATATGGATAGGACGTAAGCCAGCACTTTCGCATCTTAGGATCTGGGGTGCCCAACTTATGTGAAATGGTTAATCATAGATAAATTTGGACCTAGGTCTGACAAATGCATATTTATAGGATACCCCAAAGAATCAAAAAGGTATATTTTCTACCATGCTGATGGACAAAAGGTGTTTGTCAGCCTTAAGGCAATCTTCTTGGAAAAGAAGTTTCTTGGTGAAGTAACTGTTGCCTCTAAGGTTGAACTTGATAAAATTCAATAGGTAGAAAAGTCAACACCTATTATCGAAATCGAATGATTCATTCATACGACAGATGTTGGATTTGATGAGTTCATCTTAATCCTAATCTTATCGGAGCTCATGAAAGAAGAGTCCAATCACATAGATAGCTGCATGAGAGGTTCGCTTTTAATTCTGATGGATTGCCACCATATACTATTAGGTGTCACTGGAGGATTTTGAGAGCAATTAGAATGATCGATCAGAATGATCTTGATGATCGATCATTCTAATTGTGTAAATTAAAAAAGTTCTGATCCATCAAAAGATATTTTGATGATGTCGATGATAGGATCATGATATATCTTATTACCATATGGAGCTAAATCTAACTGGATCACACAAATAAGGGTTTGGGTCTAGATGTGATCAATCGAGCTAATCTAGTTTGATTGATTTGGATTAGATCCAATTAGGTTCAAGGAAATCATGCTAGAACACAATTGAGCCTAACTTTCTTCTTCTATAGTCTTTTTGGTTCATCTCGACTGAGCCAAACTAGTTTGAGCTTATTTGAGAACCTTGTAAGATTTTGTTTTGGTCTAAATGAATCTTATCCTGGTCAGAAATGGGTTGTCTTAATCCAGGATGGAAATAAGACAACACCTACCAATTCCTGACACAACCTACCATTTTCGATTCTATCAGGACATTGACCCAGTCTTTGCAAGAAAGAAAGAAGGAGACGTGTGCCCCCTTATTATCATCTAAATGGCACACATCCCAAGGCATTTTTTCATGCAAATAGAGGTTGGCTCGTCCCATATAATGTGCACCCCAAAGGGAAATCTGTGGATAAGAGTTTGATATGGATCAAACTCTAAGACATGAGACCCCACCGCACCCCCTCTTCTCTTTTTGATATGTGCAACATCTTTAAGGGATTTTTGGGTGACAAAACTAGGTAGAGACCTAGGTTTTAACAAGGAGAATTTGATGGATTTTTAGATTGATCAAGCAATTAGATTACTGGATCAAAATGGATTCCAGAGTTGGCATAAAGTCTATTTAAAGACACTACACCCTAGGGTTTCATAAGATCTAAGTCCTATGCCAAAAGGCTGCCATAAAAATTCATCTCCATTCCTCTAATTATTGCTTCTTTCCTTCTCTCCACATCCATAAAAATTGGATGCAAGTTCAACCTTCAAAAGTTGAAGAAAGTGGAAGCAAAGATCGCAACTGGGTGTTCCACATCAAGAGATCGGGTGCAGCCTTAGATATTATTTTGAAGGAATTAGAATTTAGGTCTAATCTAAATTTTTGGCATCAGATCAAAAAGGAGAGCGCATCTAGATCTAGCCTGAGTGGACTCTAGGTAAAGCCCAGCACGTGCGTGGCTCAATCCAGAACCTCAGGAACATCAGGATCATCAGCATGATAATTAAGATTACCCAATTAGATACAAAAAAAATTTAAAATTTAATTTAATTTAATTTTATTTTAATATCAAATCTATAAAAAAAAAGGATCAGATCTGAGATATCTCAAATGATATAAATTTTTGAAAAAAAATTTGAAATATGCCTTCAGATCCAATAGATCTGAACGATACTAATGGTGAAAAGTAGGATTTTTCCTTCACTTATCTATTTAAATTGGGTTTCACCTTAATTGATGTAAAGAGTGAATATGCATAATCACTTTAGACAAGGAGTTCTATGCAACTAAATTTAGATGCATGAAACACGTAGTTTCAAGACGCTTTATTTCCTCATCCAGCGATCACTAAAAAAAAATAAAATTAATATGAGGATGCTCTAAGCAATGAAGATTCTACTCTAGTCATGAAGTTTTTAATTAGATTTAGTGGATACTTTTAAATTAATTTAAAATAAATTAAATATCAAAAAAGAAAAGAGGTCTAGAGTTAGGATTGGATGTCACACGAAAAACTAGCCAAACACTATAAGAACACATTGAATCTTCCACTGGCATCCCTTTTTTTATGCTTCCTTTTTTTTTTAAAAAAAATAGAAAAAGTTAGTAAATTATATTACCAAAAAAAAAGATTACCAATTTATATTTGAATCAAGAGACAATTCACAGCACTTCACATACACCATATGATACACAAAAGCAAAATATCTTCTCATTCCACACGCACAATGATAAATCCATGATGTTGTCATTACAAAATATCATGTTTATTATCCTTATTCTGACATTTCTTAAAAAAAATGAAAAATATACTAAAAAAATAGTGAGTCAGGGTCGAATCCATAAAAAGGCATGCTTTAGTTATTTGAAATCTTTTGATTGTATATAGAAAAAAATAAAAAAATTTTGACAAAATAAATCAAAAATTAGAATATAACATAAAAAGTAAAAATTAAATAATATAAATAATAAACTTGACCAACATTTCTATTTAGATACCTTAGCAATCGACTTGCAATAAATTACTATAAAAAAAATAGAACTACAATAAAAATAAAGAGCAACATAAAAAATAACCAAGCGAGATGATATAAAACGCATGAAAATAATATATACTGATCATTTAATTTAAAGGTTAATAAATACATGAAATTAAAAGAACATGAACAACACAAATATATATTATGATCATAATAGTGATCATATGATCTCGAATGCGGTGCTGGTCCGGTGAATGCGTAACGGATAGAAGATATCCCTTATGCAACCATTATCTCGACATTCAACCCACAACTCACAAACTCACCTCTATCCTAATCCAATAGCTTTTTCATTGATCGAACCGATAATTTGATTCTGGAGGCACTGGTATCCTTTAAATGCAGTAGATAGGAGCAGAGGTACAGTAAAGAATCCACTGAAAAACCAACATTCTAAAACTTCGAAACTGAGATCATAATACGGCTCTTTCTGCTATGAGAATTTGCTAGGCCTTGATTTGATCAAACCATCATCCACAAATTCTTAAAAAACATCATTTAAAGCCAAGCGATGTGATTCAGATTTGACTGCCTATCATCTAAATTCAATACATGCACATGAAGAGATCATAGCAGTGTAGATCAAAGACTAGGATCTACAACTATCTGGACTGGTCACAACAAGGAGTAGCTGGGCTACTTACGACAATCAGAAATACGCCAAATCAAGCTAGATCCAATATTAGTAATTTTCACACTAGGAGAAGATCGATCATTGGACTGGCGCATTCATGGTGCCATAAGGACCACCCTGAGGATCCAGGCCGAAGAGCCACTGCAGAATAGAGCGCTGACCCACGCAACCATCCAAAATAAACATGTTGCTCCCATGCCCACAATTAATTTCCGATATGACCTATAATAAGGGCCACGATGAACTCGAACATTGTTGCCAATCCATCATGGACCCGTGTAGTCTTTTTGACTCATTGCTGATGTCAGACTGCTCGCAGGGAAGAGTGGAGCTGTGGGCTGATTGAGCATCTGGAGGCCTTAGGCCATAATCTGGGCTTGGCAATTTGCGGTCTGGGTGATGCTTTGAAAGTCAGACTGGAGCCTAGGTTTGTGAGTGAACTAAGGCCACACTCGATTGCAAATCGAACTGAGCTAGTATATTTATTTTATTTTTAATATTCATAGTCATCCATTTATGTTCGATATTGCTCAAATTTGCTTTATTTTTGACCAAAAAATCAGTCTTGTTCATTGATAGTCAATTTTTCTAAAATAGAAAGATAAATAAAAATATTAATTCTAAAATAAGGAGTAAATAATTGATAAATTAATGATTGTTTATTAGTATATTTATGGTAATTATCAGTATAGCACCGGCAGTGTTAACTTACCCAATAGCTATATTGTGCTG